>JAUZTA010000012.1:7421607-7436993 GCA_034780835.1 Ctenochaetus striatus | reverse complement strand
AAAAAAGGCGGGGGGGGGGGGCAAGAAAAAACAGCATATGTCAAAAATAAAAAATATTAAAAAAGCACATGCTGCAATGCTAAATCCATCTCAGTTCTGCTCAGAATTAGCAAGCATGCCCTGACAGTTGTGTTTGCAATGAATAATATAATTTCATGTTTGTTTCACACGGCACCCTCGAGGAATTGAGGCTTGAAACACGTTTTAAACCGGTTATGTTTGTGTAGTGCAAAGATTTTCCTGTCAACTATCTCAGTTGGTCTATTTTGTAATAAATGATGTTGCGCTCGCAGAGCTCGTGTTCACGTTTGCCAGGCGTTCGTCTGAAAACTTGCCAAGAATATACATTAGCTGTTTCCTTTTTTTTGTTGTTTTCAGCTGGTCCTGTGCACGGTTTTAAAACAGATTATTATATCTGAATCTGTGCAAGAGCAAACACGCAGTATTTCAGAAGTTTCAATAATATTTCAACATTTTTCTGCATTTGTTTATTAAAAAGAGAACATCACTTTTCCAGTTGATGTTTGCAGACAGCCATTGTTTGGGCAAATTAATTTCTTTCCACCTTCTTGCCTTGATATCTCAAGAGAGTACATTTTGTGACCATTATTTCCTTTCCGTTAGGCATAACAACTGTTCTCCGCTGTCTTAGATGAAAGAGATTCTTTGCTGTGGGGAAAATTCACATACTTCTTCGTGGCAATTGCTATACAGTGGTCCCTCTGTGATTGATTGAGTCTCAGCTTCGTGCATTGATTTGGACTGATGATAAGAATTTTTCAAATGTCTTCTGGTGAGGAAAAGTACGAACCGGAAAGAGGCATAAAAAGTCAAGGTGGAGAGCAGGAAAAAAGAGAGAGAGGAGAAGATAAATGAGTAGGAGGGGACGCTCCTTTTGTAAATAAATGAATTCAGATAAACCCCTGGACTGACTGTGGAAAAGTGGTGCAGCAAAGAAAGCTTTGGCATGTGGACTACACCTCTTCGATCTATTTATAGATCCAGCAGCAGCTCCCCTCCCAGTCCTTTGGAATTATCATTTTCTCTCGCTACTTTTGAATTAATGCTTAGAGCCGGCAGACCTTATGCCTCTGTAATGGATTGCTCTGTGTTATCGTCCAGTGCCCTCGTGAGAGACAGTCTGACCGGAGGGACCGGAGTTTTAGCTGAAAGACATGCACGGCTAAGAAACTTGAAATACAAATCTCAGCACCTGTCAGGGTTGCAGTGAGAAGGTGTGAAACATGCCTTTGTTTTGATTGTGTAGGCTGCTAATTCAAGACCTTCTGCGCTGTCCAAAGGCTTGATTGCATCTCTAAAGCCTTGTAGGACAACTTTGTCAATCTAGCCATCTTGGAATTGCTTATCCTTCTCCTTCATCCTTCTTTCGCTTCTTCCTTCTCCTCCTGTTTTTCATTGATCTGCCTGGGTGTGCAAGCAGATCAATATACTCGTACTATATCATAATCATATCTCTGTAATTACATGCAGGCAATCTACAGTATATCAGCACTCGTCTAACATTTCACCATCACTTTGATTATTCCTGTGTTTCTTTTGGCTTCTGCTATTGCTTTGATCAATCCTGCATGTTTTTTTTTTTTTCAAAGTTGCTGTAAAAAAAAAAGAAAAAGCCATGAACTGCTGCCGCAATCAAATGAAATTAAATCAATATGGCACTCTGCCTCTGTGGGGAAAATGTGGAGAATGAAAGGTAATGGGATGTAAACAGAAACCTTAATTGAGCGCAGACGCCGTGATTCAGCGAACATTAATGGGAATCAAAACAAAGGTGCAAAATCCATAAGCCGATAAGTATGTGTATGATTTAAAACGTCTGGTTTGAAAAGTTAAATGTTTGTCTCAATCAACATTTAAGGTTTGACTTCGTTTGCGCATTTAAGCACAAACCCTTTTTGATATGAAAAAAAGATTTTAAAAACTATTTACCTCCACTTATTTTCAAAGCAGTACATGTATATATAAATGTTATGCGTAAAGTTTTAATCAGTAACATTCTAAATGATGTTTCTTAAACCCTTAAGGTAAAAAGGTTTTTAATTGCCCCACTGCGGGACAAGTGGCTTTGTCCATTAAATCAGAAAACTGCTTTTCACAGCATAACACAACCTCAACATAAGAGCCAAAAGCGGTTTGTTATTGCAACCTATGAACGATAATATTTTAGAATACAAACTCCAAGACATTTTCATTCTTGCAGTAAATTGACTGGGTGCTACTATAATAGTCTGGCATTAAATCCATTGTTAACGATTTTTTTCAAGTGCCTGTGCAGAGCTTTATATTACATTGACGTAAAAAGAAAATTGTATTATTTTAAACATATAATGATGGTCAAATGATAAAAATGGTCCCACAGAGTGCTCGTTTCATTGGAGCATAATAGGACCTCAAATATTTGATCCACATCTTATTGAGGACTCATACTAATGTATTAGCTGAAGGTTTTAACATTATGAGTCCATAAATCATTAAAAATCTGCCATTTTATACAATAAAGAACTGACAACTAATGGCCAGTTTCAGTTACAGACTCTTAAATGAATGACATCGTGGAATGAACAGTTTATAGAAAATGGCCATACAGTTAAATTTAGTGGACAGGAGTCTGCTTTCTTAGGGAGACTCCACTTCAAACAAGAATCTGCTGTGTGATCACCCCCTTGTGAACACATGCAAGAACCTCAGTTAAATCAACATTATCCAAAATGTTTGCACATTAAAAGAGCTTTTTGGTGGTGGAGGGAGTCCAAGCAGGCTTATAGTAAAATGTGTCACTCACCATGTACACCTGCATGAACGCAACTGGAATTTACAGATGCAGATTATGTTCAGACAGATGATTTTAAAGCTAAATAGTGTAGCTGATGAGGAACAGCTGATGCAGGTGATGCCACAGAGCTCTGCTTGAAGTTACACCATGTTCCATTAATAGGATTTAGAGGTCCAGTGTGTAGGTTTTAATGACATGTGGCAATAAAGTTGCAGATCAGCCTACCCTTCAAAGTGTACACTTACCTTAAACCCAACCTACAGTGGCTGTGCAACTTGTGAAAAATGCGAAAGGCCCCTTTCTACAGCCAATGTTTAGTTTGTTCGGTCAGAAAACATGGTGGTGCATCATGCAGACCCTGTGGAAGATGTCCCGCCCCCTATGTAGATAGAAAAGGCTCACTCTAAGCAGTTAAACACATCAATTCTTATTCTTATTCATACACTTATGAAAATATACTTACTTATTTTCTAATTCTACAAATAGTTTTTTTTTAAATCCTACATGCCTTTTATTTAACCAAATTTTATAATGTCAAAGGGGTTCAAATTTAGAAAGAAATCAAAATAAAACAAACACGCTACAATACAAAAGCAAGGAAGTGCATGTGGGTGAGATTTCATGTTCTGCTGCTGCTGACACAGAAAAGTTGCAGTTCTGATTTGCATCAGCAGCCTCTCACCACCAATCCACAGCCATTACCCCAAACTGCCAAATGAAAACAAAACAGGAGGTGTCATTTTGAATACACCACTGTGTCTCTAGTTGGAAACAACAGGTGTCCTCTTTTGTCCGTTTTGCACGGCAAAGTTGTTTTCACTCTCCTTTGAAAATATCAAATATGCTCTGAATGACACATCCTCTTTTTTAGAGTGTTCAAACACACACACACATACGCATGTATTCACAGACCAACGCTGCATAATTTATGGCAATTAACCGCAATGCCTTTTGTACTTTAGAAGATAGCAAAAATTTTCACAGGATAGGAAGGGACAAGTGCTCCATCTGCAATTACCAGTGACAGACAAAACACTCTATTTACCTGAAAACTAATGGTGATGAAAACTTGCACTCCATAATTGTGGATCATCCAGGCTCTAAGTAATTACTTAATTGGTATTGTTCTCACATACACACACTCAGACACTGACTCTGCTTCACTCCTATCACACCTTCATTCACTCCATCTCCGTCTCTCCTGCTAGTAACACACTTCCTCTTTTCCTTTGACTGAGAAGGGCATGTAAAGTCACTAATTGTGATGCAGAAGCTGTAACTTGTCTTTGTGCAGCTCTTCCCCCTTAAACTGATTCTCAAGGATAAAATCTACCCTACTTCTCTTCCCTTTGCCCCCAGCAAATGCAGTAACAAGCCCTCCTTTTGTTTCTTTGAATTTCCGAGGGGCTGTACTCTAACAGAAGACATGAAAAGCATGAGCTAATTTTTTTTGTGATACCTGAGCTTAGTCACCTAAAGACGGGTTTTCTCGTGTGCAGAGATGAGATACAAAATGCCTGTCATTTTAAAGTGCCTGGAGAAAAATACCTGCATCGTAGAGCTTGATTAAAGATAAACTTTTGAGACAATTCAGGCACGGAGCACGGGGGTTCTGTCCTCACTGTACTCACAAACCCCTTGTACCACGAGTACAGTAATGCAAATGGAGGCATATCTTTAAAAGAGAGAGAATGAATATAGGGATATCTCTGCTGCTTGCTAATGGCACTCTTTGAATTCAGAGGCTGGAAGCTGCTTTGAAAAAAAAAAATGTGGCTAATGAGCAGCCAGCTGTCAAGAGCTTACAGAGAAAAAATGTTTTTGTTGTGTAGCATTCGATGTTGGCGAATCATATGAACCCTGATGAAAAAAGTTATCTGGCAGATCAGATGGACCATTTTACACTGATGGTGAAAGGAAAACATGTTTACTGTGGTCATAAATGCAATGTGTTCCAGGAGCAAACTCGACTGAAGTATGTTCTTTCCTTTGTATTGTGCATGCTCAGATGCTATGCATTATACAGAATCTGCAGGGCTTTATATAGCGTGTGTTTTATGAACGCAATGGAGATTTAACAGAATCTTAACAATTTTAATTATTAAGATCAAATGTTAGAAGATGTGAGTTGACTAGTTAGCTGTTTGCTTGCTTTCAAAAATCAGTGTTCTCCACTTCTAATTAAGTACATTAATATGCTGTTAATGTGTTACACTTTATTCTCAAGATCAAGACTTTCTTTGGTATGGTAAAAAATGATATATACATATGATACATAACAGCAAGGCTGCATGTTTTCTTGTAACTAGATGAAATCCTAGATACAAGACGTGTGTCCATTTGACAGATTTTAAGTTAAGTATATGCTCTCTTTTTTTATCTGTTTTTGGTCTTCAACTAAGCAAAATATCTGGCTCTCTCGCAGCTACTAAATGCTCCAATGTGTTCATGCAGTCGCCAGCTTTGTCTGTCTACCTGCTGTTTGGTGCTGGGCAGGTAATATGCAGTTGCTTTTTAGAGAAAAGACATTGAATAAAAAGTGAGCCCAAACCTGGCCGTTAAAACATAACAAGGAGCTAAAAATTCTCTAAAAAGCTTTTTAAGAGCTAAGGGAAACTGCAGATTTTGGTAATAATCCTCAGTGGGTTGGTCGCTACAAACTACCTCCTTTTCACAGTCGTGCCTGTATGATTTAATCCACCTGAGCTGTTGGAAGTGCTGTTTGCTAACATGTGTCTAATCCCCCCCTAAAAATCTGACTAATTGTGCCAAGAGATTTGTATTCAGTTTGAGATGTTTTTCCTGGACCTTTAAAACCATGATAGAGTGACTAATCAAAACAACTCAAGACATGAGAATTACAGTGTCAGACTGTCTTTATCTATTAAATTAGTATTTCTAGCAAAAATCTTGCCATGTCTTCTCTCATAGTGTTTGGCTGAAAAAAAGGAACTTTAGAGAAAAACACTGGTCAAGCATAGCTAACTTTGCTGGAATTTTATTCAAAAAATTTGACAAGCTAATGACTGTAAGTTAATTCTAGACTTTGACATTTATTTTTTTCAAGTCCGTCTAAAAAGCCATTCACATCCATAGAAAACAGCAAGGGGACAGTTTATCATAGGACTCCACATGTTATAGGCTGACTTATAGGTTGTAGCTGTTGAGCTGTTGCATAAAAAGTGAATCAGATCATTTCAGTTGTGATTGCTCCACTGCTGACGGCTTCTTAGACCTTATTTAAACTAAATCAGATTTCACTGCGAAAACACAAGTATTCCCATTTAAAAATGCAATTAAAACATTTAAACATTTGCAATTAAAAAACAGACTGTGGTCAATCATGAAAAAACTTTGAATGAAGCATAAAATGTCTCCGTGTTTATGTATGTAAATACAGAAACAGAACATGTCTTTTGATTTTTTATTAATCCAAAGCTCTCATGGCTTCTTTTCCCTTTCAGATGGGGTTGCAGCGCTGGTGGGAGCAGGAGATCCCCGTGGACGGAACAATCAACAAAGGAGAGCTCATGACACACAACCTGACTGAGCTGATAAAACCTGAATCCTACGAGGTGCGCCTGACCCCCATCACACGTTTCGGAGAGGGTGACTCCACCATCCGTATAGTCACTTACAGCGGTGAGTCCTGCACACTAACTCAGACTCTGCTGACGTCTTTCTGACGGACAACAATCACACTTCTCATCCTACAGTATTTTGATGTTTCCTATTCTTGAAAATATGGAGAAGACTCAGATAAGGGAAACACAGGAGAGCTGGCTTCACTTTAGCCTCCCCTTTTCCACATGTGGTTGCACAGGTGGAGGAATTACAGCTACAGCTGGTAATGTTATCCTTCAGCTACCGCAGAAATACTCTTAAGTGAAGTGCAGGTAGAGTTTGTTCTGCTGCATCATGACACTTGTTCATCAACGCTGATACATATCAAAAGTTCACTCTGGTATCGCAAATCGTTACCGTCATCACTCTGCTGATGTATTATGCATGATATGTATGAGGAAGGACCAGCAAAAAGTGAACTCATTAAAATAATTAGAATTGCATCTTAACACATTCAGTCATTAGAAGACAGCTTGATATCAGCGCGCTTTGCCTTCTTGCCAGTTTAAATGAATGCTGATGATCTGACTAATCATCTCCTCCTCATGACTTCTTATTGCCGGAGTCAGGTTCGTCCTGGATTTGGGCAAAAGCTGACTTGTTTGTTTTGCACATAAGAGGTCATCATGACATCAGAGCCTCAGATGACTCAAACATGTAGTTTTGGGTCACAAGACCAAAGCAGGCTGGTTAGAGATGAGTCATGTGCTGCTTTACTCGCTGCTGTGATTCCTTCTCTCTCTTTTTTTTTTTTTTTGCCAGAGGATGTTATTTGTCTCCTGGGATGTTTTTCATGTAACAAATAGCTTTTTCGATTTTTATATTACAAATATTTTGAAAGGTCCGTGGCCTTGTGAAGCCCCACATGGCCCCTCTAACAGAATAAAAGCTCACTGCATCTTACCCTCAAACCAGAGAGGACAATAACATGTTTGCTGTTGTCACGTATTTTAATTTGGTTGTAGCTTTTTAAATCAGGAGTTTAGTAATAGAAAAGCAACCAAGGACATCACGAGGATGATGTGAACTGTACTGTATGTCACGGCAGCCTGATCAAGGTAGCGAGGAAACATCAGAACACGACATACTTCTCTACAGAATGAAACAGCAGCTTGCAAATGGAGGTACATTCTTCAGCCTGTGGGACGACAGACTGGCTGAAAAACAAAAGCTACATTAGTATCCACTGTGGACCCGACAGTGCCAGTGAACAGATGCACAGGTACTTGAGATGTGCATTTTCAGAAACAAACTGCCTGACTGTTTCTGTCTATCACAGACTGCTGAGGTCTTCCTGAGTGGAGCTGCTGCAGTTGTGAATTATTCAGTTTCACTGCAGCTCATCATGGCGGCTGAAAAGAGAATTGGGAAAGAGAGAAAGAAAGAGACAGTAAAACTTTGTCTGCAGTTAGTTTTGTCGAAGTTTGTGATATTGTGTGGTTACTGCTAAACCTTAAATTGAATTCTGCTGTATTGAATCAAATTGGAAACAATCAAAGTGAAGAAAATTGAGGATAATTAAGACAGAGAGAGGCACATAAGGAGAAGGTGGAGGCAGCCAAGTTGGGACCGAAGAAAAAAGAGACGATACAGAGGAACAGAATGAAAAATAGAAAAAGGGAAGAGGGGAGCCGATGCTGATGTGTGAATCGGCTGCCCAACGAGAGACTGGACTAATTATCACTCTAGGGCTGATCTGTTCTCCCACGCACAACACAGAGTCACGGTAGCAGAATCCTCTGTGCTCAGAGAACGTGTCCTGTAAGACGTCCTGACTGACATGTAGAATACAGCCCATAATCATCTCTTCCCTTTTACTCTAACCGGGAAACAAGGATCTATTGGGCATCAGGATACAAGTAATAACACAATCATTTTTACAAATTTATGGTGAGGTGAAATTAATGCGTGATTTTTTTAAAATGATATTATATGTGGTTTTAAATAATTAGATTAGCCTAATTAACCTCTAGTTATATGAACATAATGTAATATTTCCTTGAAAGGAGAAGAAACCTGTTTTTTTTTTGTACTGTGTTCATGTTAATGTCAGCAATAATAAAGACCTGCAGCACAAGAAACAATAAAAAAAACGAGCACAAGCTGGAGACAGCTATTGGAGGTGGGCTGGAAACAGCGCGGGGAGTCAGGAGAGAGGGCAGGATGTGAGGAGTCTGTCAACTTCTCCCTGTCTGCTCCTGTGTTCGCTCGCTTCAGAGTGAGGGGAGCAAATGGGCCTAATTCACACTGGCTGTGTGTGAGTGTCTCTGCTGTCTAGCAGCGTGAGCGGGAATTAGATCTATGGTTTGTAGCCTTCATCCCTTCCCAGACAGACTTGTTCCGGCTCAGAGGCGCTGCCTAATCCGCACCTCTCTCCCGCTTGCACTCCCGGAAAATGACTTCACACAGCTGCCTCAAACGCCCAACGCAGCAATTCTCGTCTGACTGAACTCCCCCCCTACTCACGAAAAAATTAAAAAAAAAAAAAGGCCTCAGCAGACCTCCCATAGCTCATTTAACATACCAATTCCTCCCCAAAGCCCACCCTACCCCCTCCTAAGAGATGAAAACAACAAGGAAAACAACTCCAGCCCCACTTGATAATTTAAGGGCTCTTTTCTCCAAAGAGTTGTCAAAATCAGCAGTACAGTGGGAGAGGAATTCAGAGAGAGGAGGTGCCCCGGTTGAGTATTTCGTTGCAGACATCTATGTGTGTCCCAGTATTACTGACCAGGTATGATATTCATGATGCTGCACAGGTATTTTTGTCACCTGAGGGTGTCATTTGGCTTCCTTGCTGCGTCCATCTACCCATCCCCGGAGGATGAGAAGTGAATTAAAGTAAATGTCAATTCACAGCGAGGACTCTGGGAACACAAAGCCAAGTGAGTTCTCACATTAAACCCAGATCTTTGCCAGGTGGTTCCTTCTACTTGCCGTCAAGGACACAATCGTACAAGGTAGACCGGGCGGCGAGAGGGCTGCTCCCAGGCACACTGGCTTATTTGGGTCATGCAGGGTAACGTCGGATAATGGCAAGACCACTCAGACAAACACTCGAGCCTCGAGGACAGGAAACCGGGAGAGGTCCCTCTTATAAACCAGAGCCTACCTAATGGCTTTCATCTGTTTCGTGAATACCCCTCCTTCCAGACCGGGGCCATGAAGCCTTGCACGTCTTCGTCTGCTTTTGTCCTTTCTCAGAGCTACTATAAAAGTGATTTCCAGAACTTCAAGTACCATTTTGGATCTCCGGGGAAAGTTAAATTAAGTGTGGAGTATTTTTAGACGAAAAAAAGTAAAAGTAAAATGGGCAAACAGTGTCCCTCATGTGCTCAAATTGAAGCATTTATAAGCAGTCAACTGATGCTGCGAGAAACGCAGTGTAGTTCTCGAGAACTCCTCGGGCAGCAGTGAGAAACAAGTGATATTACAAGAAAAGAAGAATGATTAAAGCCTAATATGGCATAGTAGAGAGAGGAGAGAGAGGTGATTTATCCCTTCACGGCCTTTTGACACTAAATTAAACTGTTGAGTCCATTCCCCCGTGCCAGCTAGTTATCTTTCCAGGCTAATTTAACACTATAATTTACATTCCATATAAAATACATCCTGATGTGGTGCTGTCAAGGCCGTACATCATTTGCAGAGAGTGCTCCAGTTTCAGTGAAAAGGACAGAATTAGATCATATTCATGATGCAATTAAACACTTCAGTGGGAATCGATGTAAAACCGATGAGCCCTGAAAACAATGCATATGGCTGAGAACATTAGAACACATTACCTACCCTTGGATCCCTCGCTCCACAGACGCAATTTAAAATCCTCCACCACTCCACTCTCCGTCTCTCCAGATTCATAACGCACAGCGATAATAAATGAATTTTTCACAAAATTATTCAACTACTAAATTGCCCATGGTAACTGAGTATCAGATGAAAGTGATGTGAATTATTAAGTAGGGAAACTGTTTGTTCTCACCATGGGTGTAATAATCGGCCAGATGAGGAAGAGAAGGGGCACAAGAGGGGCAGGTTACAGTAAAGGGAGATCTCATAATAAACATCGGTGTTGATGTAAAAAAAATGGGAAAACTCTGTCTGCCGCCTGGGCCTCCAGCTGGGTTGATGGTATCGACCAATTTCCCTAGGGCGGTAGTGTGGGTTTTCTTATGGATACAGAGAGGAGAACATTACGAGGCATTGCTGCACATTCTCATGTAAAGCTGTCAACAGGCCCTCTGGAGCTGGCAAACCACTGCAACAGCCAGCCAATGTTACACCATCTCACCACACTTTACATAATCAGACCGACAACGCAGCAGACCACACACTCACACCGCTCCACTCCAGATCCACATCAACTACCTTCACACTCCTCTCCACAGCCATCAGACTCGCTGCGATTGGTTTCGAAACAACATATTAACAAAAAACTGAAACACCGACTGCAAAGCAAACTTTTTCCAACCCAAATTAAAATCTTATTCTCATTAATCACCATTTGCCTTTTCGATTCTTCTCACCAAACACTTTTTAGTTGTCAAAGCCAAAACACATTGATAGTAAGAAAGTAGACAAATGTAATGAAATTCAGAATTTAAGAGCCATACAGATGGCAGAGGTGCAGCAATTTGTAACCATTTCTGACAGGATGAGTTGGCCTCTCCAACTGAAACAGTAATTATGCTTAATGGTCCTTTAATCTGTCCATCAGGCAGGAGGTGAGCAGCCGGGTCAGCCTAAAGTGCTCCAGGCGTCACAGTGTGTCAGGGTACAGTCAGAGGGGTGAAGTGCTCCACGAGGAGAGCCTGAAACGCTCGCTTCAACGCACAACATCAGCAGGCTGCAGGACGTAGGCCTCCCTCCAACACACACACATCACACAGCTAATGACCTTCTCCTGCATTAAAATGTTTAAAACTGTGTAGGTATGATGTGAGCAAATGAGTGAGGAGGAGTGCGGGCACCTGTGACAGGTTTTGATGTAATTTGACGAGATCCTGATCATCCCGGTACGGATGACTGATGTTAAACTCTGCGTTGTGGTGAGAATTCTGAACTATGATGTCCAGCTGCTGTCCTGGCGCTCTGCCATCACCATTAATCTGTAACTCCGAAAAGAGGTTTTTCACAGATTCACAACCGATTCGGGTGGGGTTGGAGTTTGGCTAATTTCAGCTCACATTAGAAATCCCAGGTCATGCTCCGTATGTATCTCGACAGTCACGCATGTCTGAGCGCCAGAGCCCTGGGGGAGAGAGCGCATTCCAAGCAGGGAGATGGCACTAGGTCTATCCCAATAATAGCAAAGACACAGGGTCCATACCAAAACAAGGGTGAACAAATAGTACCTTTGTACCCAGAGTCATTTGTACTCGGCTCAGGCGCCTGGCTATCTCAGAGCCTGGCAGATAGAGCTCCTAGTCCCAGCTATGCATTTGCACTTGTGCTGTATTTGTTATCTTGGACAAGCATTCTCCCTCACCGTTTCAGTGGCCAAATAGAGAGGGGGGAGAAAACGAATCACTCCTAGAGCCACTCCTGTTGTTCCCTCAGCTGTCAACACTTCTCACAGACTTCACCCCCGCCTAGCCACATCGATACAGAGAAGTGACTGCCGTTTGCTTTATGATTGCCTTGTTTTATTCTCTCGGCTGGGCTTTTTCTCAGCCCTCACAGCTCTAATCAGACCGCCTTGCCTGGACAACAGAGCCATTGTCTCTTTAAGTGAAAGAGGCAGTGGATCAGTGAATCCCTTTCCATTTTCCCGCTTTATTAGCCCAGCGGCACACTACTGTTTATACTAGTGGGTATTCTGTGTTTGCTAAGAACAATTACAGTATGACAAATGATCCGTCAATGCCATCTATCAGGCCCGAGCTGACAGGAATCCTATAGACAGGGCAGCCATTCGTCCCCCGCTCCCCATCTCTGGGGTCCCATGCTTTAGTATCCATGACAACGTGCAAGCCACTTGCCACGCTTGCCACTTCACAGTGAGAGATGAGCGCCCGTGAGTGGCTTTGAAAATTAGCCTTTGACACCCCATGTTCCACTGCGCTCCCACACTCCTAGCCTACAGTCCAGCCCCTTTGGGGGCCTCTGAACAGCCCCGACCCTTTTTTACATTCAAGCTCAAACAAACACAAAGGCAGACACATAGCCAGGCACTGCCATAAACATACTTCTCTAGTTCTCACGGTGTCAATTTTATTGTGCCTGAGCTATATGACTCAACATTAACCTCAAAGCTGCATTACCTATCCAGCGATGGAAAAGAAAGAGAAGCACCAACGTGGCCAACATCCATAAAACAGGGTGAAAAATAAGGTGGGTGAAATATAAAGGCTGAGAGGTGCCTGAATGCACAGGAGCTTCACATTATCAGACAGAGCTAACGGTCCGACTCCCCCTTTTCACATTTCATGAAAGACTTACAGGAAAGAATTACAGTTCTAAAAAGCAGAAAAAACAAAAAGAAACTAATATTTAAAATAATACTTCAATTTACAACCTACTTAAATCTATAAAACTTTGCTTTATTTCTTGTTGAGTTATGCACTTCCCGATGGTTTTTAACAATGCTGAAACTAAGAGAAATCTGTCATTTTATTCAAGGTAACTGTGCATTTCATCTTGTCCACTGCTGCTAACCTCATGCTTAACACTAGTCTGAGAGAGGAAGGAAGTCAGCAAACGTAGTGTGACTGACGCTTTAAAACAGCACCTCATCTATGTACATATGGACACAGGTTTCATAGGCGGTGGTGGCTGTTTAAACACTGAAATTAGAAAAACCACACTCTACTTTACAACATCATTTAACCAAGCTGTGTCTTTTGTTTTTATTATTTAGAATTTAGAACCTCAATTGGTAGAAATGAAATTTTGTAATTTTCAATATTAGGTTTTTGTCTTAAGCAATAGTTCACAAAGCCTCACCTTCTAGTTTATCAGTTCTCTAAGGTAAAGTTGAATGTATTGTGGTATTAAAATGTAGATTTAAAACAGGTCAGACTGAAAAAGTTAATTGCAGTATTTTCAGAAATATCACAAGGTCAACATTTCAACAAGCGTAACACGATTTAAACAAGCGTAACACCCTAACACTTGCAGACTTACCAAATCACAAGTTAAATACGAGGGATGTTGTGGGCAAAGCTGTGATTCCCATTTGACTCCCAGACACACCTCTTTGGGGTTGTGTTTATGCCATAAACCACACTTGGCAGCTGAGGATCATATTACTACCGTGAAAGAAACAAACAAAGCTGTGCAAACGTGGTGCACTGTCAGAAGCAACGGTTTTACGGCTTGTGATTAATCATATTTGGAGAAACATTAAAGGGAAAGGAGGAAACTGGCTCCAGCACTAGGAGGTAAGGGTGTCAACTGATATAACCCACCACTGACATCAAGCAGAGCCAGCTAGCTCATTGATGTGGCAGCGTCTCATTTTCACCAGTTTGGAAGCAGACAGTTTTGCAGCGCCTTGCGGTTCTTAATTATCTTCCGACTTTGTCTAATTCAATCAACACAACTCAGATCTGGCTGCGAAATGGCACTCACATCCCCTCAAGCTCAGCAAGTCAAAAAACACTGAATAAGTGGAACAGTCAAACTGACAAAATGGCATAGCACATGAGAAATAACTGCTATTTTATCTCCCGGGCTGAGACCTCATCCGCAGCGGAGGGGGATGAGGGGAGGCTGAGGGAGCAGCCAATCAGCTTTTTGTTTTAAGTTACAAGGCTGCGTTCAGGGGGGACACAGGAGTCGAGCACTTTGATGACGCTGCAGATGTTGCCGTGCTGAGCAGCGTGAGGTCACTCTGTTAGCCAAGACTCTTTAGGTCCCTTGCTCGGATGCTTCCTGGCGAACTTAATATCTTGTTAACACAGTGGTATCGAACTATGATGTCAGGTTGGAGCGCTCCGCCACACAACTTCCTCACAACTATACATTTTTAATAGACTATAAGAAAAACATGCCAGCGTCTGTGTGAGCACATACACACACGCCAACGCTCAGAATTTTAAAAGGTCATTAGGGATTAAATTGTTTTCCAATTTGCAGTCTAAAAAGTTAGTGGCATAATGAGAGGAGGGCTGAGCCCATCCCACCAAAATCCTTTCCCGCACCAACACTATTCCCACCCATTCACCTCCCATCTAATTCCGAGGGCCACAGCATTATTAGATTTTGACATTATTAGCTGAAATAGCAGAGAGGCCCTGCTGTCATTATAAAGCCTTTACTTTCGCGCTGACTGCCAAATCTGTTTTGCACTAGCTACAGACTGCCAAACCCAACAATGGCAGATTAGTGAAGCCCTTCTCCTGTTGCAGCAGAGGTTAATATAAAGTGACAGGGCTAAGTCCGCTCCGATTAAGTATGCTGAGAGATATTACGGCAGTTTGTTACATCAGATCGTTATTGGATTAAACAGCATGCACAACAATGAAAAGTTTAATTTTAATTTTCAGCAGGAATATAAAACAGGCCCTGAGATGGCTCCTGTCAGAACAAAGGCAGTATTACAATACTTTCTTGTTTTTGTTTCCCCTCTTTGCCATTACCAGAGTGGCAGACATGAGAAAAAGATGATGGTAAATGAGGATGTCAACCTTTTAATTTTTTGTCCCCTCTTATGTTAATACATTATACATAAACCAACCAAATTCAACTTCACTTTACAAACTAGGATTTAGTAACCTAAAACATAAGAGGACACAGAGGGATCAAAAAATGAGCGATTAATTTCCCTACCCCACCCCCCCACTGTTTATTGGTGAGGACATCAACTGCTGAGCAGGGTGCAGCCAGAGCCCAGTTGGCCAGTGCATTGTTAGCACTGCAAGAGGTCACTGCACCTGACCAATAAGCTGTTATTAATCCTTACAGAGTCATCCATTAGCCCGTCCAATTTTTATGACCCTCTTCTTTATTAGATGAGCTATCAGCT
>JAUZTA010000012.1:7363179-7375831 GCA_034780835.1 Ctenochaetus striatus | reverse complement strand
AACATCTGTGAGCACTTAATTTCAGGTTGTAACCTGCTACTAAACAAAGTGACTGTAGTAATATTACTGCATTTTTTAGTAATACATTATATTACATATACATTATATTACATTATGTATTAAATAACCCCAACACTGTACAGAACTATGTGCATTATGGTTTACAAAGATAAAGATAAACTTTAACGCTAATGAACCTGAAACCTACATACAATTTACAACCATGTCGACAAATGTAGAACAAAATTCTTGAAACTTAACAGAAAAGGTTAAAAGCACAATTTTAAAGACATGTCATACATTTTACACAACACAATGCACAAGACAAACACAATGTACAGTGAAGAGTTAATAACAGGTAGTTAAAGGCAGGGTTTAGTGTAGGGTTAGTCAGGTTGACATGGCTGTGCAGACTGACTGTGTGTCAGAGGAGGTCAGACATCAATAACAGGGTTTTAAGTCTTTTCAGTTTTAAAGAAGTGAAAGAATCTGTAACACAAAGATCTCTTCTCTGGTTTCTCGTTGATGTCCTCCATCTGACCCTCTAGATTCACTATGGTTTCCCTCAAGTTACCGGTGGAATAATGCCTCTCTTTCTCCTTGTTCTTGAGTCTGTTCTCAGTTGTTGTAACCATTTTTAAGTTACTGAACTTTTCATTCTGCATCTGACGTCTCTCATTATCCAGGTCTTCATGTGCCTCTGACAGAGCTGCGGTCATCTTGAAGGTGGCCTCCATTTTTTCCCCTAAGAGATGGGACCTGGTCTCCTCCTCAAGGCAGCTGCTGTGTTCCAGGTCCCCCTGTGCCTGGGCCAGAGCCGTCTTCATCTGAGAGGTTGTTTGCATCTGTTCAGCCAGGAGTTTCGACTTGTCATCCCTCTGATCGGTGAGAGGACAGGACTTGTCCTCTTCCCATTGACGCTGATCCTTCTCCATGTCTTTGTTTGCCTTGGCCAATGCAGCCTTCACTCTAAAGATTTCCTCTTTTTGTTGGGCTAGGAACATCTCTGACTGCTTGCGCCTCTCCTTTTCACTTGTGAGAGCTTTCTCTAATTCTTTAATTTTCTGGACAGCATCTCTTTCTGTGTTTTTCTTTTCGGAAAGCTGACTCTGGATGACAGCCATCTTGTGGTTTGCCTTTTCCCTTTGTTATTCAAGCAATTCTTTCAATTGCTCCATCTCTTCATTCATGAGTGAGGCTATCTTCTGGTCCCTCTCCTCGAGTAGAGAATGCAGCTCCAGCTCAGGGATTTGAATCAGATGCTCTTGGGTTGTTGCAAGGTCGGCCTTCAACTGGTCGCTGGTTTTCACATCACAGGTACCATTTCTGTGGAGTCACAACAGATTTTGGCTGCTCTGGAGCTACAGCAGCTTGTGGTTAAGAAGTCCCACCAGGCTGTGGTCTGAACTGTGGACTCCTCACTTGTTCTCTGAAAGGTGCTGAACAGTGTGTTCCAGGACCAAATCCTCTTTTTTTGTGGGTTCAAAATCACCTTTTACAACAGGGGCTTTGTCCTTCTTCTCTCCCTGCTCACTGTTCTTGTTCAGTGGCTCTTTCTGAAGTGGAGAAAAATCTGTTTCTTCCAACTGCAGGCGGTTTTCTGTCTTCCAAGGATTCACTGGCTGAGGTGCCTCTTGTGCGTCTGACTGTTGCACAGACGGTTCTTGTTCTTCCTGCGTCAGGACACGCAGATTGATTTTGTTTAGCATGCTCCTGCCTCTTTTACTTTTTCCACTTGACTCCATACTGAAGTTGTTTGTGTTTGCTCTGGTTTTCTGCTTGTCTCGGTCTGGTATCTTGACTAAAGAGCGATATCTGGACTTGTATCTCGTATCTGACTGTTGGAAGTTATGAAGTAAGCAGCTTTTGCAATCAGATTCTAGATTTTTTGTCCTTTTTTTGTCAGATTCTAGATTTCTTGTCATTCTTCTCCTCTAGAACAAATTCTAAATTCTTTTCTCATTTTGTAATCACTTAATGTTTTTAAATAAATGTTTATATTCATGTTTATTTGCATTTTTCCCTCTTCATAGACCTTAAAAGAAAAAGCTACTCTATATGTGTTCATAGAGCTGACATAAAGACAAACTTTAAAAAAAAAACTCAAAAATGTGTTTACAATTCAGGTCTACAGATATCTTATATAGTTTTCTAAATATTTCTATCCACAGAAATTAGTCCCCCTTTTCAGTTTGGCCAAGTCTTTTGTCTTTTTTACAAGTTTGAAACTAAAATAAAACACTTTCTATGTAACAAGGTTCCTGCATTTTATTGCATACAAATTCATGTGCAAACTAACTGTGATTCATTAAGCATTAACCAAGCACCGAACTCATATTGATTCAATTATTTATTAATGGGAAGCATTAAGCATTCATGATACATCCCTAAACTGATGCATGTGTTATTAAATCAGCTTAAACCATGCATTACTTACACATTGCTCAAGCAAGTATTTTGTATCTATGTAATGAGGTTTTATCTATCATTTTTTGTCTAATTTTTCTTAACGGTGCAAAAAACTGGCTTCACCGTAACAGATAAATGTTAAAACACTGTAGTGTCTTGATGATGTTGTGGCAGCAGCATGAGAGTTTTTCTTTAGTAAAATAATGTGGATCGTGTAATTAGGATTGTCAGAGATCTATGGGTTGTAGAACCAACAAAAACTAAATGATAAAAATCCTACTGTAAATTTTTTAAGGGTATTTTAAATTGCTAAATATATTCTGATATTTAAGCCGCATTTAAAAAACATTAAATTCATTGAAGTTTGTCTGCACATCTTGTCTGCAGTTTCTCTTACAACAGTGGTCCTTATGAGCACATCATTATTTAACAACTGCAAGTTGGACAGGAATAGACAACACCCACAACTTGATAATTGCGACCCCAGGCATAAGATGTCACACCTTTGCTATTTTTAGCTCCGGTTGACAGCAACTCATTGAGTTTTTTATTCCACATCTTTATCTACATGCCCTGGCAGCCAAAACATGTCCACTGTTCAAAGAAGATTCTTTTATCTTCTGCACATAATGGTTGTAGCGGTCACCTCATTTCACCCCTCAGGCGTGAAGAGAAGTTAAACAGCGAGAACAAAGCTAGTTTCCTTTTTACAACCCACAATGCAGAGCAGTTCCAGGAGCCTGCTGCTTCTGCTGCTTAGCTCGACTACAATCCATCACGGCAAAAATCAAACCAACGCAGACTTAGCTCTTATTGAATTCAATTGGATGTAAATGCAAGCAACTCATCTTATTTGTACAATGATTCTGCAACATTACGTCTATTGACTGGCATTACGGTTCTTTATGGACTTTAAATGTGCGATTTGAGTGGGTTTAAAAGTTTGAGATGTTTTCAGCTGTATTATTTTAAATTATTCATAACAGTGTTCATCAGGGAATGGCTTTCTCTCCATTACATTATTGGTTTATGCAAAGCAGGGAACAACTGACTGCTGGGAAGTATATGTGTGTGTGTGTGAGGTAAGTGTGTGCGTGTTAGGTAAATGTGTGTGTGTGAGGTAAGTGTGCGTGCATGCTGTTAAGTGGTGAGTGCTTTTCTTGTCTGCAGCGTTGAGTCTATGTGGTCAAGTGTGTGTATTATTTGGAGATAGAGCAGTATTTGCTGTAATGTTGAAATCAAATAGAAAAGTATAAAACCTACATGCAAGAGTTAAAATTTTGTCATCTATTTTTATTTCATTTTGTTTATATCCACTACTTCATAGGTTTTAATGGAACATATTATCAAGTTTGGGGTTTTTTTATGTTTCACTGTTTAGTCTGTGTGTATTCTCCCTATTATGTTTCTGCCCTTAATGTGAAGGCAACAACAATAACAACAACACAGCTAATCCTCTATTGAAATGCAAAAAAAAAACCTTTTTGAGAAATACAGAGAAATTATTTTTCAAAAGTTTTTCCTTTTTTTTTGCATCATGAACTATTTTAAAAAGCTTACATGTCATGACGGTCATCTTTTAAAGGGTGCTTCTATTTAAGAAAATGCGTATCTGGTAAAGATAATGTACTTTAAATGAATCTCATCCCAGGAAAATGTGCCTCTTTACATACTCGTGTAATAAAAGTTAATCCTCGTTGGGGAGCTGTGTCCACATTCCTCCACAATGGGCGAAAAACAAACCCTGTAATCACATTCAAAAAACACCACACTGTTTCAATTTAATTATTAAAGGGAGAAAAACAAGAAGTTAGGAGTAAATAAAAAAGAAAATTAAGTTGACTTTAAAAAGGTCCATGCATTTTACTGTGTACTTCTTAAAACTGCAAGAGTTTTGTGAAATGATTTTTCTAAGTTTCTTTGTGCATGTTGCTTACTCTGTAAATAGCTCTCTAACTCTTGTGAACAAAAAGTTCAAGCTGAAGCCCAATAACTTTGAAAGAATTAATGAATATAGGAACTTCTTGTCAACTCATATGAAACCAGGCTTAAATTTCTAAGTAGTCCAGCCTAATTTCATTTAAAGCGTCACCCTGTTCCAGTTTAAGTCCATTCTGCATATAGATACAGATGATTTAATTGGTTGAACAGATACAAATGATGATTTACTCATTGATCCTTAGTGTTTCCCTTTTAAGGTTGTTAAGTGCATGTTGCCTCCTAATAGAGAATTTTATGATCTAATTTTTATTTCAATAACATATTTGGGTGATTGTTTATGGTGTCACATTCATTTTAAGGAGCTAAAAGTATCATGGGACTATTGACCTGAAAATGTTTATATTTGTGCTTTATTAAATCATAAAATTATTTTTTAAACAACTAATTCTGTTTTGGTTCTTGTTCTTGTGAGGAAACCAAGTTGTCTTGATCTTGATCATGATTACGTTCAATGCTGTATGATTTGCTATCAGTTGAAACATTTCAGTGGTTATCCACTTTGCCTGAAGCAAATTCTTCAATGCATTGTGACTGTCTGGCTGTAGTTCAATGGCTGTCAATTGATCAGTCAGAGCAAATATTCCCCCTGCACCTCTGTCTCTCTGCTGCAAGTGACAGATAAAATCAAAAGAAAACTGACTGAACTTTGTTTTTCTGAAGTCTGTTGCAATGACTGATGAGCTGTTTAGGTCATTTAAAGGGATATTGTGGCTCAGGATGAAATGTAGTTCTGTATTTGAAGGTGATTAATCATGTAATTGATACATAGACGTGAGCTACGATGGTCATAGAGCTCATTATCCATTAATAAGCAGCAGCCTGAAAAGTCTGAGCCAACAAAGTCATGGATTTCCTCACTTCAGTTGATTTTTGAAGTCACAGTTAGCTGTTGGCTAATCTGTATCATGAAAAATCATGCAGGATTAACTATTTGCAGTCCCTAATTGCACTTTGACACCAGAAGTACAGAAAACAATCACTGGACTACATAAACAGGATGGTTATAAGGCAAGATTTGATATTATGAGGATTATCTTGTGTTTAGGATTCCAGGCTTATACATGAATGTTTATCCTGGATGGATATTAGAAAAGCATCTCTAGGAAGAGTCCAAGCTGCACAACTCCTGAGTGTGACTGTCAAGTTTGTGTGGTCAGCTTTGACCACATAGTGGATCTGATAATAAGGGGATTTATCCGGTTCAGGAGGACAAAATGTGGAACTTATCACCAAGTTTTGAAATTACAGATGAAAAAAGTGATCCATATTATTATTCAAAAGGGACCAAATGAGCAGTTGTGGATAGAACTCTGGGCTCCCTTCTACTTTCAGATATTATCATATTCTAGAAATGTGGCTAAAGTGTACACATGTCTATTAATGGAATTAAAATCAAAGCACTTTGCATATTTTAACGCAATTATGATGACAGATTAAAAGCAAAACCTAATTAATACAATCAGAGGATGGTGTTGACATGGGCTCTGTCTCATATGCATTATTGACTCAATCAAACTATAATCTCATTCTGTTGCACATGTGAACGTGGCTTGTGTGAGTGATGCCAAGGACGAAAGAGGTCACACTTCAGCAATGTTGTCGGGCCAATGTGTTTGGCTTCTGGCCTTCATCGGGGTCATCATCAAACATATAACATACATCATTCAAATAAGATGTGAGGGAAGAAAAGGAATGTAAGACACAATCAGACACATACATGGGGCACACAAATACGCACAAAATGCTAGTTATAAGGTCATGTAACTTTGGACCAATCACATTACATCGCCAAGGAAAAAACAATAGTTGGAATATACACTCATAGCCTCACTGACACACCAAAATATGAGGTCTTTCCTCTTGGTTTCCTGATGCTGTCACTCAGTGTTTAACACCTGAGCTGCTGTTTGTTGTTTCAGCCGTTAGAGGAGGGAATGGGGTTCACACGCAACAAATAAAGAGAAGACCTCACCAATTTGCACATACATTCAGTGTAAACACATCCCGGCAGACAGTGAGATTTGATGCAACTCGGTGTAGGCTAACACACAACCACACACACACACGTCCCTGCAGGCTGCGAGCGGCAAAAAGAGACGAGGCAACACTGTCGCTACTCAAACAAGAAGTTTGTCTCTCTTAGCATATCTTGCACACGAGAGAGAAAAAAAAAAAACTGTGTATAACAAAAAGGCTGATCTAAGGGGAGCATCAGGGGGATTTGGTGAATATGGAGGGAGGGGAGGTGGGGGTTGAAGTAAACCCACATCGTTATCCCACCAGAATGCATACCTCCTCCTCCTCCTTCATCCCGCCGTGTTATCGCTGTGACGATCAGGAGAGCAGGAGGAGGAGGAGGAGGAGGAGGCAAGAGGAAGGGGATGGGGAGGTGGGAGGTGGGAGGGGGGGCAGGTGGGAGGAAGAAGGGGGAATAGATGAAGGCTCGCAGAAGTCAGATAAGAGAGCCCAGACAATCCCTCCGCTCATCCCACTTGTTTTTAATATCAAGAGGGAATATATCACACGCTGTGTTGTCTTGGCTACACCAGAGATGGTCTTTGAGTTAGCAGCATCTATTAGGAGGCATCTGTGTTCATTTGGGAGCGTGAGGGAGTTGACGGGGAAAGAGGGAGCAAGGAGAATAGCAAGTGAGTAAGGGTGAGCTCTTGTTTAGTCTGACGCCATTGTTTCAGCATTAATCACTATGTTGTCTATTGACAGGCGAGGTTCATGTACATTACACTCATTCATGTGTTGCATCAGAGGAGTAGAAAGAGAGGTAGAAAGAGAATTCTATGGGTGTTATGAAGCTAAACCAAGAAAATGTGTTTTGATATTCATGTCTCTGTGGGTCTGATGGTGATATAACACATGTTCTAAATTTTTTATACCAGATGAAACGCAGTATGTAGGCTACATACCACAGTATTGAACCAGCTCCACTGAAACAGTGATGCTAGCCCCATGCTACTTGGGAAAAAAGGACAGAACATCAGCTTGTTTCCACGGCAAGAAAAAAAAAATACAGTTTACACTTTTTTTGGGATGCTGTCCTCTCTCACATTGCAGAGTTACATAAACCATAAGCCGTTCTTTTTGTTTGGATTTATTGTTTGAGTTTTCTCTGCTGAGTTCTTTAAATTGAAAGACATTTTAAGGTAGTCGAGTCACTGTCTTCAGCTGCAGTAAATGAGGCTGCCAGTTCACAGTGTAGCATGTGTTGGTGCAATGCTAGCAAGAAAGCTGGATTGTTTTATGTATGAGCTGTGCTTTGATGTATATGGTAGTTTTTTTGCATTTTAACTAGGTACATATTTTTTTTTTTACTTCAGAGTTAATTCTTTAGAGCAGAATTATACTTTATATACATTTTTAGCATTGATCTGAGGTTTTACCAGATAAGGATGACTACTTTTCTACTTTTCTGATTCCATATTTGTAATTTTTCTACAACTTTTTACAATATGTAGGCATGACAATTGCACTTCACACTTGAGGTCAGCACAAGCCTTAGATGACAGTAAAAAAAAACACTGTATAGTCATTTAGTGTAAATAGTGAGGTAAAAAAGTCACTGCTCACTTTGGTTTGGTCTGTACCTACCTTGAAGCTGCCCTGCTCCTTAAATTTAGCCACCTAGCTTGTTTTCTAGCATTTAGCGACCTAACTCAATCACAAAAATGGAAATGACTTTTAAAAAGGAAAACCATGACAGGCAGACTGACAGTCCAGCTGACAAAAGCTCAGCTGCAAAAACCCGATGAACTCGGGTTAAATTAAAGTCAAACACAGAGTAGTGATTATCTGCTGCATTATGTTTCATAGTATTTTAAAGACGTTTTAAAAAATTAAAATCTTGGCTGTCAGCTCATATTGTTTATGTCCCCTGCACAAAAAGTTTAAGAGCACCTGTTTTAGATAAAAGTTTGCTTGAACATGACATTGTCCTCATGTGCAAAGTGACGCCTGTAAACATGAGCTTCCTTCTTGGAGTTTGATGCAGACAAAACAAGTCACTTTAAAGGATCATGTCAAAGTTATACTATGTTGTTCCTAAAAGATCATTTGAAGACCAAAAGTCATGTAAGACATGGTCGTCCATGTCTTGTAACTTCCCTTCCTGTTGTGTGACTCTTAGTCCCCAACCTAGTCATGCCTACAGAGGACAGAAACCCAACAGGTCACTAATGGACTGAGTTTCATTTGGTATTTGACTCTAACCTGCAAAACCAAGACCTCAACCTCTGCCCAGTCAACTGTGACCTGACCAAAGCTGTAATGGCTAGACAGGACAAATTCTCTGCAACCAGTTTCTAAATACCTGAAAAGAAAGCTGAAATATTCAGGTGTCTGTATCTTTTTTTTCAGGGCTCCATATACTCTGGGCCAAACCGTGCAACATATCAAAGTTTTGATCACAGCTATGACATTTTGTTTCCAGTCCTTTCAGTGGTGACCGGGTCAGGACAAACAGTCTCTGGCAGCCAGAACAAGCAATGTGAGTTTCCAGCATGTAACTTACAAGACACCAATCTGAACGTCACATCACCTCTCGCTCTCTGTCATGACACAATCTTCTCCTGTTTGTAAAGCTCAACAAAAGTCAGAAATTCGATTTGCCTCTTTGTAAATGTGGAGCAGATCAGGCACACGATGTGTTTGGCAGCATCAGTGTCCGACACCTTTGGGTCAGCTGTGAGTATTCTACAACAGAGGTGTTTGCAGACAGAAGGAAAATAAGTTTTATACATAGAGTGTGGATTTTAATACCATGCCGCATCTTCATTTGCACAATATATTGAGCGTACTGCAACACCAAATCTTAATATTGGTGCTTTGCCTTTGGCGGTGTTTCCCAAGCTTACCTATTCCAGTTTTTCATGATGTTAGAGTCCTGCTGCTCTTTTTTTTTCCTGTTGCAGCTCTTCATGCATACTGTTATTTATTGCCTAAACCCTTTTCATTATTCCCTGTGCTTCATTTTATTTCATAGCCATGTTTCACTGCCAGTCTGCAACTACTTCGATATTTATATTGTTGTTTATCTCTGTCTAATATTGTCCCTCAGTGTAGAGTGTTTTTGTTTTCCTGAAGGTCAATTTTATCTCCTCCCCTTCTCACTCAAGAGTAAAATTCACTCCTCCAAGGTTATGCTTGTAAATAAGAATTTGTTCTTCCCCGACCTACATGCATAAATAAAGGGGTTTTGTGATTCTCTATGCTGCTCATTTCATCTTCTTTGGGATTCAAAGCTGGCAAAGACAAGAGCCATATCTTCCTCAGAAGGAAAAATAAAAATTGAATGCTGTGAAGGAAAAAAAAAAAAGTCTCACTTGTTAAATTCAGCAAATAATTCCTCAAACAGCGGTGCAAAACATTCAACCCACTGGGCCCTTTGTGTTACTGTATCCGTTGGAGCCCAGGAGATGTGTTCCATTAGAATCAGGCCATATGTTGCTTTTTGACAGCAGTTTGTTTTTCTCTGAATTCACAGACGAAGATATACATCCCCAGAGACTAAGAGCTTATTTGCTTGCGTGTGTGCGTGTGTGTGTGTGTGTGTGTGTGTGTGTGGGAAAAGAGCATCAGAGATTGAGAGGGACTGAGTCTGAGTGTGTGGCAGAGGTTCACCACAGCTGCAGCGTTTACCCGGGCCGGCACAGGGGAGGGTCACCCAGAGCAGAACAGAGTGTATGCCAATGTGCCACAGCTGTGGCCATCTGCACGGCAAACTGGGCTCATCCCCGGGAACAAGCCACCGCGCTCTCCAGACCCATGCTGAACGTGGTGTATCTATGTCAACCATGCATGACCACATCTTGTGTCTTGGATGAAAGTGCAGGAGTATGTCCCTCGGGTGCACGTCAGACTAAAGTTATTAGATGATGATGCATCACCTCATCTACTCATTTGCCTCTTCCAAGGTTATTCAATGATGTTGTTAATGTAAGCTTATCCCATTAAAAGCCTAAAACAATGGTAAAAATATATCTGCCTTTCAGGCCTTTTTGACTTACCCACCTTGTCAAGCCCTAAAAATTATATCTTTTTATTTCTTTTTTTCTCAGAAAGTCTACAAAATTTAATTAAACAGTTTGGCACTGTAGTTTAGAGCAAACTACCCTCAAACAAAAGTACATGGAGAATTTTTGGGGGACTTTTTTAAGCTATGGATCAACACTCATTTGGTGTTATAGTATTTATAGCAGCAGGACATTGTATTTTGCATTGTCTCAAGGTAAATTACTGTGCCCATGTTCATCAAAACAAAGAAAATTTCATCCACTGCAACAGTGTGGGACTCATTGGTGTGTTTTAATAGCTTTTGGACAACAATAGAGCTCCTTGTCACAGAGGAGTTTAGTAGACAATGCCTATTAGAAAGGTGGGTTGTTGACATTAAAACAGCCATACTATTTAAATTTGAGAGTACAAAGACAAAAGTGGGAGTAATAGATATATATACAAAAATGAGATAATAAGTTTTTCTCTACTTAAATCCTTTTCAAGTTTTTCTTAACCTAATTTCAGATTTAAAGTTAAAAAAAAAGTGTGGTCTCAAAACAGCTCTGGGCTCAATAAAAGTGAGGACTCAATTTGCATGTGTTGCACCCTACTCGACAGCCACTTTCTCCCCATATGCATACGCTCAGCCACTTCTCTCTCCATGATTACGACTGGGAAACAGAGTGAAGTCTGACATTACCTAGCTATAATTTAGAGTGAGAGATGTTGAACAGGGGACTCGAGTGCAAGAAGAAGGAAATTGTGTTGTCTCTGGAGAATGGGCATCCTGCTAAATTTCCTGTGTGAGCAAGAAAGAGAGCACTGGAAAGAAAGCCGGCATGAAATAAAGGGTGACACAGAGAGAGAACAAGTAAATCTGCTCTGACATTTTGGAGTTAACACAAGTGTGTGTCAGAACAATTCTGCCAGGTTGTGACTTTATAGGAGATGACCTCCATTACTATTCATGCGCCAAATCTACTGTACACAAGTACAGTTTGCAGTTGCCGGGACAGCTGCAGCACTGCTGTACTTTACAGTATGACTGAATATTCCTGTGTTTTTTTATGACATTAAAAAGACTGACCTTGCCTGGGGTGGCGTTTGTGAATATTACACATGACACAATTAGAGTTCAGCGAAAATCTCCTCCCCGCAGCCTCTGCATGTATTTTTAAAAACACCCTGTTTCACTGTAAATCCTCACATGTGCAAACACACAGTCTTCTCCTGCCCACATACTCTGAATTGGATCTGGTTACACTTTACATTCTAAAAGGCTGCAGCTGAATATCAACGCCTTCAGCTTGTCATCTTGGCAAGGCCAGTGGTCTCTTTATCCCGTCTGCTGGCTGTCATGTGTGCAGAGCCTCCTCATGTCCCTCGGCCTAACTGGATCCCCAAAGTCATTATCTGCATGATCAAGAGCTAGATTGAATAAAGGCTATGTGCGTTTAACCCCCGAGAGTGTAAAACGAGAGAGGGGCCAACAGTGGTGGGCTCAATGGGGGGAATGACAAGGTTAGGTCGAGGCGTAGTCGATGCACAGCTGAAGTGACAGCTGGAGTGAACCTCCATGCAGCCTTTTCTGGCCTTTGTTAGTGAGAGGAAAATACACTGTGCAGATATGGTTGTAATATCATCTCACTCATTTTTTAATATCCTCTGACTCATTTCCCATTAAAATATTGACACTTTGTTGTACAAACCATCTGAATTTGACACTGGAGACCACACAGCATTAGCCTGATAATCAGACTGAAGTGCTAATTTGTTTTAGTTCTGCCTGGCATCATGTGCATCAGCCAATTTCTGGTTTGTTTTGTCTTGTCTTGTCTTAACCAGTGTGCAAGAGACTTATACAGCCTGCCAGTGTCATTTTCAGTCAACATGGGAGTCACATGAGTGCCTGCTGGCTACGATAGCACTTGCTAGGGGCAGTTAACTAACTGTTTTATTTTCAATTGATGAGGGTAAGATGTCAAATTAAAGGTGAGTACAACAGCTTGTACAGCAGCATTAATCTAATCTATCTTTGTTTCATTTTGTCTGTTGCTATTTTTTACAAAAAAATAGCCAACTTAGAAACCCACTGTAGATAGCTAACTATGTGGGAAGATGATGTCACCAGTCTTAACCACTGACTGTATAAAACACTTGACAAACCCTCCGTGACGTCACCCATTGGTTTCTGCCTGAGCAAAAGTGAAGCCTAAAAAATCTCGTCCTGGGCGCC
>JAUZTA010000012.1:7349370-7363079 GCA_034780835.1 Ctenochaetus striatus | reverse complement strand
AATTTGCTCCCTTTTGGAGCCAGCCTCAAGCAGTCAGTCAAGGAATTGCAAGTTTTTGTACTTCCTGGTTGGCTTCATTGTGGAAGTGGGAAGTTTGTGCCTTGGTCTTAACCCTACAAAGTTTTTATTAGTCAGTTGTTTCTTTAATTTTTTAAAATTGCCATCAATGGGCACAAAAGGTGATATGTATGAAACACTGAACTGAAATATGAGGTGCATTTTGGGGCTCAGGATGCAGGCAAATGTTGCACTTCATTACCTGTAACAGATAGTTAATATTGTTCTGTTTCACTTTTTTTAATGATCCCAGTCTTTCCCATCACCTTAACAAGATTTAATTGCCCAAACTTGACCAAATGTGAACTATATAAGTAGAGGAAAAAATAATTAGTTTTTTGTTGTCACAGGATTTGTGGAAGACATTGACAGAGACTAACTGAGACTCAGTAAACACTTTGGTTTCATAATGTGCTCAAAAATACAGTCTAGAAATCAGCAGCTGTCTGGAGGGTTGGAAATCAATTTAAAAATCTATGACATGCTTTAGAGAGTAGTCAGCAGTAATGTGAAGTATACACAAACATAATGAATGGGCTTAACTTGCAAAATTACCTTCAAGGTCCTTTAAAAGCAGAGCTGGTCAGTTTCAGTTGACGGTGTTTCGATTCCAACAAATGGCTTGTGAGTGATACTGCGTGTAGAGACAGACCACCAAACCCCTACATGGCTCATGCTATGCTCACACATACTGTGAACGTCATCCCCGCTAATTCATTTCTCACCCCTGCTATTGTTCCACACCACAATTAGCTACGCTTTGTTTGTGCTAAATGCATTTTCCTGACATTTTCAATTAGGAAAAATTGCAGTACAAAAATAACTAATTAGGGAAGGAAGATAAAGAGCACCTAGATCTATCACAGCAACCTAATTGGTGTAATTTAGTCTGGTTTGTATCATGTAGCTTCAGGGTGACGCAGGTAACAAAATAGATTAATTGTATGATTACTCCATCTGGTTTCATTCATTTGAGTTGGCAGCGTTTCTTCGTTATATGTTTCCTCTCCTGCTTCTGAATGCATATGGTGACTTCAGGCGGCAGATTTTATTTCATCTGTATTTTCAGCGCTGTTTTTTTTTGGGTCAGTCTGCTTTCCTTGTACTCAAAATGTTCTAATTTATTACACGGCTTCCCCAAGTCATGCCTCTCAGCCATCTGTGTACCCTGATACTGCAATCATTCCACTTGTTTCGTAGATCGATGACATAAATATACACGTGAGACATGTGTACAAGTGCATTCAAATATTCACGACTCGCCGGATTATACAATCCTCCTCCTCCTCATCCTTTAAACAACAAAGTTCCCTTGCAAACTTAATGAGTGATCGGCGTTGTGTATTGTTGGGGCTTCACCTCTTCCAGCTTGTTACCACAGGCCATCCTCTGAAGCTCAGAGTTCAGGACTGGCCAATTTAGATCCAAGCGGCAGAGACATCTTCTGACCATGATTTCACCCAGCTCTGATGCACCGTATGCCAGAGGAGGAGTGCGTGGGAGGGAGCGTGTATGTGTGCTCTCTGGGTATTTCACAGACATGTGGAGGAAGAGAGAGAATAATGGCATTAAGCTGCAGCGAGAGAGAGAGAGAGAGAGAGAGAGACAAAAAGAATGCCAAGAATAAGAATAGTGACAGTAAACATTAAAATATGTCAGCGTGAAAAGTGTGCCTCGTGCTTATGTTTGCGTGCATGCAAATTGGAGAGAAAGCAGAGACTGATTAAGTGGATCCAAAAAAATTTTTTTTTTAAAAATCCAAATTCATGCTCGGAGGATTACTAATGGATTTTCATCAATGAGAGCCAGCCACTAATGAGGAAGCAGGCATAGAGAGGGCAAGAGGCGGGTCGGCGGTGTGGGTCAGAGGGAGGGATGATTGCTATGCAGGTTGCAGGTAAGCGGGTCAGGTTCCCTGCACTGGATTTGATGGTGTGGAGACAATCTAATGAGCTATGCTCACTATGTAACTTCACTTAAAGCTACGATGACAATGTTACCCTGCTAATGGTCATTTTTCTTTAGTGGGGTCACTTTGCTGACATTAGGACCGAGACAGAGCAGGAAACTGAGAGGCAGAATAAAGATGGGATTATGTTTGATGCGAGAGTTTAGCAGCTATCCCAAAAACAGATACTTTCAGCATCTGCAAGGTTTGGTTTCGAGGTAAATCATATTTCACCCTGTCTCGTTACATAATAACATGCTATACTGCAGGGCAATGACAGTACAAGCTATAAGAAAAAGTTCACCCTAACTATTGGACAATTTTTATATAGTTTCAGTCACTGTGAAAGAGAGATGAGATTGAGATGAGATTTGCAGTGGGATTAGCTTTGCTAAATGTGTGGTGCTGACAAAGAAAGGAAGACTGAGCCTTGCCTGTTGTGTTTAGGCATCATCAAGCATTTGTATCTCTATCTGTACTCAGAATAGACAGGGTCTGGCCTGGACGTTGATGGTGCTTTAACAGGAAGTAGGCAGAACTAAGTTGACGTTGTTAATTTAAGTCTGAAATATGGGTTGATTAGAAGTTGCTGTACGTATTATTTATTAGAAAACTGTATGCAGAACAGCCTCGACATTGAGCTTTACATCACTGTAATTAATAATAAGAGTTATTAAGATTTAGTTACTGAACAAGTAAATTGAATTAATAATTTACTGAATCAATGAATAAAAAGCTTGGAGTGCTATGAAGAATTTTACTATCATAACTCTCCCTGTTCTTTTTTTTAACTCTTTTAAGTACATTTTAAAAATTTGATGTTTCATTGTGAGATCGCAAGGCTGGAAAACTGGTATTTTAAAATTTCTACACTGAGAATGGCTAAAATACAATGTTATTGAATTATGTTTTGGTAGGTATGTGTGTGAGTGTCACACAGAATAAAGTAGACAAAAGCTACTGTATAAGGGCTTTCCTTCATCACATAAGGCAGTTGATGTATTTTACTCAGATAATGCTTATGTTTGTAAAATATAGGACTACATTATCTGTACTGGATACTTGTTTCTGTCAAGCACTTGGCTGAACCCTAGTTTTTAAACTCGAAGGTCACCCTGAATATATGTTGTAATAAAATATATGTTGTTTAATTTGATTTAAAATGTAGTGTGATAATAGTTTTAAACACATAGTTGTCATAGGTCTCGTTTGTTTTCTCGTTCAAAATAGTCCAACTAAGTTGAACCTGTCTGACTGATCTTGTTTCTTATCCCTTCAAACCTCGTTTTAGCAGTGTTCCTGCCTTCCCACTTCTCAGGAATTAACTTTGTGAGTCATCATATGATAGAAATATAGACTAAAACTATGAAAATAAGACTCAAGTTGTCCTACTGTCAACTCTGCACTGACTCCTCCTCTTTGCCTCCTCAGATGTAGATGTTCAGATGTGCTCAGGCTCAGATGCGCTGAGTACTGACTGTACATGAAGGCACCGACCATCATTTGTCTGAACCGAGGCAAGTTCCAGTGGAGCAGCCAACTTTGAAACAGCGCTAGCAGCCAATATTTACAGACGAATTAGCAGCGCACAGTGCAGCAGCCTCAGGTTGTGAAGTCAGCAGGATATCAGAGAACCGTGCAGACACTGAGCTGACAGGGAGCAGTAAGTGTGTCTGATATGTTAATGCTAATAGATTTATGTAACAGGCAAATATATGCATACACATGCTTCAAAACCACTGCTCCTGCTTCTTGCCATAATGTAAATATTCAAGCTAACAGCGTGCAAATGGCGTGCATTTGCCTCGTCATGCTCATTATTGGAACCTGCCGAAGAGAGAAAAGCAGAGACCAATGGATAAAAACAAAAACAAAAAGAAATCTAATTTCATTGAGAATATGACTGATTTGGCATTTTAATCACAGATGGTCTTCCTTAGCTAAAAATGAAGAAGTGAACATATGTGTTAATAAGCAATTCATGAAACATCACAGGATTATCTCCTAATTATAAAAAGGAGATAATTCTGTGATGTTTTGCAGCTTAAATGAGTCATCTGATATCAGACGTTTTTAGAAAGATAAGAGACTGAATTGGCTACTCCTCTAATCTTTTTGCCTTAACATGATTGGATAGACCTGGGTATGGGGGTTCATGCCTGATCTTTGGCTGTTTGCGATGGGAACAAAGACCGAGTTACTGTCAAGTCCTTTTGTAATAAAGGAGACAGCAAGCTGAAATATTTGTGTACATCTTATTATTGTTAAAAATTCTACTTTGTGATCATACTTAAGATATGCAGACAAGTAATTTGTACTTCTGTATAAGAGGAAGGTTATGTAGTCAGGACATGACTTTTCATTTGGTCATGAATAAATACAGGTGTATGTTCACTTCTTTACCTGAGAAAAAGTCTTTATCCTGCTATTTAAGTATTGAGTAAATACTTTTGCTCTCATGTAGTTTTTATGATGACGACTTTTACTTCCACCTTTACTGTTGGAGTTCTTCAACTGAGAACAGCTTTTGGCTTCTCACCTTACCCATCTCTCTGTCTGTGTCTGTCTCGGTTGTACTAAACATCAGTCAAAGGTGGCTCAAGGTTCAGCAGGTAATGATAAGTGCAACCTATTATCTCTATGGGGTGAGCTGGATATTTTTCATATGTGTGTGTATGTGCCTGCAGGTGGTTGCACACCGGTTTTAATCTCTGACCAAGGATATCAGTCATGTTAACTTGACAGGTATTGACTGTAAATGCTCATGCACACATTCGGTATACTGCAGAGAGGCGCACTGGAGAAAATATCCATTGGCGAAAGAAGAGAAAGTTCCTGCAGGCTTTGCTTGCTTGTAACAAACTTTACTGGAGCTACAACGTTTTGGTCCTTAGACCTTTGCTCCCATGTGCAACGATTGCTGTGTGTGAACTGTTCAAAGACGCAATCTCAGAGCTCACAGAGAGTTCGCCGTTGCCTTGCAGACGCCCACGGTTTAAGACTTAAACAGAATAAAAATAAGCCTGGAAGACATCAAGGATGCAAAACATGTCTGGGACAGGTCAGGGAGTTGTGCTACGAACTCTGCAACCAGAACTCTCTTCTGCTGTCACCCACAGTAGCTCTCTAAACCCTTTTCTTTTCATGCATATATTTGTGCAGATAATTTAGTTGTTTTTTTTTATTATTTGGTTGTCTTTGCTAAACCACAATCAAATCAGGCAGCTATACACTTTGAATGCAAAGATATTAGTTTAAACGAAAAACCGCAGAACAGGCAGTCCTTTCTGCTTGCGTATCCCAATCCATTTCCTCACCTGTATTCTTTCTTTTTCTGATTTTTTTCCCCTTTTTTTTTAGCTGTAACTCACCACACACACAACTTAAAACCACATCATTTCTTGTGGAGACGGATAAAACTTGTCTGGGATTTATTCCTTGTGAAATATTTGATAATGTATGACCCCTGTCTCTGATCCTGTAGTCTGCCAGTTCAAAAATCTCGATTACAAAACAGAAAGTCTTGGTAGTGTGAACAGCACAGCCATCCCACGACTTTTGAAGTCATGTAGTGTGACCAAGGCTTTAAGAAATCTAGGTTCAGAAAAAGATGCTCTTTTTTCTGAGTCAGAAAGCACTAAAACCCAGCTCAGACTGAGCAGTTGGAGCAGGTTTTAACAGCAGGCAGAGAGTAGCATGTAGCCTGGAGACCTTGTTAGCCTCTCCCCTCTGATCAATGAAGAATGACAATGCCAGGGGCTAGGCAAAGTCCCATGGGTGCTACAGTCAGCCAACGCGTGCCAGAAGCGTCACCCAAGCCGGATAGTGTGTCAAAGACCAACAGAAACATCCAGTGCTGCTCAGACCTTCATGTCACGTTAAATCTTTAAGAGGTCATGTTTTACGGCTTGCTGATTCTTGCTGGGGTTTTGCATGGAATGCATGTCTGCAGATGTAAGTCTCAGAGCTAAGATGTCGGGAAGAGTTGTCAAAAAATCTGCAGGGTGCAACTCTCATCATTTAAAAATACAGTAAAATATCATCATGTGCTCCCATTCTTGCACTGAGACAGTACATCAGAGAAAAACATGGTGCATTATCGCCATGCAAGCATGCTGAACATCCTTCATTCACATCACATGAACATGATAATGTTGGTTTTTCAGTACCACTGAAAATCGCCCAGTTTAACCCTCATTCCTTAAAGACATCCAGTAAAATGAGTTTTTTGTGCTAGCTTGCCCCCTAGCTGCAGTGTTAGGAAAATCTGCACAGGTAGAGCAATTAATACCATTTCATGTTTTAGCAAAGCCACGTGTGAAAGACAAAATGGCTTTCAAGTGCTTTTCTGTTTGATAGGATGAAGATGAGAGTTCATGAGGCGATGAGCCACAAGATGTTATTTCTGCAATCGAGCTCAGCTTTGATTTTGAGTCAGGAATTATTTTTATACTCTCATCTTTATGCCTATGCTTGTGCTGCTTTAGGCACGGCTGTGGGTCAAGTGCTAGAAACGGATTCGGAGGAAAAACAGCTGCCTGACCCGTGGGCAGCTTCAGAGAATAACAGGAAAATGTTGCGCTTCTATTTTGCATCACAGTTCAAATTGTTTCTTTTCCACAAAGGCAATGTCAAGGTTGCGCATGCTACAAAGAGAGAGAGAGAGAGAGAGATGAAATTTGTGCAATAAACATCAGTTCAAGTCCATGATTATTTGTGCTTGCTCCCGGGGCCCAAATGTAATTATAAACCTCGAATAAAATAATGTTTACACTTAAAAAATGTTGAGTTCAGAAATAGGATATTAGAGCTAAGCTAAGCCTCTGATGATTCATGTGAAGTGTTGGTATTTTAACCATTTACATGATTAACCCATCAAATATCCAGTGAGTTGAAAAAATAGAGGACCAGAAGACGTTGCATGAATTTTGCTGGTTTTGCGACTAGATTGGAACTTAAGTGCCTTGGACAAGGTTAGGACATTTGGGTCATTGCAGCATCAAGTCTTCATCATTATGACAAGCTGGACTGCAACAGTCTGAGAGACACAGGTTAATTAGTGGGATTCCTTGCCACTCTTGCCCTGCACCAGCAGCTAATTTAATGGCTTTATTACTGCAGCTTTCTGCATAATTAAATTGCTCTAATCTTGTTTGCAAGGTATTGCGAGGTGTAAGTTCAAGGTGTTCCCATGAACTTCAGGTTTGTCGCAGCATTAAGACATGCAAACTCACAAGCTACACATGAACATATCTGCAAAAATGCAATTAAATTGTCAGATGAGTTCATAAATTTATTATTTGTGAGAACTGAACATTGCATGGCATCAAAACATAATGATATGAGCTGTGAAAAGACAAGAAATCACCAGAAAAGCCATCACATTTAAAAAAAGAGGAGGTGAAAGCTTGTCAAATAGTGGACTAAAATGCTTCAGAAACCACAATCAAGTGGATCAGCTGACAAATGTTCAACTAGACGGAGTAAAATTAAAAGCAACCAGTGACAGTGTTTATCCCTCTGGCAACAGGCAGAGCTCCTCAGTCGCTGAGAGACTGTTCAGTTCGTTGACTCCTCCTGCAAGTGGTGACAGAAGCCCCTGTCAGACAGACCATCACTCACTGTAATGGTGTCACCAGCTGAACAGTGCTGCTGCTTGCAGCTCTCAGGAAGCGAAGCTGCATTACATGCCCAAGAGATCTGAATGCGTGCAGGAAACAAGCGTCACAGAAACAGGCTGTCATACTGACTAGCTTTTATTCAACACTGTCAATTAGCATAGCTGCTATAGGATGCTCAGCTTTTTTTATCCTCTGAATTCAACAGGGAATATTTACAGCAACTTTAATTTCAGACTTTTTGCAATTTGTGAAGGAGATTTTTGCACATTAGTTACAGTTTTGTGCTGTTCCCTTGTGACTGACACTGAGTTTGTATGCCTTTCTCAAAGGTAGACTGCTATTAGCTAATTATTTTTTTGGGGGGTGGGGTAAACATGTCACTAATTAATACCCCTTTCTAAGTCCCACTAGAAAGCGTTTGAGTTCATTGTACAAAATCATTCACTTATTCAATTCTGAGTGCTAACACCTGACACTTAGTGTTTCACAAACTTACTAATATAGCTTTAGGCTGTATGCTCTCAGCTTTGGCACTAAATCTTTAAGTCACAACCGTATCATCTGCCTATTTGAAATGAACTTATTCACTTATAAGCTATAGATGAGCAAACTGATACCTGTGCAATAAGCATGCATTGCATAAAAGCCTAAGCTTAGCACAAAGAGTGGAGGCGAGAGAAAGCAGCTAGCTCGAGCCTGTCCAAGGTTAAAAACACATATCAACACACCAGTGCCTCACTTATTTATATGATCTGGTATCTTTTCAGTTTGATCCCTACACAGACAGAAATATAAATGACAGTTTGTGGTTTAATAACAAGTTACATGCTCCAACTATTTCTTAGCATCTATCAAGTCATTCTGATAATGAGTGCAGTCTTTGTGTTGTTTACAAGGTCTTCTTTTCAGTGTGTGATACCAATTAGGGACACCAAGGTTGGAAATGTTTAAATCCTACACTCAGTGACTTAAAAGTATGTTGTAGATTTAACCAAGTATATTTTCTGCTTCAGCTATAGTGTTTTTTCATGGTATGCTTTTAAAAATGCTGTTTTAAAATTTATTAAATGTGACCTCCATTTTTTCACATATTTGTCGGTTTAATATGACCTCTGTGTTGCATTTGATATCTGTAGGATCATAAATCAGTTATAAAAAACTGCACAAGGTTTCTTTGTATTACATTTAATGCAAACACCTGCAAGATATTGATTGAATCACTCCAGTTGTTCCGTAACCTTCAGTTAGTTCCTTTCTTTTTTTTTTCATGTTCTTCAGTGCAGATGACTTCACCACAAAAGCCTGATTTGGTTTGAATGTGTGTCAGCTTGGCACCGGAGATGGTGTCAGCTGGACAATGATAAAATAGCAAGCGACTTGTCAGGAAAAAACATTCATTGTTGTTATCGGGGTAATTTATTGTGCGGATGTACTGAAGCTTTGCCATGCCCTTCTGGGGACATTGCCATTCACGCTGATAGGATTGGCAACAAACTGCGACAGGTTTCATTGCAGACAGACACGGAGGGAAACACTTGAGACAGCCGCAACCGCCTCGAGTCACCTGGATCCTTTTTTACTTTGAGGCTCGTTGAAGGCTCTCTCCTTTTCATGTGAACAAATAACATGTCGTACATAGCCACTGAAGCACACAGCCACTGAGGACACTCTCTGGCTGCTGCACACACACACACACACACATGCACGCACTCACACAAAAACTCTGCTACTTCCACCTGTAATTCTGATGTTAGAAGATACAATGCAATCTTGTGCTTTTAATTAGGCAAAATTATTTTATCACTTTATATTTGCATAACCCAAAGCTAACCGTGTCTCCTGGGTAACTAAAAAGTTAGCTTAAAACAAGACAATGTAGGCCTTTGAAAGAGAAAATAGCTTGTTCTTCCTCTTACAAATGGAAAGTAGAATTTATAAGCAAACATACATTTGCTTGTTTCAATGCACTCAAGGGTTTTGCTACTTTACTCTTGCTCCATCTGACATGGCTAATTGTGTCTAATGTAAGCTAACATTAGCAAACTTTAGATGAACATAGCTATTAAGTTTGCTGACATAATGACTCTTTTCCACTTGTGCTACAGTTATTTAATGTTTAGCATTTATCATTTTCCAAATGTTGCCTCTTGTGGCTAAAGTAACTGATGTTTATAAAAGTTCTACAATCTAACTTTAAATACAAGAAATCTATACTTGTACAGTTCAATTTTGGCGATCAGGGTAAAAAAAATGGTGACATAACCAATGTAGCTGGAAAACTGTGCACATTAAGTATTATTATTGTAAGCGCTACACCGATCTGTGACTTGAGAGTTCATTTAAGTCAGAGAAAATATCTATTTTGGTCCGACGGCTCACATCTTCATGTTCAGTTTATTGCATTTCCAACCACTGGCTATTGTTTGCTCCTACAATAACCACTTCTCCCTCCCAGGGATCAATAAAGTTAATCTTACTTTAACACTCCACCTTCTCCCTTTCCTCCCTGCTGCCACTACAATCCTACTACTCTCCCATACACACTAACAGACTATTTATTGATGCCCACGTCAATACTATAGAGACAGAAGGACATGAGCACACGTACACAAAAACACAAACACATCCCACAGCCAAGCATATGTCTCATCCTGCTAAACAAACACGCACAAAGACACAGACACACACACATGCACCATCATGCACGCTCACACAGACACACACACACATGCCAGCCTTTTAAAGAGAGAAGAGAAGCCTCTTAAGTTCCAGCACATTGCATTTACGATGAGACCAGCGGGCAATCATCGCCCATCTCCGCCAGTGAAATGAGCCCAAAATTGTGAAGAAAAGAAGGCCGTTTTGACAGGCGGGGTACAAATACAAGGCGATAGAATCTCAATGAGGCCTGAAAGAGGGAATGCATAAATAGATTAGATTGAAGGGACTGGCGCCACACAGAAAGCAAATCTAATTATGAGGCGGCTGTGTCTCCTGATTTTCGAATAGGGAAAGCTCATCTCTACCCGGTGGAACCTGCTGGATCCTCTCGGACAACAGAAGCCATCAATGGTGAAAGAGACAGAGGGAGAGAGAGTGAGATATGGGGGTGCATATATTTCATCTTCTAATCGTGAAAATTTCACAGATGAGCAGCGCAGACCCAGGTGCCTGTGTCATTTTAAAACAGAAATAGGCAGCCAACTGTAATAAATATGGCAGATGTTCAGGCAACTGTGACGCCCATAATGTTTTTGACAAGGTCTGAATGAAGAAACAACATGCCCAATTAGGATTTGTCCGAATCTGCTGTATGAGTTTTACAAAACAAAAAGGGTATGAGTCCCATTTTCATATTCAAATCCATTCACTTTAGAGAGACTTTCTCCCCTCAGAGATGAGAAATCCACTGTGCTGCAAAGTGGGTTAATAGCCTTATGTCTTCATGCTTCTGCTTACACAAAGTAATCTAGATGGACTCCATTTTCTTAATTTAGCCAAATATAGTCTGATTGCAATGTTTCAAATCCAAATGAAAAGTCACCTCACTGCAGGGAGCGGGGAAAATATATGCCAATTTATTTTAGGTTTGGATATAACAATTAAAATTCATTTTGCAGTAATTATACGGAATCAAATTAAACACAGAGCTGTTCCTCCAAGGAAAGTATAATGCATGTATGTAATTGAAATATTTCAGCATCGTAATGGCTCACACAATTAAAAATGCATTAGTGGAGCAGTGTCCCTATCAGTCAAGAATAGTCTATTTCACTGTCGACAGCCACAGACGGTCCTTATGAGACTCAGGGCAGAGCTTGTTTTAAGGTGAAGTGAAAATCAGTTTAAAGGCCACTGCTTTTAGATATTGTCCATCATACTGCTTTTTCTAATTACAGTATAAATGTTAATGCAATAAATAGAAACAGAACACTCAAATGCCACAGTTAAGTGCAGAAAGTAACTCTAGTGGTCATTACTATTATCTGTACTAATTGTTATTCATGTTGCATCCATCAGCGAATCCATTTGCATGGCAGCAGGGAGCAGAATGAGCCCAAACACAAAAGGAGGAATTTTTTTGAGCTCCGCTTCTCTCATAGTTATGCACATGCGGCTGGATTTAAAAAAAAAAAAAAAAAGCAAAACAAAAAGGGCAGCATTAACAACTCAATCAAAGGCCAAATTGAATTAAAATGCAGGTTAACTCAATTTGTTTAGAAGAACATTGTTCAAGGTGCTCATTAACTTGTGCGTATCCTTGCAGGCGGAGTAACCAGAGTCTCCCGGTGTGGCGTAGCATGACCCCCCAGCAGTGACAAAATTCCCCTCAGCAATTTGTATTATCAAACAGAAACACAGACGCACACAACAAAAGAAATTATCACAGCGTAACCAGTGCACTTCTATTAACCCCTGCTACTTCAAGGATATTATATATGTATAATTCACTTAGAAGAAAGGGAAGGAAAATGAGAAATTGATTTGTGGAATGTGCCATCAGAGAGATGTGTTTTTTTTTTCTAAAGCCTAACACACATCTGTCTTTTTGATTGAGAAATGGCTGACTGGAAGAAGGATGATGAAGATGGGATTTTAATTGGGAAGCATGCAGGAAAAACTACAGTCGACTCAGGGTTTTACATTAGTAATTACATGAACATAAACATATGTGTCAGTGCATGCTGCTGATGGTCGGCTGCTGACATCCATCACAGCGTTTGATCGCTCCACCAACAGCTTTCATGTGCTATGAGCTCTCTCTCTCCATCACTGTTACAATTTGATTATCACTGCAGCATCACAACTGTGCATCAGTTTGTTCAAACGAAATGACCGAGTGACCCTTGACCCATTTGCTCCCTAGACATCCACCCCTAGATGGAACCGTTGGGCCATGCACTTGACTACGACCTCCAGCATGCCCTCTGCTCACGCTCCCGCGGGTGCTGTCCGCAGTGATGGAGTGGCTAGCTGGGAGGTGTAAGCCAGTCACCTAGGGTGCATCCGTCCACCAGTTGGGTGAGTGATAGGTAGCCCACAGGTCTGCCAGGCAGCAGGTGGAGTCAGTGACTCTGTTGCTCGGTCAGTGTTGCAGCTCTGACCTTCAAACCGCTGCTATCATTCAACCCGGCTTCCGAACACAGAGCCCATAAACACACATTCCTGCCATCATTAGCGTTTTGAGGCCTCTTAGATTTGGTCTCGAGTCTCCAGAAACTGCATTTCGCTGAATAATGGATTAAACCATGAGAAAAGTATCTTGATAGTCAAAGGTTTTTCACATATTTCGCTTATTTGTTGTTACCCTCTGGGCCAGTGTGCCCTATTAAGGCAGAGCATGAGCTATTAAATCCAAATTCACATCATGTCCTGACGCTTTATTGGCTCCAATAAACTCTACTGAAACTCCATCAGCTATCCCACTGATATTGACAAGCATTTTAACATATGTTCATCATAGAACCCATCAATACGAGCTCCATGGTGCTGCCTTTGTTTACAGAAATCGCTCACATGTTTCTGTCTGCGGTAATGACTTTGATAGCGGGCAATAAGTCTCCACAGTAGTATTTTTTGGGCTTATTATGTCTCGCTAGAATGATATTTCACCCAGGAAATGGCAACAGTAAACACTGATTTCACACACGCTGTTTCTAAGGCCAAAGTTTTTGTGCCTTTTTTTTTAATATGTAGCATCAATGCAGCATGATTTTAAAGTAGGTGGGAATGAAGTGCTCCACTGTGAATCATGCAACCGCAGGAGAGAAAGAGAGATTCAGGGTGGGGAAAGCGATTAAGCAGTGCTCTCTCCTTGCTCATCTAAACAATTAATTATGATAAGCCCTCAAGCAAGGCACTTAAACCTGTTTATGTTTAGGTTTAGGACTCAGGTTATCCTATTATCCTGCCAGATGTTAGTATGTACGCCACAGTCGCATGAATCCAAAGCTGTGCATTTCTTGAAAAGAGCGTGTACGGTCAGCGCACCATCCCTGGACAAATAAAAAAAGAGAGCGAGAGAGAAAAAAGAAGGTTATCCTGGATCAAGGATAAGGCAAGCCACCTGGCCCCCCCCCTCC
>JAUZTA010000012.1:7226640-7239069 GCA_034780835.1 Ctenochaetus striatus | reverse complement strand
TTTTTTGTGAATCATCTGTTGGGAAGGGGGCGGTTTGGGTTGATTTGTCAAGATTTGATTTTTATTTTTAATTTCTGTGCTACTTTAGCTTATCCAGAGGTGTAATAAGATTTTTTGAGCAGTCCATAGTGGGCTTATAAAAACACTCTAGAACCCAAACACCAACTATTAATTTCATTGCTCATCAGATACTGGTTTGGATTTCAATTGTCACCCATTGTAACTAAACTCCTTCTGGTTTATTTTTGAAGTTTATGACTTATGCCCCTCTGCTGGACACAGTGTTCCCTTCTTCTGTGTCCCCTCGCTGTCCCGCCGTCTTCTTCTTCTACACAGTGACTACTGATGGATGAAAGGACAGGATAGGAAGCACCTGACAAAATGATCTTGTCCCTCTCTTTCAAACCAGTTGTCAATATAAGGAGGTGTTTTAGAATTCAAAAGAAAAGGGTCAGTTCTTTTCTTTTTTTCTTTTTTTCTTGTTTTTTGTTTTACTCCTGTGTAACTCTGGCAGTTTCATTAGGTTTATGGGCATTACAGCCTGTCGCAAAGAGCCTAAATGCTCTGTTTAGACCATGATCACAGACTGAAGGGCTCTGTCATGCCATGGCTTGTGTGGTCGCATAGTTTTACTCAGCTCTCTTTCTCTCTGACAATGCATTTGGAAGCAGTTTTGACTTGACATGCCTGTTCAGTGTTCACAGATGTCAGACTTTTTTTTTTTTTTTTTTTTTAAACTGGTCCTGGACATCAGCGGCACTATTCAGGTGGCTTATTCTAACAATCACAACCCCAATTCTCTGTCTTCACCTGGGGAGACATCTACCATCCCACGTTTTGAGTGTTACAATCACAAATCCCCCCAGAAACCAGTTTGATGGTCAGATAATTAAGCTATGTCTAAGCTAAGGTCCCTGCAAGCAATGATCCAACCAACTACAGGGGCTTCCAGCACCGCCTCCACTGTCATCCATGAAGTGTGCAAAAGAGGAGAGCAAAAGATTTTTTTGCATGTCAGATTTCTTTTTTTCCCCTGTTCCTCCTCCCTGTCCCCTCTCTTGATTTTGATCTGGAAATGTCCGATAGCTTTTATTTAATGTGGAAAAAGAACACAGAAATAAATTATTTGATTTTTTTAATGCTGTAAACTGGGTTGTCTTGTCTGCTGTCTGGAGTGGCTTTCATCTTAAGCATGATTCACACATGCGCTGTATGACAAGAAGGATTCACAGGCAGACATCTAGAAGAATTTACTTTATTTCATCACATCCTGGTTTTTTTATGTCTACAGAGACGAAAGTTTCCACTATTTTACACCACACTGACCCTAAAGCAGTATTATTGCATATTAACAGGCAGTTGTACATTAAGCATGACTCATGAAGTTACAGAAAACGTATTTTCTTTAAACAAAAAACTTCACATTATCTTATTGGCTTTACAGATGAGTAGTGATAAAATATTTCCCATGTCTTTGCCATCAGAATTACAGCAGAGAAGTTTTTTTTTTAAATGACTCCACCTATTTTAAAACTTTAAGGACCATAACTTTAGTATCTCAGACACCCTCATCCATCTTTGACTGGACCATATTAACACACATAAATCACTATTGTGCAAAAATAGCTGTTGAAAATATGTCACTTATGGAAATATTAGCTTCTGTCCCAGTGTCTATACAGTTTGTGCTTTTCCAGCCAACAGAAAACCCTTCTCTCATGTGAAAGAAGTTTTCTGACAGGTCTGCTCATGAATAAACCAAATCCAGTCATGATGTCGACAAAGACATTAGACACAATCATGCACTTTAAAAAGGAACATTTTGCAAGTGGCAAATAATGAATTCTGAGTTACATTTTACATCAAAATCTTTTTATGCTACATACTTAAAAAGAACAATGGTAACTTCTATGTGCCTCTCACAGAAGCCTAACTTCAGTGAACAAATGCCTCTGGATAAAACATTTACATTTCAACAAAATTCACATTAAAACAAATCATTAATATGAGTTCTAAGTGAAGTTTCCTCTAAAGTGTGAAAATATTTTTTCTATCTGAGACTTACATAAGAAGATACTAAGCTAACGTTGCAGCTCAGTGATGATTAGCTTAGCATAAAAGCTAGAAACAGTTAGCTTGGTTCATCCAAATGTGCCAAAATCTGTCAGCCAGCACCTCTAAAATTCAGTTATTTGAACATTAATGTTATTTAGCATTTAGCTGTTGTAACTGCAATCACTGCTACTAGCAAGCTAAACTAGAGTTTAGCACATGACCAATTCAAGGCATATTGTTTTTTGTTTGTTTATTTGCTAGTTTGTTTGTTTGTTTTACAGATAAAATCTGTTTATCAGTGAGCTTTTAGAGCTGCTGGTAGGCAGGTTTTTACACCTTTGGACAGAGCTAAGCTAGCTAGGTTTATGCTAAGTTAAACTGTCCAGCTGCTAGCTCCAACTTATAGACATGGTATCAATCCTCTCATCTAATTCTCAGCAAGACAGTGAAGAAATCTACCCAAAAATTAACAATTCTTTTGAGTGTCATAGATCCTAAAAAGAAATAAAATGTAACATTATTTACAATTACAATACTGACCACAAGTCAGCTACATATACAGTTCACATATTCACACTGTTCATATAACGCTTCTAGAGCCCTTTTTACTACTTTACAGAAAACCCAGCAGTCCACACGCTCCTCCTCATCCCCACAAAGTCAAAACCTCATTTTACTTGCAACATTTTCGTCCTGACAATATCCTGCTAATGCATTTTTTACTTTACAAGCAACAATATTTTTATGTCAAAGTGCGTCACATCTGCCCTGCCAAGCCGTTAGAGTCAACATCACCTGAGACCATCCAGAAAAGTGCTCACATTAATACTTTAAGAAACAACACAGAAATAACACAAAGCTGACCTTTGTGCAGCCTGTGCAAACTGTGCCTTACACTCTGTCACAGTGTGGATCAGATGAGTCATAGCCAAACAGCCCAGGGTGGTTGGAGATGCAGTAGTCAGTCATAGCGATGGGGGTGTTCGCCAAGCCTTTTTTAGGCCTACAGGAGCATCAGCCATTGGTCACCACCACCATCAGAAGGAGAAAAGGGTTTCATCAGAATTCATCCTCAGAGCTGTCGGCCAGCAGCATGGCCTGGTCCTGACGGCTTGTCCCGGGCTCACGAGGTTGCTGGGGACGAAAAGTAAAAATCAATACAAGACAGACCATAAATAACAAATAGAACGAGTATTAACAAATAAAAGATACAAGTTGGGTATTGACCTCTGGCTGTCTGACCTTCCTCCTCTGGTGTTTGAAGCTGTTCCTCCTTTTGCGGTGAATCATTCTGATGCTGTAGAGGGCGCCGACAATTAGCAGGGCCCCGGTGATGCCAATGCCCACAGGGGCCAACATCCCAGACACATAACCCGCCTGCCAAGGGAGCATACACAGAGGTCAAAGCAGAGAAGAGTTGTAAACACGTCTAATCCAGGTAAATCCATTTAATCTCTCTTTTAGCCCAAACTGGGGACTCTTTTTGGCAGACAGTGCTCAAACAAGAGTGAATAGTTCAATTATTTTGGATACATGGTGCAATAATTACAATTCGTGGCAGCAGGATGGTGTTTGTATGATTAGGTCGAGATATACTACAGTACCCACGCTTATGCTAATGAGGGAACATGTCACCCACCACAACAGTGTGGCTCACTGAAGTGTTTTTAATAGTTTTTGGACAACACTGGGGCTCTATGGTAGAAGAATAAGGCTTTGGATACAGAGGGAAAACCTGTTGTAAAGATCAGTTTAATTCTTATGTAGGTCCTCTTATGTAATTTGTTGTCATTTACAAAAACAGAGAATACTGACAGCTTTATCCTTAACACCACAGAATAAAGATGTAAAGGAAAATGACTATTGACTGACATATGACTTTTCAATAACAGCAGGGGGCAGTCTTACCTTTTCCCTGATCAGCTCAACCCAGCTCCGCACTGGAAGAAAAGAACCATAGATTTAACGCGGCAACAAAAACTATTTCTCTCTCTAATACTGAAAGCTGTTTTATGTTTCTGTGTTCCTGGTCATAGTCAATGAAGGTAGGAGCTCTGAACATATTGTGTTAAATTCTAAGGTTTATAAAGGATGATTGTGAAACCATGTTGTCATACTCAGCCCCTGGTTGCGTTGAACCCAGACAGGAGGTGGAGGGATGAGGCTGTATGGAGGCGCTGTTGACGAAGTCTTGGGTATTTCTGTGTCCTCTTCACTCTCATCCTCCACTGATTCCTCGGAGTTTTCATCGTCCTCCTCTTCATCTTGTTCCTCTGTGTAGGCCAGAGTAAAATGATCACTTGGACAGCACAAAACTGGAGGGTCACACTTATGATTCAAAACTAATTTTAGATAATCCTATTGAAATAAAACTGTTTTTCTTTGTTGATAAATCTAGCCTTACCCTCAGATTCCATCTCCTCTAACCCTGATCTCGATTTGTGCGCCGCATGATGGGTCGCCATGGTTACTGTTGTCATAGCATGCTGGAAGGATGAGAAGGAGGAAGGGCCAGTGATGGGGAAGTTCTCCCTAAGGTTCAGAGTCCTTACAGCACCTACATGTCACAAATCACATGATGCAAGAATAAAATAAGAGAAACAGAGGTTTGCAAATTTTATGCTTACAGTTGCAGCTGCGTCTCGTAGCTCATTAATGTGTAATAAAATGGAATGAGGCCATTGGTGCTATTTGAAACCATGTAAATCAAACTAAAAAACTAATGGTTGGCATTAACATAGAGGTACGTTTGTAGGAAAGGAATTTTAAATAACTGTTCCATGGGCCATTTTGTTTCACTCATTTGTTCTGGTCCTGCCACATCACCTCCCTCACCTCTCTCAGACTGATCCTCCAGCTCACTTCCTGTTTGCTGTGGTAAAACAGACGGACCCAAGGAGCTGATTGGCTCCTGCAGCTCAGCACCAGACGTCTGCCAAGGTGACGTCCAGTCTGGCATCAGCAGGGGCGGGACATGCGAGGGTCCGTCACTGTCTGTCTCCACGGTGACCAGCTGGTCCGGGTCCACCCCTGACAGAGGTATTCCTGCGGTCACCATGGCAGCAGGAGCCTGAGCGCTGCCGGGCACCAGCGTGACCGCTGCCACTGCTTCAGCCGGTGCCCCGTCTGACGTGACATCTTCAAAAGGCTCAAAGATGAGAGGGAGAGCCTCAGACGACATGGTGCCCTCTGTGGCTTCATCCTGAGACAGCGGGACCACAGTGTCTGCTGTAGTTGAATCAACACAAGCACAGAGACAAAATAAGGGTCAGAATGTGAAGCCAAATATCTCATTTCAGGGCAGGATAGCTCTGGTAAATGTCAGTGAAATGCTGCTGTTTAATAATGTTTTTGTGATCACGCTAGCTTCAGTTTAGATTACAAATTTGAAGGTAACTGGATGAGGACAAGCTGAGGGCCTTCAAGTTTTTTATTGCAAAAACAGCAACTACAGTCAGCACAACAGCATTTCATGGTGCTATGCAGCTATGTAAGCCAGGTGCCCCTTTGGACGTGCACTTTTCTCATTAGAAGCACTTGCAATCTCTCAAAGCTAAGTTCACAGTAAGGCTGAGGCACAATGAAAGAAAGATTGTTGGAAAAATGGTTCTTTCTAGATAAGAGGCTACGCCACAGAGGACTGTCACAGGGAAAAAAAAAAACTGTTACTGAATATCTCTTAGGCATTTTTAAAGTAGGCTGAAAAATACTTATAAAGACTGCAATCCTTTTTACATAATGCCGTTTTGGGAATTGAGTTTTTTTGTCAGCTTCCTTTCTGTTGGGAGGAAGCTTCATCAAACAGAAAACCCCCAAATGGACGGCGGGAACACATATTGGCTCAGATAGACTCCTTTAATCCATTTCTCCCTCTTGCCTTGCTGAATAATAACCTGCCTGCTTCTTTACAATAGTCTAGATGAGGAGTGTGGGAAAGAAAAAGAAGAGTTTTTTTTCTGGGTTGGGCGGTGGGGGTGTTATAGATAAAGAGAGAGAGAGAGAGAGGTTGAGTCCCCCAGAGACTTGTATAACACACCCTGCCACCAGCCTTTTCCTGGCAGTTCTGTGTGGTTTCTCTCTCTTTTTTTCAGACTCTCGTCAGGAATAGAAAGTAATTAGACTGCCACGGGTCCCAGCCGGGGTTCAAAGTGGAGCGTGGAAAAGCGGGCGCCTTCTATACCAATCATCAAAGGCAATCTCTGCCACTAGACGTGTCGCTTTCATTTCCGCCTCACTTTATAATGAAGCCTCCTGAAACCCTGCAAACTCGAGCGAGCTGGAAAATAAAATGTCGTGAAGGAAATTCTTACAGGGTGACACCGACTACAGAGCTTTACCTTACACCACTTTGGAGGGATTTGGCGTGCCTAAAGTTTTGATATGTTGAGTTCATGACTAATAAGAGGATTAAAGAAAGTTTAGCCCACAATAAAAACCCATGCATAATAATTTTCTAAAAATATTTACTATGCTTCTCTAGTGTTTCTGACTTACCGCCACTGGGCCTTGCTGCTTCAGTCCAAAGGCTCTCTGGTCCATCCTCTCTTGGCATCAGGTTTGGTCCAATATCAGGTAACAGGGGGTCTGGGAGGGAGGATATTGTAGCAGCATCATGGCCCCAAATTGACAAAGGTGTGGAGATCCGGGGAGAAACACCAACTGAGGGAGGAATGGGACTGTGGGAGGTCAGTTTCTGGATCCGTTCTCCAGGTGGTGGAGGATCTGTAGAGGATGAAAAGCTTGTTTCTGGGTCTGTATCCTGGAGAGAATCACCATAATCGGGTAGCCTTGTTCGATCCTCCCAATCTTGGTCTTGACTCTCTCTGGCTGTGATGCTCAGCTGTGGTGGTGCCGTGAAGGAGCCTAAAAATCCATCTGGAGTCAACCTTGTGGTACTCACAACTATTTCCAACTGTGTCCTCCCACCTGTAGGGCCTAAAATAGGTTCACTGCCGACAGGTACGTCCTCATTTTTACCCTCTGGATCAACAGGCGGCACCGAAGCTGCCTCTGACTGTCTTTGAGCGTCTCCCATCTCAGATGTGCTCCCGACCTTCTTTAACTCGCTCCTTTGGCTCCCTGCCTCTCCAGCAGCCTCACTCGGCCCAGATCTTCCATCAAAGCTGTCCCCATTTTCACTCTGCGTCACTGGAACTGTCCCCTCAGGTCCTCCATGCAGGCCGGCCCCTCCTCCTGCACCTACATTCAATATCAGGCCAGCCACATGCTCCATATCTGAGGGTTCAGACTTTATATCTACGGTGTGTCTGGACCCAACAGTTGCTACTGGGTTGGCACACTGGCCCTCGCAGTCTTTGTCCGGTGTGGGGGTGAGGTTTGGGAGTCGGACAGGGGTTCCATAGACACAGAGACAGGTCCCAGCCAGGAGGAGGCGAGGGAGCGTCCCAAACATCAGCATCTCTGTCTCCTCTCAGTGCCTGCGGAGAGTGGACGCAAATGACAGAATATAATCGGCTTAACCGAGGTGTGAACACTCCCTGCCTGCAACTTCAACGCTTTACCACCCAGCTGACTTGTGGACAGACAGACAGACAGACAGACAAAGCAGAGGTGGCAGTTTCTCGGAGGGAGGATAGGTGACAGGGAGCATTACCAAGGTGAGCAGCTGCAGATTGCATAAAGGGCCAGAACTCAAAGTGAGAACTTAATGTTGCCTGTGATAACCACAGAGAACAGGATTAACTGTAGTTCTGCCTGCCTCTGCTTTGATGCTGCAGTTGCGCCGTTTTTGAATAATTTGGATGGAAATTCCTTTTCATCTCAGACTCTTCTGTTCCTTTTGTATAAATAGAGGGACATGCTGGGTATACTCTCTCTCTCTCTCTCTCTCTCTCTCTCTCTCTCTCACACACACACACACACACAGGGAGAGTGAGAAACAGAGAAAGAGAGGAGAGAGAGGGAATCTGACACAGCAATCCTTAGCACCCCTCCGCACTTCACCTATAAATAGCACCAGGTTTTCTATTCTCCAGGATCCTCTACAGATGGATCCAACAATGATACATTATCACAATGCACGGACCAGCATCTCTCTAATAAACACAGTTTACATGCACATGATCAAATTCCACATTTAAAATAAAGCAAGCCGTTATGTATGGCGCGCATGTGTTGCTGATGTGACAGCAATAATCACCTATAATCAGTCGAAAAAGGGGGAGACATGACGCGTGTTGTGAACAGGGTGACACCCTTTCGCACTGCCTGAGTCAGAGAAACGTCTGAGAGAAATCACCATCAAGCTCTGTGTGATGCACACTTCAACATTGTCACATACAACCCACTTTCCTGCCTGCGCACCTCCCCTGATCAATACATCCAACGCGCTCAGCCGGTGTGCTCGTGCAGCCTCCACCTGACAACAAGACCGCACGAGCGTTCGCGCTGGAAACCAACTGCGGCGTTGAATCACATTTTGCTAATCTTGACTGCACAGAATTACCATACTGGAGCTAATTATAGCCTCAGAGCAAAAAAAAAAAAAAAATGCGCCCCCCTTAGTAAATCGCATCATCACATTTTTGGCACTGAGAGCGAAATTCCCATAAGGTGACAGTGAAAAATAAAAAAAAATAGCTTTTACCTCCCAGAGTTCATGACGGATGGCTGTGCCTGGAGGACGCAGAGCTTCTCTTGTGCTGTGCAAAAAAAAAAAAAGAGAGAGGAAGAAATGCAGTTGTGCGGACTCCAATTCAAGACAGTGTGGTGTGGAAAGCGGGCTGAAGGAGAGGCTTGTTGTTGTGTAGCTCAGCGTCACTGACTGAAAAAGTCTCAGTCTTCGCTACGTATGTCCGCCTGCCTCAGAAGCGCTGCCACCAAATGCTTCAAATCAGCAGGATGCGTTCAGACGGACGGCTTCGACATCTGTTGTTTGATAAAACCGCTCCGTGGCCCCCGGAAGCCTCTGTCCCTTGTTCATTTTCAGTGTCTGCATCAATCTAATCCAATCTCCTTCATTGTGTTTCCCAGCGGGTTATGTGAGGATCCTGGTGGTGCTGAACGGACAGCTCCTCACCTCAAGTTAACTTCACCTGGGGGTCACCTGCCTGTGACAGAGAGTGGGGGGGCCACCAACGGATGTTTGACTATAACTTTTATTTTCCTGTGCACCCTACAAAGACATCGTCTTTTCTGTATCGTCTTTGCTATAATCTAAATATTATATAACTTTTTTTTTTTTTAAATGTAGCTTCAGATAACGAAATTGATTTAGGTCAACATGTAATAACTCATAAAGGGAAATTCTCCTATTTTTTAACCTGGGCCCCACTTTGTTACATGCTTTGGTGTTTAAAAAAGTCAGTTTTGTAATAAGTCTAGATCGCTTCTGGGATGGGGGTGCAGGGACATAACTTTAATGGCTGAATGTAACACTGGGACAACTATGACTTTACTGCATCTGCTTAAACTGCTTTTAGACATTCACAAGCTGTCCTTGTCAATCGAAATGCCAGATGGCATTATTGGACGTATCTTTAAAGACACACCCATTTTTAAAAAGTAAAATCCTAAAATTTTAAATGTAAACACATGTCTCGCGAGATTTCCAATTCAACACCTCGGGAAATCTGGTTAAGTAAAAAGGATTTCACTCTGACACAAGAAATTCTGTTACTGTACCGATCTTTTTCTTGATGTTGCCATATAATAAAAATCAAAAGTACAGCCAGTAAGTGTCAAACAAGTAGTTTCATGGACATAGTAAAGATGGTCGAATATATTGCAGCCATTATGCTACAGATCCAGCTCTTTGACGCGACTGAAACAAAGGCCCAGGTTTAAAATCCTGGAATTCCCCTTTAACATTAGAGTAAAATGTAACCTTTACAATAACAATCAAAATAATAAAATAAATAAATAAACAAACAAAATGTCCTTCTTATCTGTCATTACATTTGATAAACTAATATTATTTACTGTTGTCGGTAGCATTAATAAGGACTAATCATGATTTACACTTTCACCGAGCTTCCATGATGATATCACTGCACAAGCAAATGCAGACTTAACTTTTAATATTTTGAATGTAATTGTGACTCAAAACAAGTTGGATTTCACAATGCATTTATTTTTTTACATTAGTGGAGGACCAGGTTTGCAAAAAACAATAATCAACAGGGCTCTACACGGGAGTGTTCAAGATATTTTTGTTTGTTAGGTAAAGAAGAAGCTTAGCGTGTGCACAGAGGGTACCAGCTGTCATGTCCTCATATTGCTTAAATATTTTAACTTGCCATTATATTACAAGAAAAATGGGCTATTGTGCTACTTTTAAAGGTAGTGGATTTTTTAGCTCTGGCCTATTTAATTAGCACAGTTATTCATAAATAGCACAGCATACAAGCAGGTGCAGGCATGAACACTCAGTGGTGGTGCTATGTACATTTTTATAATAACAAATAGCAGTCCAAAGTTAATCTACATATCCGGCAGGTCTGCACTACTGCATGGTCCGCACGCACCTCAACAGGTGAATTACGTGCCAACTAATGCAGTAATTGGTGAAATAATGGGGCATAATAATTGTATAAAATGTAACAGAATCCTTTGTTTGTGTTTGCTTCAGAGAAATGTGACACATGGGACAGAGACATTGGCCTTAATTTGAAAACTTAACAGTCCAGCCAAGGTGGAGTAGACTTCCAGCCACATCATGTAAAAAACCTTCCAGTGACCCCTTGTGGTGATAGGGTGATGTTACACCACCAGCATGCGTCGAATAAAGTGATTTCTAGTTATTTCAAACAGATAAATGCACTATATTTTACACAGCACAGCGATTTATGCGCAGTTTATGAAAAAAAGGAAATTATATAAGCTGATAAAAACAAACTACAAACATGTCTGTCATGTCTGGTATTGTTAAATGGTATTAAGTGTTAAGGTTTTGCATCTTGTAACAATTTGCAGTTATGTTTTTTAGTCTGAAACATACATACATACTTGTTGAATAAAAAGCTCCCACCAATCTCATCTTTTTGAGCGTATTTTAATCAGGCAGCACCACGTGACATCATCGCGTTTCTGAAGACCCAGCCCAACAGGAAGACAACAGATTTTCTTCTCCTGCTGATGTTGATGCAGACTCGCTAGTGTGAAGGCTAAGTTTTGACCGTATATTCGCCCAAAGGCGACCAATTTAATAAAATGCCCTTATTTGATGGGTTGGGAAGTGGAGGAGAGAAGACTGCAATTGTCATCGACTTGGGAGCAGCGTACACAAAGTGAGTCTCAGCCGTTAGCACTCCTGTCTAATGGAGCCAGTGGGTTAGCATAATGTGCTAGCTTAATATTATGTTTTTGTTTTCTTAACTTACTGTCCGTTCATTTGTGGTTAAGATCTAATACACAAATTTAACCTGAAAAAACACATGATAAATAATTGTATGCTCATTCTACTGTTAGTAAATGCTGTGCCTTGCTAGCTTGCGAGCCACCCAGTCAATGCTAATCAGACATGTCAATGTTTAGCTAGCGTTAATGCCAATTTAGGGCTGAGATCAAATCCAATAAGTGAAGAAAATCAACAGCACTGAGCACCATTAGCATCATAGCGAGCTGGACTGCTAAATAAGAGTTTCTAAAAACCTCAAATGTTGGTATATATGGATACATGTGAAGGCAATAAACCCACCCAAAGCTAAAGGGGGCTACTCTGGTTGAGAATTATCTAGCTGGAAAAACGTGTTGATAAGCGTTACATATTTATTGGACGAAATTTGATTGTTTAAAGATTTAATTGGGAAAGGATCACTTAACAACAAGATTAAATTTGGTTTCCACAAACCTAAGCGGGCTGCTGTCAGTTGTCTGTTGTCTGATGAGTCCCCATCTGTCCCCATGTTGGCTGCTGTTTGACTGACCTAAATCGTTATATTTGAGCACCTGTTCGTCTCCAAAGCTCTCTAATACTAAAAGACACTCAACTCTTGATTGCACCTTAGATATGTACACACATTTAAGGTATTCATAGTGAGCATACCATTTGAGATTTTTTCAATAATGCTAAAATTTGAAACAATAAAAGACAACAAAATTCTTCACATATATTTCACTGGCAGTATAATCTTGCTTGAATTTTAGTCAAAGGTACTATTTAGCAAAGATGAGAAAACAGCCTAAAGAAAGTCACATGAAGATCAAGAGGACTGCTCTTTTCCTTTTTAATAATGTTGCCTTTGTCTGCAGTTAAGGTCCTGCAACACTTGACAGAGACACAGAGCTGCTCTGTTTTTATCTACATACAATTTGTTGAAAGTATTTTAGAAACAAATTTTGCGGCCTTTTGAGTCAAACCTCCTCTTTAAATAAAAGTTGTTCCTCACTAAATCTGATCAACTCATGGGTTTG
>JAUZTA010000012.1:7192162-7209451 GCA_034780835.1 Ctenochaetus striatus | reverse complement strand
CACAATCTCTTTTTTGTGCAAATTTGAACTCTAATGCTATATGTAGTTCAAGCAGTCTGAGTTTGTCAAATCAGTTGGGTATCTATCCTGGGTTTTACTCTTTTAAGTGCAAAGAGGAAACTCTTTGTGTGACTATCTCACAGCTCAACTCAGCGAGGAAAGAAAGAACTTTAGACTGAAAAGACTTTAAGATATGCACTTTATTTGTCTGACTCAAACTGATGAAACTTTTATTTGTGTCTGCTACACTTGAGAATTTATTTTCATATAAAATAAAGATGAACATTGGATTTTGCTTCCTCTTACTTACATTTATTTCACATATTGAGAAAACCTTCCAGTAACAACTGCAATGACATCCACGTGTTTATAAACATGTTAGTACTGTTTAAATGAACATATCCTTTAAGAAGTCAATTAAAATCCTTATCATCAGTACCAGGCACATCACCACTGGCTTAGTCATTGAGACAGAGACAACTTCTTGCTTTGGTAGCAAAATGAACAAATTAGGCTTTTACCATATCTTCTGATATAAAGAGGAACAGCGTTAAAGAGTTAGAGTAAAAAGAAATCCATCCTCTGAACCAGCTCGGCTTACAGTCAGACGTTGGTCTTGAGGTCATTGTGGGGTGAGGCTGCGCTCACCGGTGGTCTGTAAGTCCCCCCACATTAAATATTTTATCAACAGTGTAGAAACCTGTGTGGCCTTGTTGATGTTTGGGCTGCTGTCTGATCGAGCTCAAACCTGATGCTGAAACATGACCTGTCTTTGCTGCTATTTATTTGTAAACCATAGCTCAGGACCCTCCACATCATCTTTAGCGGTTGAGGGACCACACAGCTGCAGAGTTTTTTAATTTCCTCCTGCAGATTCAGGAGACCTAAATTGTACGATGCTGATGATTGTATGATGGAGTAAAACTTCCTACATTAAACTTGAGGGAATAAACATTCGCTTTGATGGCTTCATGATTTCTCATTACTTGTTGCAACCCCAAAGTGACTGTTTAGGATTTTACTTCAGTCGTACTGAAGAACATTTGGCCTTTTCACGCTGCAAAGTGAAATGTCACTTCACACAGAGGCTCAGTCTTAGGGGGACCTATGACCCCACAGGCCCCTGAGCCTGTACCCTGCAGGGCTGTTCTGTAGTTCATCCATGTAAGTGTCAGAATTATCATTTTTGTGATGATTTGCACATTAGTGGGTCTTAAAACAAGTCAATAGGTCAACAAAGTCAACTTGCAGCTAGCTGAAAATAGTAAAAAGCTCACACAATAAGGAAGCTAATCTGTCAGTAAAAAATAGCAGTTGAACTCACTAAAGGTGTAGACAATATTTACCCCAAAGTCATCTATATAAAGAAAAAGAAAGAGGTTGCAGTCATTACTTTTTGAATAATGTCTCAAGATCATACTGAAAGCAAGTTTCAAGTAAAGCAAAAAGCAGCATTTAAGCATTTTCCCATCTGGGATCAATAAAGTATTTTAATTCTGGAACCAAGATTTTTGAGGTTTCATGTGGTTTCTGCTAAGAGACGTTATGTAAGTGCTATAAAACATTAAACAGGTACTTTTTACTGTTTCTCTGATGTTTTAATTTGATTGAGCAATGCAGTAGAGAAAGCCAATTAGGATTGTCTTTTGTAGCACTGAAAGCACATAACAATATTAAATAACCAATTTAGACGATTTGGTGTTTGAATTAGGTTTGTATACTGTTAGACACATTCATGCCTCTGATTTAATATCCGTAATTCCTTTGATGGAGGGATGAACCCAGCAACAAGACCAGCTAAGTGGAATAGTAACTCATTAATAATGTATGGTCAATACGCAATAATTAACACCAATAACTCAGAGGCCTTAGCGCTTTGTTAGACAATTTGAAATTGAAATAAGGTTTGGGGAAATCAAACAATGTTGGTTACAAAATGTACACAAATGTATTTCATAGAAATATTGTAGTACCAATATGAATACTTTATATATTTTCTTATTTTCAGGTGCCAGTTCCCTCAAAACAAGATAAATCTTCCCTGATTCACACGTCTGACCTGAATTTGGAAAAGCGGTGAACTACAGCACATCTGTGAAAATATCCTCCAACTATTCATCTTCTGTCTATATATATTTCCATTCCAGTGCAGCCATCAAACATTGGTACAGACCAGTTTATTCGCTTTTGATTTATTATCAAAGCAATCAACCACATCTGCATACTATATATGTATCTTAAATTATCTCCCTATAACTGCTGTTTTTTTACAAACCAAAATCAATGTTTATTTTGATTTAAAAAATCTTATATCTTTTGTGTGAGCTTTTTAAACTAGACATGGGATAGAAACGTTTCAGAATGGGTATAGTTATACTAGAGCTTCCAGGGTAAAGGACCAAGGCCTCTGTCCATACCAAAGTGTTACCTGTCAGATCAATGGCAACAACATAAGCCACGGACTCTCTATGTGACTTAATTTTTAGTGTAACTTTGGCAAATTGACTCTTGTTATGACTGATATGAAACAAACTCTTTGCTGGTGCACATTGGGATGTATCTATATGGCTTTCTTCAGGATTTAAGCATTGTTTACTCTGCCTTAGGACATGATAAGTTTGTGAAATAAAATTTACTCCAAATGCAAGGAACCTTTGTGTTTTATACATTTGCATTGGTAAACTATTAGGATGGATTTGCATGAGGACACTGTGGGCTCTTTATCTCACAAAGCTCTGAAGTAAACACGTTGTTAACAATTCACATGGGTTTTTTGTTGTTCATAGGTTTATATGACATTCACAGCCTTTCAGAGACATGTGAAATGGTAAAGGTGTGGTACAGCATTTATTTGAACAAGTTGATAAGGCTGGCTAGACAACTTTATGAAGTGAAACGATAATTAAATCTAATGGCTAAATCAGAGTCACAACTTGGCTGGTTTTGTTTTATAGATTTCAAAGGAGTGCCACCAGGAACTAATTTAACCACCTTAACTGTGCTGCATACTTCTGCGGTGTGTGAAAGGTCTCATGCTTCTCTCATCCTGTTTTGAGCTTCTTTTTTTTGTCTTTCCTCCCAAGGCATGTTTTCGCACTTTAATCAGAAACTTTGTCACCTCATCCTCCATTTTGTGTGCAGGCATGGAAACACAGTTAAGTGGCCACTGTAGTAAAGAGCCGCATGCCTGAACGTTGTAAGGACGTTTTGTTCTGTGTGGCGGCGTTGTGTTTACTTCTTCAAACATGCAGCAGCAGCAGCAATGAAAAAAAGGAAAGAGTTGCTCTGCTTAGGTTAGCTGTAGGCCAGCCAAGCTATTATGTAATACACAAGAACATTACGCCTGAAACCTAGCGTCACTGCGTTTCCTGACAGTACATCTGAGATGCCTGCACTGTACTGTACACCTCCCAACTGCACGGCGAACATAATGTCCCAACTTGCCACACATCTAGCTGTCGTCACGTTTTTCAGCTGCTGGTTGCGCTGGCCAATCAGAAGCCAGGAAATCTGTCCGGTGGGCGGACGTAGGCGCGTCAGAATGTGACGTGTCTTGTACTCCAGACAAGGCTACGCCCTTAGCTACCAAATATGGCAGAATGTCTATAACGAATACCTAGTTCCTTGCGTTTTCTGGGCGATTGTCGGTAGATGAACGAAAGCTCACAGATCATTAGTACCCCACTTTTCTTTCTGACGCTGGCAGGGGACGTTTAAACTGCGACTGTTAACGGCCGTTGCCACCGTGCTCCGCATGTGACCGAGGAACAGGGGAGGGGCGGACGGTCTCGTGTGTTGTACCGTGGAACACCGAGTTCTAGACAATGAAGAGTTAGCTGGGCTGTCGCAGCAACAGCCACACCAAGGAAAAGAAGTCGCCGAGACAACAGCAGATAACACGACCGGACTCGTTTCCATCAGCTTGTAAGGAAATCGTCGTTTTAACAGCGCCAGGAAGTAAGTGCGCACATTTTATGTGTTTCTTGAACGTTTTTTTTGTGGTGTTTATGTATTTACTGTGATCGTACGGGTTTATATTGTAACGTTAGCTTTGCATTCTACCGTTAAAAAAATTAACGGTAGCATCAGCGCAGTGCGTAGCTATACGAAGTGCTCTCTGTTATTGTATCCTTCAAGTTTTCAGTTACTTTAAGCTAGTAACCTTTTTTAAATTAAAAGTTAAAAAACACATTTACATTAGTTGAATAACGTTGCTTTTTAATGTTATGCAAAGTTGATGTAAGGTTAAATCTTAGCATATACTAATACCAACAACATTTAGTAATGCCATATTTATTTTTTTAGCCAACTTATTACTTAAGTTTTGTACTTCAGTAAAATTTCATGTGTTACTGCTTTGAGTTTTGGCCTTTTTTATGCAAATACAGTAACCTCAGGAAACTGGGGGAAGGTTGTACTGTCAGCACTCAACTGAGAGCATATTCTTTCAACTCTATAACCTTTCATTGATAATAAAAGCCTCCTCGTCCTCTCCTCATGCTACTTAGTGATGTTTTGATTCTCATCTTTTTGAATTGCTGATGAAGTTGCTGTGAGAGCTTGGCAAGCCGAGGACGTTGTTAGTACACTAGGAAAGAAGATGAGTACCAAGAGGAAGGCAGAGAGCCACTCGAGGGCAGCGAGTAGACCACGCATCATGAAGTCTGGAGACTCCCGGGCTGATTCAGAGAGAGACTCTGGATTCTCAGGTTCGTCCTTGCAATGACCACAATTTTTTTTGCACTTAAATGATAAGGTTTAACTTAATTGAGCATTACTTACCTCATCCCTTCTTCCACAGATGCAAGCTCAGAGCACATGAGCACTATGGACACCACAGACTCAGAGGATTCACCTCGCCCGGTTGTACAGCAGGGGCCCCAGACTTCTGGTTCAGGGCCCCAGCCCTCTCAGCTGGCTGTAGTGGGGGGCTCCTACTCTCCTATTTCTCCCATGATCATCATGAACAACGTCCTCCTCAAGCAGGTACATTGCTTCTACACAACAAAATCTTAGCTCTGTAACATAAGCCTAAATAAAAGAGATTATATTTGTTGATGAACAGGTTCTCTGTTTACACTCGGGGTCAGTCCTTAACCTTTTAACTTCAGGCAGTGTTCAGGTCATAGCAGAAAAGTTGTTGTCCAGTTTGATAGCGCCTGTGTTTAACTTGAATGTGTCTCCACAGTCCAGTCACAGCTGTCTGGAATGTGTCACCCAAAAAAAAATCTGTCAAAATTCATACAGAGTCATGGAGGGATGTCTGTGCTCTCAAATCTGTGATTCAAGGCAATATAGGTCGAGCTAAATTTGGGTATGTCGCAAATTCAAAAGTGAATAACAGGCAAAGAAATGTGAGAGAACAACAAGAAGTGGACCTGTTTAAACAGAGCTGGAGAGTTTGCATTAGTACAACCATTGATGCTATGTCATCCACTGCATGTTACAAGGTAAGAAGCTAACAAGCAAAATAAACATGTGGAACATGTCTACCACTCCTAACAATGTTGATATGTCAAAGTCTGGATCCGTCATAGGCTCAACATGTAGGCTGTCTCTCTCCTATGTTTTTCTGCAGCGGATTTATTCGTAATGAGAAGCATTAATTTTGTAATTGTACATTTTAATGACAAAGATTTATACCATGCTTTTTGAGAAGACTGGTCTTAGTTGATCTTTTATCAATTTATTATTCAGTAATATCAGTCTAGTGTGTGCTAAATCTTTTTATTTTCCTTGATTTGATTGAATTTTATTACTGTTTTTTAAAGTTCTCTCCTTATTAAAAATTATTGTAACTTGTAGACTTTCATTTACTCAGAATCGGCATAGTTTGCGTGTTATATTGCTTTCAGTTTTTAGTACTTTACATTAGTGATAGTTTGCCCCATTTTGACCAACACAATGATGTGAGTCTAAACTTAGTCTGTTCAGCTGTTTGCCTGAATGAATGGACGGCACGTTTTAGCACGTTATCTGACCCTCCTACAGGCTTGGTAAACACAGAACGGCCAGTCATCTCTATGAGGGCTGGGAATATATTATTGCAATGAAATTGGTGTACAGAAGTCATTTTCATGCCTTCAGAGATGAGGAGAGAGAATGTATATGTGAATATGTAATAAAATTCTGTGGTTAACAATGATGTCTATAAAACTACACTGCAAACCGGAGTCTTTTCAAATTGATACAACCACAAACTGTCATGTGACAGCTGTTGAATAAAGAAGTGCCCATGAGGGACTTGAATTTTAAAGCTCTTAATTTTGACTTTGTTGCTTTTGCAGCCTGGAGATAATCCTCCTGCTCTGAAACCCTGGGGGTTTAGTCCCACAGTTGAGGTGGTTCAACCTGTGGTCCAGCAGCCTCAGGTGGTCTTCCTTCAGCCTGTAGTCTCTCGTCAAGCTTCCCCTGCCTCCAAAGAGGCCTCCTCTAGACACAGACGCCCTAAGAATTATCTTCCAATCCTGAAATCGTACCCCAAGATTGCTCCGCATCCTGGAGACAGTTCCAGTTCCTCAGGGAGAGGAACTGCATCCTCATCCTCCTCCACCTCCTCATCTTCTTCAGGGTCAGAGAGAGGCAGCAGCTTGACCTCTAACCAGCGGGACCACTGTCCGAGAGAGAAGCAGCAGAGAAGTCTGTGTGGTGGTACCAGTAACTCCGGCCCCACCACTCACAGTCTTGCTGTCAGCCCCGGTGCTGTATCCCCTCTGCTCCAGAGCCGACTTTCTCTCCACACAGCGGATGTCAGTGCCAGCAGTAGTCCTGCCAGGGATAGGCCTCCATCGACCGTCAGCCAGTCAGAGTTAACCACCTCTCTGTCTTTTACCCACACCACTGGCCCCAAAAACCAGACACTTTCTGTTCCTCAGGAGGCCACCCAAGGGAGCAGCTCACCGGGAGAACATAACCACAGCGATAGCGATGCCGATACAAAGAGAAAGCGCTTTTACAACACCTACAACATCTTGAGCAAATCTGGCCTGCTAGACATTGCACTCCGGACCAAGGAGCTTCACCGGCAGAACCGCCGCACCCAGAGCGACCTAGACAGGCTAAAAGAACAGACAGACCTCTTTCTTCAGGCTCTGGTGAGCTGTGACACTAGCATCTGTGTTAAGCTGCAGGCCAGTCTTCAGGAGGAAGACAGGGAGAAAGATAGGGAAAGAACTGCTCAGGCTAGCTTAAAGGCAGATTAGACCTAGACTACTGCTAGGTAGTAATCCTTAAAACTGAGACGGGGAAAGGAGGACTTGGGGTGGGGGTTGGAGCGTGCAGAGCCAGATGGACCGAAAGTAATGTGCTCCACAATACGCACCCACCCACGGACTCTTTCTCAGACAGTGTGCTGTGGCCTACATTTTGGCTGCCAACTGCCTTAGGGCCCTGACACACCAACCCGGCCTAGAAGATTTAGTGTAGATAAAGAAATTTTGTTTCCTTCTCTCTTCTGCAAAAGGTTGCACGTGAACTTATTGTAAGACTAAAGCTTGTGACCGTTTGACCGCCAACGTGCACATATGTTCTGCACCTGTGTGAGAGGAAAGATTTTAGTCAACAGTCAGTACTTACAATCCAGAAAATATCAGGGAAAGAGAAGCAAAGCAAAATACCCTCCAATTTTTGTGCCGCAGAATTTGTGAAAATAGTTTAATTGTATGCTAAGATTATAAATTGAGAAAATTGGTATAACTTTCAGAGAACATTATACTTTGCTATGCTGTACCCTGATGATTGTAAGACTGGTCTTAAGCTTGTGGGAAATTGAAAATTGGAAGTGAAAAACAAGAAGAAACCACAATGAATCAGCAAGATAATGATTTGCTCGGTCTGTCAGAGTATTCTCTTTAATTGCCTGCTTCACTGATATAACAGGCTCGTTCAAATGGCCACAGAGAAGTTCTGACTTGTACCGTTAGAGGAGGACATGCTGTAGAAACAGTCAGCGTTGTCAGCCACACACTTGCAGCCTGGTCAACTGCCGACTTGGTGTATCTTTGACCCGAGGACAATCAAGGCTACAGCCACAGATCACTGGTCTGACATATTGAACCTGATCTCTTCCACAGAAACTGCTACTCTGCTGCACAGAAATCTTTTGCTTATTAGCAATCAATACCCAAAAGCCCTGGGAGATTTGGAAGGTATGAAGGAATGAACAAATACAAGACAATTTTTATTACTGATTGCACAACACAGACTAAAAGCTTGATAAAATCCCCTAAAACTGGATATTTTGACTTTTAACAGTGTACTAATTCTGAAAACAGAATATCATAAATTGAATCAGTTTAGAACTTATATTGCTTCAACAATTTTTTAATCATTAATGCCATGTTGGTTTTATAAACTATGCTCACTAAACCTGGTGTGCTGCTGTAAAGACATTGACTTAACAGTCAGTGTGTACACAGTCAAAATTTTTTGATGCAGGAGTTACAAATTATGAATTACTTAAGATTAAGACAGACATTAAGGAGGATTAAGACGGACATTAAGGGATAGGTTGGGGTTTTTGAAGCGGGGTTGTATGAGGTACTTATCCATAGCCACTGTACTGTCTACAGTAGATGGTTTAGTAGGAAGAGTACAGAAAAGAAAGCTTAGCAGTGAACTACTGTGAATGGGATAAGCCATCAAAACATTCCCATCTTAAAACACCATTATCAGTTGAAGTGTATGCTTTGTTTAGAATACATGCGCAGCTTTACCTTGCCATCACACCGTCCTTTCCAGCAGTGAACTGAAGCTTTTACATCGATCCCTCCAAGGCCACCGTCTCCTTTGACAACAGCAGTAATTTTACCTTGCAGAACCAGCAACTCCCACGTTCTGCCCAATAAAATTACTGTCTTTTACAAAGGAATCTGGTGGCTTTGAAGGGAGTGCAGATGGATATAACATGATCAGTTCCTGTCAGAATTGGCTGTCTGACAGCAAGGTAAAGCACAGAAAAATATTTAAAATTTAGGTGCTTTGAAGTGGGTGTTTTTAGGTAGCTATTTGCTTCTAATCCACAGCAGTTTATGTTTAGCCTTCATCAGACCAGGCTTGTATTGACTACCATCTACTGTATGTAATGCACTGACTATTAATAATTACCTCGTAAAACCCTACTTAAAAATAAACCTAAACCAAATATTCCCATTTCACACTGAATGTGTCTGGGGCCTCTTTGCAGTCAGCATCTTTAACTAGACAAACATATACCCAAAGTGTCTCCTTAGTTCCTGCTAGAGTTTGAAATGTGCAATGAAAGATTTGGCTCAGCCCAACGACGGTTTCAAGTTTAGCATTCCTATCATGTTGATGGCAGCTATGATACAGTGCAAACTGGCTGGAAGTAAAGCTCTCGACAGCCGTTTAGATGCTTCCCAAATAACATCCCAGGGTGGGTAAATTGTGCTTCCTGTAATCCAACCAAATTTTTTTAGTGACTTCTGTACAACTTTTGTGTTTTTGTTGTTTTTTCTTTATGTTTGTTTGTTTTTTGTAGTTCTGTTTTTTTTTACGCATGGATGTAATTTAATGTGGTAATATTATCTAACTTAATTGCAGAAATGATCTGTTTGAAGTTTCTTTCTACTTTTGTCTTTATAAAATATTCATTGTGTGAACATGGGGTAAGGGGGTTGTTTGTTCATTTTTTTGGATTACCGTCAAGTCAGGTTTTCTTGATGATGCGCGATTGTTGGACCTTCAAAACCCAGATTTTTGTTCGATTCACTAATTCTTTTGTTGATGTTCAGAAATGATGGCCTTAATATCCAAACCCAGTGTGTGTCACAGAACTTTGCATTTGCACTAAAATAATCTGAGAGTAGCTCTGAAGCAATTTCTGGGCAGAACTAAATGGCAGCTACAAAGGTTCATTTCAGGGCAGACTGCAAAACTTTGTTTATGTCACAGCACTTGAAGTGGATTGTGAGACAACATAAGCACACTACCAGTGTATACATGGTATCTCAATAATGAGATGGTTTTCAATTTCCAGGGGCCGAGGAGCCACTGTAGGAGGAAGGGGTTGGAGGAACTTTATTTCACAGAAATATCTTGTGAATCCTTTTTTTTTTTTTTTATCAGTTACTTACCTTGTCATTGTCTATGATTGGTATTAATTGTGGGGAATAGAAGTTTTTTGGCTCCTGCTGGGGGGGTATGACAGCAAGTCTGAGAACCACTGCTATAATATAGCCATGCATTATAAATACATTGTCTAATGTTTTTCATTCCTTGCAGTATCTGTCATGTAAGACAGATTTTTGTATATTTTGTCTTTAATTATATAAAATAATTATGTTATAATGTACTTGCTGTGCTTATGTTGACTTAAAATGGTTCATGATGAACATCTCAAACAATCACTTAAAGTCTGCTTTTGCAGTCTCAGCCCGTATGAACGTACTTGTTTATACAAATAAGTTGAAAAAAAAGTTAGTGCACACTTGTGAGGGTTATGTGTATTGTGATGAAATGTATGGAAGTCTTTGTCATACAAACTCTGTAGTTTGGTGGTTTTGTGAATGAATTGTTCATATGAATGGATGTCATAGCTTTTGGAGGACGATTAACACAGATTAACTTTAGTTTTTATCTTATAAACAGGCTGATACATCAACATTTATTTCGTCATCAGTCACAATTAATCAATAGAAATTTCAGCTCTGAGGAGGATAAAGTAGCAGATTAGAATCATGTGTTTCAACAATAAACACTGTAAATTAATTAGTGTGTTTCTGCTCTAAGACATTACCAAAACAGATTTGATGTGATTTATGAACATGGTCGCATTTTGCCTGAGTCTTGCTTTAAAAACTGTACTTTAAAACTTTAAAATGGCTCCATGCAGAAGTCTTGACTTGTGTAAATCTGTCATCTGCTTTCCCTGCATCCTAAATGGGCTCCTTGTGTCCTCCCACAAGTGTAATTCAAGCTAACGAGTGCAACAAGGCCGGCTCTGTTTCGGCAGACACACAAGTTTTTGGCAATATTCAGTCAGTCATGTCACAATGACATTGTGGATTTCTTTTCATTACAGAGTTTAAAAAAAAAAAAAAGTTGAATGTACTGTTTTAATCCAGCTGATTCAGGGGACTCAGTTAATTTACAGTGGAACCTAAATGTCTTTGTGTCAGTGTTAATAGTGTTCGCCAAACATCAGAAATGAAAACTGCAGAAATAATTGAGTTTTTTGTTGTACATGTCATGACCATGCATCTCTTACAAAGTGCGTAAACCATGTGACGAGGTTTCAGAAGCCACAGTTGGCTTATTGTAATCATTACTATTTGATGCATGGAGGGAAATAAGAGTCTTTTCAAATTGTTATGTTGTATGTGCTGTTGTCACGAATCAGCCCTGTAATTTGTTGTAACACCATGTGTCCTTAATGAAGGCCTTATGAAGACACTGGCACAAGGACCGCAGCAAGACTGCTGGCACTTACATGGTCTTTTTTCTTCGACCGGAAAAAAAAGGCAGTTTATTTGAGCTCTTTTGTTAGAAGAGTCAAGACCCTTCCAATGCTTTCTTTAGTTAATTCTTTTGACCAACAATAGATTTTACTAAACTCTAGATACATCAAATTTTTGTATTCATCTTCTCAATCGGATGCACAGACAGATGTTATATTCTTTGAACAGCATCGGTATAACTCAACAGGTCACTGTAGAGTTTAAATCTAAAAAATAATCGAATGACCTGCTGAAATGAGATCTCGCTGTTTTGTTTCTGGTTCATAAATGATGGTACTGAAACATCAGAAGGTTCAGTGATGTTTTGGCTGATAATAGCACAACAATGATCGTGTCCATCTTTCAAAGAGCTTTCTTTGTTTACTGCCATCAGCTTTTATGACAGCACAATTATTCATGAGGGAGCGCTCAGCATCAGCTCATACTAATCTAAAGTTTGATTTTGTTTACATCGATCCACACTGCTGTGACTCTTTTTGATCTCGTCTGTGTGATTGACTCTTTACTTAACTGTATCAAACCATAAGTCTCCAGTGCCACTATTATATATACTACATGCTGTGTCATGGCTTGTTATTGCTGTCGTCGTGATTATGATCATGTTATGTGAGCGCAAAATTCTGTTTCAACTTTTAAAGCAAAACAAGTTAATTAAAAAAGCCTATATACTGTTTTGTTTCATCTTGTTTATTTTTGTTTATTTGTTATATGTTTTCTTTGCTTAATGCACAGTAGGACACCACATCTGTAGTTTTGTAACACTGGACTTTGAGTTTGTCGTTGGAAGGTTGGCAGCGTTGTCTTATCAAAGCATTTCAGTCTGCCTTCAGTCATTTTTAAAGATGCTGAAAATGTTTGTGCAAATGATTAAAATGTTTGTGCAAATGATTAAAATGTTTGTGCAAATGACTGTGATTGTTTTACCTAAATGTCTCTGTAGCGCACCAGCAGTAGCAATGGATAAAGTGATCATTAGCCCAAATAATTCCTTCTGTAGAATCAGGCAGACTGAATGTATCGTGGCTTGCTGTTTTTTTGTTTTTTTTTATTCTGTAATATAAAAGCAAAACTGTAAATGCTGAAAGCTGTCAATATCTTCATTGGACTTGCCGCTGGGGAGGGGGGGGTTATCAAAACATCAGTTTCATTAAAGTTTTGAACATCTGGAGAAGTAGAACTTTATAAATGTTAATACTTCAGCTAAACCATTCAAGGATCAATATACTAAGATTGAGAACGTTTTTAATGTATTGTGCATTAGGGCTCTTTTTGTACATTTTAAGTTACAGATTCATTGCTTGTGTAATAAATGTTATTCCAAAGAAAGTGTTCTTGTTGGGTATGATGTTTCACTCCTTATTTTTACAGTGATCTGGGAGTTCTTGAGAGTATTAAGTGAGATCATAACACTTTTTAGTTTGCCGGGAGAAGGGCCATGAAGTATTGACTCTTGGACAGAGATGGAAAAGAGGAAAACTGTTTTCCCTCTTACATTTCTCATCAGGGTAGCACAGAAAGTGAGAAGTTCAAAGCCCTTTGCTCTTAAAGCAGTAAGGATAGCACAAACATTGTGAACAATATGTGGGTTTTGCAAACAAGAAATTATACTTCAGGAGCAGTAACTTCACTCATACATGTATTACTCTGCTGTCACAGTTGGGAAGTTTATTTCTTATTTTTTGTTTAAAGTCAGTATCTTGGCTTGTTTTAAACACCCCATAGTCATATAAATGGACCTAATTTGATTCAAACTGACTAATAACTTAAAAAAAAGGTATTTATACTTGTGGTAAACACACAATTTGTTTTACTCTATGTGTCAACATGCAAGCAATTTACCATTTAATCTCACCAATGCACCCATCCTTAATTTAGCATTAATTAAAGGGATGTTGTTAAAAGAACCTGCAGTACATTCAGTAATGCTTCTTGGTGGAACACTATAATTTTTATATTAAGGCAAATGCATGGCAGTAAAAACGGAGTGAAGATGCCCCCCTTCTCTACCTCTTTGAAATGAAATGATTTTTTTTTTTAAATCAAGGTTGATATTTGATTCAGTAGTTATTTTCCAAAATCAATAATGCCTCAAAATCCATCGAGGGAATGTTGTCTCGCAGTATAATGCCGTTAACAGTTTGACCACTAGGTGGCATCGATGACAAGGGATCCCTCTGTGTATAACGCGGAAGTGTTCTAACATTGTACCATCACAGATTCCGTAGAACAAACCTGCTACTCTATTTTGGGACAACTATATATCTGTTCACACGCTTTAGCTGTGAAGCACAACTATTACGAGGTAAACGAGTTTGTTTCACTTAACTGCGATTTCAGTAGTATTAAATACATGTAGTCTGTACCGTCGGCGGCCATATTTTGACACCGGTTTGCCGACAACAGTCTCGTAGCCCCGGTAGCTAGTTTGTTAACTGCTAACCCTGCTAGCTAAGTTAACAACGCAGTCTGTCATCTGTTTTATCCAAAACAACAACCGCTAAGATTAGCGCAAAGCTGTCGTGCTTTAACTACGTTCCTATAAATATTCTTATTTAAATTTGTCAAACTTGTAGCTGACTGCATGAGGCTCGCCGTCCACAACAAAAGCGAAACATGTAACGATAGTGACTTCATGTTGTGACGTTTGGTCTCATTGTCTGACCACAGATTGTGCGATGGGTTTGACTCAGAGATGACCTGTACCCCGTGTTTGTGACCGACAGAGAATCCCACATTTTGTAGGTCAGCTTTGAGGTAAGTGTTGCTTTGACTGGACTTTGAACAACCATAGCAAATTCGTGTGCTTTTGATGGATCAGTATTCTCCTGTTTTTCTACAGGCTCCACACAGGGTGACCCATGCTTTCTGATGAGCTTGACTCCAAACCAGAGGTAATCTTATCATTTCAAAGACCTGTCGCAGGCAGTGGACTTGGTTGTAAAACTAGAGCGTCCTATCCTTACTGTTTGATTTCATGCCGGGGCTTCTTTTCTTTTTCTCCCCCCTCAGCTTCTGGTGCAGTTTGTGCAGAACGCGTCCATCCCGTTGGTTCAGGGCTTGGAGGACTCAGAGTCCAAACACTCCTGCCTGCCTCTGCTGGCTCCGGCTGAGAGCTCGCTGTGCAGCCCGCTGGAGCTCACAGGTCAGCAGATGCTCACTGCTTTTTTGCCCTGTCCACCACAGACCAAAACACTAGCAGCTGTATTTAAAGCTTACTCATTTACTGCGTTAATGCACGTCACCAAATACCACTAGTAATTATTTTTAATTGTATAGCAACAGTATTTTCTCCCTTGTTGTGAGCCATATAGTATTCAGTTGCAGTAGGACAAAATCACAAACATTTGATATCTCCACTGTCAGTATTTCATAACAACAACATGGTTAGAGTGTGTTGATCACTGTCAGAGCAGTGGTGGGTAGAATGCAAGTACAATTACTCCCATTAAAACTAATTCAAGGAAAAGGTAAATTACCATTTGAAAAACCAGCTATACAAAAAGTAAAAGCAGTTCTTGGTTATTAAATTACTCAAAGAACAAGGTACTTATCCGTTACAGTATTTTTAAGGAGTGCTGTCCAGGGCAAAATTATGCTAATACTAATGTATGCTTTGTAGGTTTCCTTTAGATTTGGATCAATGCTTCGTGGCTTTCAACTCTTTGTTATTAAAATAAGCTCTGAGGAGCTCCACCTGGCTTTGCTGTGAAGGACAGTTATTAGATCTGACTGTAGCCATCAGAGAGGCACTTAACTCACCTAACATACTTTAGCATCTAGAGTTCATTCAGATCTTGCATCTATACAGGCACCGTGTCTATGACTGCGCTGTGTGTGTTGCATCTATGAATAAAAAAAAAGGATATATTTATTTTGTTCATAATAAAACTGAAGTAGTTTTTTCAATATCCATATTTCAAATCTGCATCTTCTGTAGTATGTTCATGTTTGCTAGTCCACACTCGTGCTGTTAAGCAGTATTTTAGTTGTTAAGTTGCAGATAGCATGCGTTATTTCTTCTGGACTAACAAACACTGGTTTTTCTCCTCAGATGGAGGCCTGAGCCACGAGCCTGAGGCTTCTCCCTCCCTGTCAGAGTTTGGGGGTGTGTCAGAGCGAAGCCCCTTAGTAGTGCAGACACACTCTCATCCACGGGCCTCACCAAGCCCCCCAGCCATCCTGCATGACCTACAACAGTCAGATAGCACTTCCTATGTCCTGCTGAACCTCGCAAAAGGTAAAGGAACACTGAACAACCACTCCTTAAATGTTCACTAGTATTTGGCACAGTCTGACTTGGACATCAGCCTGGAAAAGTGTTTGGAATTTTCTCTATTTTGTTTCACTGAGTCAAATCAGAGTCAGTAGATCAATCAGTAATGAAAATGATGAAGTGATGCCTTTACAGACATTGAACTCTACTCTTGTATGATGAATTGCTCCTTGACAGAGTTTAAAAAGAGCTTGACTCTTTTAAAAGAGCCAGAAGTTATACCCTAAAACTCTAAATTTGATCTCGCGTCCATACTTTGTCTCTTGCACGTCTCCTGGTTCTACACACGGCACTAAAAAGAAATGGGGTGACACATTTTCTTGAACAAAATACTGAATAATTTTGGCTGGGAGAAATGATCCTTGGCAGGCACATTCTCTTGGTTCATCAGCCCTCGGCAGGAGAGCCAAAAAATTAATTTTAGTCTCTTGACATACACCTTTTGTGCAGTGTGCAGTGTTATGTCTGTGACTCGCTGAGCAATGTGACGGATAGAAGAGACTTTTCAGTAGACGGAATCACTTCCCAGCCATTGTTACATTCAATTAAAATCCTGAATAAAGAGACATTGTTTTTATGAGTGTGTTTATGTGCTTTTTCAGTGTGTCTGTAAGCCTGCATCCTCCTGGCCCTTTCAGAATAAAGCCATAACATTAAACCCAAAATTGCTGAGTGCGACAAGAGGACAATAATGAATTCAGAATTGTGACCTCAGGCCATCGGTGATCTTGCAGGATATTACATTGGCCTTGAATTTCTTGTTTCACAGTGATTCTCCTTCTGCCTCTTGTTCCCTCTCAGGCATCACAGCCTCTTCAGAGTCACTGATCTTTGCCGCAGATGGCGCCGGAGAGGATGACGATGAAGGGGTCACATCAGGGGACTACGGGATCGATGGCAGTGCTCCCTGGTATCTGCGAGTACAGGAGCTGGCACATGACAGCCTGATTGCCGCCACCCGGGCGCAGCTCGCCAGAGATGCCAAAGCCAGCCAGGACGCCAGAGCTCCAAGTGTCAGTAATGGTAAAGTCACTTTGTTTTTATAATGTTGCTGTTTATGGATGTGCGCAGCTTAAGATGCATGTGGATCACCTGTGATGTAATGCTCAAACAACTAAAATATACGAAAGAAAACACACACACACACAAAGTAATAATAAAGATTGTAAACCTGTTTATGGGAAGCAGCACTCCTTAATGATAGAAAAACATCCTGGTCTATTTACTACTGGCATCGGCATCAAAGAGAGAAAGAGGAGAAATGAGGTCAGAGACGAGATGAAAATGTAGTGTAATCAGCACCGACTGAGACTGTTCAACACTTCTCTTCATAAATCCCTCAATCAAAATGAATTCTTGCTTTGTCTAAATGAATTTTTAAGTCTGTCTGCAAATATACAATCGAGCTGTAAGTACCATATTATCATGTCAGACTGATCATGTTTTCTACTTGCTGTGCTGTGTGCACTTAGTTAGCTCTGACTGACCACTTAGCCAGTGTGCTCAGCGTCACCTCATAACCAGAGGGTCCTGGGTTCG
>JAUZTA010000012.1:7157072-7174128 GCA_034780835.1 Ctenochaetus striatus | reverse complement strand
CCGATCTCACTAATTATGAAATCTGTTACCTGTAGGTGTACAATTGAAATGTGGAGTTGAAAATGTCAAATCTGGCAATGAAATCAGCACCAGGAACACTTTCAATGGTTTTCTGCATTAAAATATGAAGGACATAGTGAGTTACTAATCACTGAACAGTGTAATTTGTCCAGAAATCTCCAAACATGCAAACAAACAAAAACAAACCACTGACCCTGAGTTGTGGCAGGAAAGTGATCTGCGTGGATCCTCCTCCCAGATCCAAGATTCCCACTGTTTTCTTGGTTTGTGCTTTCAGGTGACCTAAAAACATTTCATACATTAATCCAGCAGCCGCGACAGAAAATCAGTAATACCTTAGATGCTATCTGTGGAAGGCCTTTTTGACACACAATGTGCAGCCGTTAAGTATAAAATCTCATCACTGAACCTGATTAAGATCAGAGCTTTTTCTCCTTTAGGCAACAAAATCATAGTTGTATGTATTCAGTCTGTATTTTTGAACCAGTGTCTATTACAAGATACCATGTCAATTTCACAGTTAAGTTAGGATACACAGTACAGTTAAGATATTCGATGTAAGTACAGTACTTACCTGTCAGAAAGTTCAGAGATATCCAAGCCAGGATCCCTACATTAAAGACATTAGCAAACAGGCAAAGCAAGAAAGAGAAAACAGTCATTTCAGGGGGAACGCCTAACCTCATTTTAGAAAAGCTGATGACAAATTTTCACAGAAATTATAATGGTGGGTACAAACACGTGAGTGAGAGCTATAATTATATTAAAAAAAACAAGGCTGAAATGCTGACAAATCAATTACACTGTGGCACAACAACAGACAATAACAAATTTTGTTCTATAATTACAGCCTTGTAAGGTTACAACAACTTTGTAGTGAGGTGCAATTTATTTTTCAAAGTGTCATCACATAACAAGGTGATAATTTACTGTAATTTAGTTAAATGTCGGCAGTAAACAAAGGTTCCTTATAGAAATTGCACAGCACAGTAAAAGTAGAGCGAACGGATCATTGATGCCACCTACAAAGCACTGCAGAAAGAACATGAGTGGCTGCAATAAGTGACGAATGTGCTGCTTGTCAGGGCAAAGGGTGGGCAGACGTTACCTTCGTATGTGCCGTTCATTATGCTGACACTGTTGTCTGGGACCAAAAAAGGAGATTCATCAAACACATGTTGAACCTGTGGAGGAAAAGAGGGAGGAGAGTATAGAATGAGAGAGAGAGTGAGAGGAAAAGAAAGGGGAGGCAGAGGGGAGATTGAAGGAAGATGTAAGGAGAGCCACGGAAAGCAGCAGAGAGATGGCCTTAATGTTATCTACTGTAATGTTAGCTCATCCAGAGGTGCCCTCCGCTTGAAGGGATTAATTAATTCCCTCAGGGGAATTAATAAAGTATCACTTATCTTCCAAGGTGCCCTAGGGCCACCCATTACTATCTTACTCTCTTCACAAGACCCTCTCACACTAAATTCACACCGCTCTGATAACAATACCCTTCCTCTTGCCTCTGTGAACCCTGCTGTTGCACTGAAAACGTTTCTGCCCTCCTTCCCTTGATAAAAGGTTGCACTTTTCTTTGAAACTGTCAGACACTGTCGTGCCTAGCAACTATCGTATAAAAAAGTGCACTCCACTATATAGAGATCTTAATAGTGAGTCTTGTCTCAGCACCATTGCGCTCTGTTACCTGGTCCAGAAGAGCCTGGGCTTTCTCTTTGGGCAGCAGCCGAAGTCCAGCTGTGGCTCTGAGGACCACTGGAGTTCTCTTCCACTCCAGACGAGGAACAGTCTTCTTGGCTACCTTCAGCAGTATCCTCACCGTGTGTCCAGCCTTTAAAAACACAGAGAACGCTCACAACAAAACAGCTATTCTTAGAGCTGAAATTTGCAGCTGCTTGACCCTTTACTTGTCACTTTGTTTTTTCTTTCCCTGCTTACTTTCATTAGAATATGATTCCCTGCCAATGGGAGACTACTAGGACTCATCCTGAATACAACATACAGCTTTGGCTCAATGTAATTGATTAGATTTGACAATTAACTCACCATTTCAGGGGAGTCGGCATATGCTGACAAACCAGGCTTTATGGAATGGAACATCTCATTGTCCAACACAGGCAGCTCCACTAAAAGATCCAAGATCCACCCACATCAAATATGCAGCAGCTATTAAAAGCATTAAGACGCCTAAATCTGCTTAACACACATATGCAAAATATATCCCCTTATTCAAGATGAAGCATGTTGACTTGAATCTGACAAAATAGGATTATGACTTGAAAAGTTAATATAGTCAAGTATAACCTCTGTCCCCTAAAGTGAAAACGTGCAGGCTTTCAGATGTGAGAGGCTGTGAGGATAGAGAGAGAGCTGAGGAAAGGAATAGAGTGCAGAACAGCTTGTTACTCTGCTGGCTGCATTATAAATCAATTGATCTTCTGAGGTATTTTAAAGGCCATCTAAAGACATTACATGACATCCTTCCTGTAGTAAATAAACATAAGCTTTAAACTGCCTCTAATGTAAAATAAAATGAGTAGAAAGCTGAGGGAAGCAGGTTAGAGAAATCTGTGCTCCTCATTACCTGAGTCACTATGGATGAAGGTGTAGACATGGATGCGTGTCCCTGTGCTCCCTGCATCAAACATCACCGCATAGAAGATGCGGCTGTGGTTCGCTGGTCGGCTGAGACTGGGAAGGATGCTGCTGATGCTGTTGGTCAAATCCAGGAGAGAGGTTCGGACCTGGGCTCGACTTAGCCCCGCGACGGCGAGCAGGACCTGGAGCAGAAGTGGCCCACTGAGCTTCATCTTCACTCTGGAGAATCAGCAAAAAATGACGGGTCTTCTTGTTACCTGCACTGTACCACTGTAATTATATTTAATTGTTCTAAAGTGCTTTAAAAAAAGCAGCTCACACTGTTGCTGATTAGCATTTGGAGATGTTAAATTACAGCATGACAAGCAACGGAAGAATACCAAGCAATAGAGTTATTTACGCCAGGCCATTTTAACCACACCCCGTCAGACTTTCCAACCAACCACACAGACATATCCCAAAATAAATATCTCTACCTGCTGAGTCAACTCCAGCGGATGATTTAGAAAACATCACAGTTTCACCGTGTTGGACTTGTATTGGTGGACTTTAATCCTTTGATCTGGATGTTCAATCAATACGCAGAAAATCAAGCGAGTCTCAACATCTCTGTACAAAATGCAGAAATCTAACATGAGGAATTTTGATTTCTTAAAAACCTCAGTTTGGCACCGCTCAGTGGGAAACCTCTGCTGAAATCCCATCATTCTACTTATATAGAAAAAAAGACACTCCAGATATTTTGGCTGCCTGTGAATTTCAATTTAAGTTTTACATTTTAAGCATTTAGCACACTTATCTGGAGCAAGTTACAAAAATTATATTAAAAAAATGCTATAACTGGACTTAAAGCTGTTTTGGACTCTATAGCATGACTTTTAATTTAAAGGACTGTCTTGAAGCTGGGCCCCCTGGCTCTGTCTGTCCCTTTATTCCTCTATTATTTATTTATCAATGAAATGTTTCAGAATGTGAGTGGTAAAATGGTGAAGTGGTATCTATAAAGAAGAGCAATGAGTATAGATATTTCTCAAGGTTTTATTTTCCTCTTATAAATGATGCAGGTTCTCTATTTGACTCTAAATGGATTAAAAGATCTTTACCTTTGTAGCCTGGATGTTTGCTCAATTGCAGATATTCTCTGCTAGAATAGGTATAAATAGACCAACACTTCTAAATGTATTAACGTCTAAAACATTGCCAAATGTTCCATGAAATGTGAAGTAGTCATTATCTTGCCATGAACATCTTGTTATGTGAGTTGACACGTCTTCCCCCCTTCAGTATGTTAAAACAGCATGTATTAAAATAAATGTGTACTTATGCAATTATGATTTAATGACTTCTCCGGTGACTTCCATAAATGTAAAGTAAATTCGTGGCCCCGGGGCGGACAGTATGTTCTGTGGCAGAGCAAAACAAGGAGCTGTGTCAGCCTTGGAGAACAAAGAACACGATTCATACAAATCACCTCATAATCCTATTCATTTTTTGCAACATTTTTAGAAAACTTGCATGTATGTCTTAAATAGCTTAATTTCCACTGCTGACTTAAGCTGGCAATCAAGACTCTGTATTCTCAAAGCCACATTGTGTAACTAGTTCACGATTTACAACAATGTTCTTGCAGCTGTATGGTTAAAAAAGCAGTATGAATCAATATCATCAAACCACACACAACACACTGTCCAAGAGTAATTTATGCTTAAAACAAAAAAATCTGGACTTAATCTTTAAAAAAAGTTTTTTGTGTTCATGATCGTGTATACATGAGCCATAAATTTCTACAGGATCACACAATAGATTAGCTTGGGAACTTCACTGGGAGTTTTATGAAGATCTGTTCGTAAAAAGTTACTTAAGCTTTATTACATGTGTCATGTTTTTAAATCATATTACAGCTTTAGAGTAGATTAGGATGCTTACATGCTGGGTCTTCCTAGGGCTGCCTTGTTATATACTAAATTTTAAAAAATTACTGCCAAAAAATGGCCACTTTATAACAAAAGTAAGCGTACTTGAAGCGTAGCATTATCAGAAACGAGCCAGTAAATGTCTACATTTAAAATTTACTTCTGCACGGTCTAAAAAATAATTAATCCGCTGTCACTGATGCATTTGAACGATTTGAACTGACGCAGTGGAGCGGGATGTTTTATCAGCCAACGTCCTCTGGCTGGATGTAAACTAGCAAGATGGAAATACTGCAAAACAACAGGCTGACATGTAAATCAATTAAATGTAAATTGTCTCCACTTCACTGAACAGGTTTTAAGCACACAGAACCATACTACTTCTGGACAATAACGACCCATTTTAAAGGCTAAAGTGCACTGAAGTAAGTGAGCCCAGTTGCAATACTGCTGCGGTTGATTAACTTCCCTTAGTCGAGTGTTGTGAATAACTAACTCAGTCTTAACAGTAATGTATGGGATTAATGTTAAAAAGTTAACGCAAACTTAAGAGAAATTATATCGACAGTAACTGTATCAACCACCGCCCCTCACTTGTTCAACATTTCAAGCTTCCCATTGTACCAGAGACAGCTATTTTTAACAGCACAAGATATGTTATGATACTGTAGTTTAGCTTCGCATGAACATATATGCTAACGTTACACCAGAGCAAAGCTAGCCGGTGAAGTTTGTCAACAAGCTAGCATACTGTAGCGGATTTATTTGATAGCAGCTAAAAGGGAAAAGCAAAAAAAAAAACTTCCAAAGCACCGATAGCAATGAATAAACAAAGTACACAATCCAAAGCTGTCTTATTTGAGTGTTTTATGGACGCTTAACACAATCCGAGCTCACCATGATGACCGGCTGTCCTCGTCCGTGCCGCTAACGTGCTCCTCTCGCGGCTGACCTCTCGTGACGTCACCTGTGGTTGTTGGGAGTCTCGTGCAGGGCTCACCAACGGCTCATCAACGGCTGTCCCAGTAAAACGTGCGGTGCGAAGCAAAAAGCCCACAAAGAACATTCTAATGTCTGCTCTGTCAGTGGGAGATAAAGCCTCAATGGTTAATTTCTTCCAGCAATGGCACCGCTATTATGTTTGTAGCTTACAGCCATTCAGAGCAGCGGGATATTTTTTAGCAGCAAAATTATGAAACGTGCATTTCTATATTAAGCAGCTCTGTTTCAAGCTTTATCAGTTGCTCCTCATCTGTAGAGTTCATCCATTTTCATCAGCACCATCTTTGCCCCAACATACCAACACAGAAAGTGAGACAGAACCCTGAGGAAAATTTCAACACAAATCAGATTAGTGCCTTTATTCACCAACTTAACTACAAACTCAAATACCATGATAATCACATTTTAATCCATAGCCACAGGTACTGCTAGAGAATTTGAAGGGACAAAGTTTGAAATGGCTCAAATACTTTGGATGAAAAGATGTATGCACTGCAACTTAAGCACAGGTAAGATTCATCGAGGGAATTTCATCATAAAACATTTTAGTGTCTCTCCCCTTTAATTGCATCTATTCAGTTTTGTGACCATCCTTTTTAAATGTGTGTTGCCGCTTTGATGTAATTTCACAACATTTAAAATCAGTTCTGGAATTGTTTTAGCATTATTTATTTCATACGTAATTTAGTTGTATTTTTACTTACTGCTGCCAAACAAATGTAACAAACATTCACACAGTGATAACAATAATATGAATACAGGTGTGCCTTGAGATTTTGGCCTGCCCTTTGGTACAAAATGTTTGAAAACCTTTGTTCCATACTGTTGATATCCACGAAAAAGTATCACTCTGACAAATACAGTACAAAATTGAGAAGCTCTTCCTACACACAAAGACAGGCTAAACCCAACACTGGACAGAATAGAAAAGGTTATACATATTAGAACACTCAGCAACCATTATTTCAGTTTTAATAAAGTAACAGCATTGGTGTGTCCTTGTCCTACTGTCGCATTTATTCTATTTTTATCTAAGCAATGCTATGATAAACAGAAGAAGCTAAAGAATCACAGAGGACATGGGTGGAAGACTGTCATTGACTTGGAGGCAGAATCTCTGTTCTTTTTGCTTTCTACCGTAAGTATAAAAATAAGAGACCATGATTAAATCTCAGTCCACTCGGTCAGAACAGGTAGTGTACATGAGAAAACAGGGACAAAATACAACAAACCCACTAAGAGACTCAGCACCGTCATTGCACCAGTCCGGTTCACTTTCTCACATGTCCAAATGAGGTGTAGTGTGCATTTGAGTGTGCATTTGTGTGCAACAAAACTATCTAAGAGTTCAAACAACCATCAACCAATTATCCCCAGTGTGAACAGACAAAAACAACATGCAACTTTTTCCTCCAATTTTCTCCTTGTGCTTAATTTTAAGGCATAATGGAAGTCACAGAAGGTTGTGTTGCTATGATGTCAACTTAGCGTCCCATGGTTGGCATGGTAACAGCCGGGCTCGTCACAGTTGCGTCCTCAGCCTTCCACTGTGACGTCACAGTCTTGATCTGAGTGTAGAACTGGATGCCCTGGTGGTAAACGAACAATTTCTTTGTCAGCTACTCAGCGCATGTGCAAGTTTTACATTCGGATGCAGAGAATTTGTGTGATTTAACACATGACCAGTTGCTTTTCTCATTTACCTGCTTGCCGTAGAAGTTGGTGTCTCCTCTGAATGAGCCCCTGGAGCCAGTGAAGGAGAACATGGGAAGTGGGACTGGGATGGGAACATTCACACCAATCTGTACGAACACATACCCACATTTTAAGAAATCATACATTTAAATACACCCTGGAGCATAGTGTGTGTCATCTGATTGGCATTATCTTTCCAAAAGCCAGGGGTGGGCAGTATGCTCACAAGCCAAGGCAAAACATAAAGGGACATGAACTAATTTTTCTTAACGAGAAAGGATGAAGAATGAGTCTCTCTCTCTATCTATTTGCACAAAATATGCCATTATATTTTTGACATCTAGTCCACTGAATCAAGACTCAATTATCAGATAGAATCTGGACCAGACGTTCAGCTCCTGCTGCATTCATAGAGGTCTGAGACTTTCCCTATCTTACACTGTTAGGTAATATGTGACACAATCTGTCTTAATCCATTAAACTGTGTCTGTCATAATCATTCCTCCTGTTCAGACTGGCCCGTCCCGACAAGCCTCCAGTTTACATTTGGGCATGTGCATATTGATTTAAGTTACTTTTGACACAGCGGATCCATCTTTTAAAGTCACTTAAAATGCAACTCAACAGCTCTATTGTTTGAGGTATTAAGTCACTTAAATATCTATTCCCTTTCCACATGAATTATGTCTGTTTCCTCTTTTTCAAACAGAACACCACCCACACAAAACTGCTTGCTCATCGAGGTCTCACACAGGTGACTCACTGAGGACCAAAATAACACTGAAGGTGATCAGCGTGGATCTCAAACAGTCAATGTGAAGACAAAGGAATTTTTTTTATTCAGCTGAGTGTCTTTGTCCCCAAAGGTGTCTCTCACCTGGCCAACATCCACCTCATGTGTGTATTTGCGTGCAGTGGCGCCATTGGAGGTGAAGATTGCGGTGCCATTGCCGTAAGGGTTTTTGTTAATTAATGAAATTGCTTCGTCAAGATTCTCGGCTTCCAGGACCACAAGGACCGGTCCAAAGATCTCCTCTCTGTAACACTTCATGTTGGGCTGAAAAGGACAGCAAAATGAATTTAGGTTCCTTTAGTTTCCAGAATTTAACATCAAATGCGACTAGTGTTTAAAATGTATTTAGTCAAGCTTACAGCTAAGTTGCATTTATATATTTTACACATAAATCAAATCTCACCGAAACATTGCTCAGGATGGTGGGTCCTACAAAGTTTCCGTTTTCATATCCTTTGACGTTGACATTTCTCCCATCCAGCAGAAGCTTGGCACCTTCTTCCACCCCACTCTGGATTAAAGACTCCACCCTGGCCCTTGCTTCGGGAGAGATCAGGGGCCCCACATCGGCCCCAGGCTGATCGCCTTAAGAATACATACATTTAAAAAAAAAACTTTTATTAAGAGTGGTATCGTGCAGCCACATTTTTTTAAAAACTAAAATGAATAAGAACAGAATTGATTAGAAATGCCTTGCATATTTGCATGGACACAATTTATTAATGACGTTACCTGCATTCACCCGCAGTGATTTTGAACGCTCCACCAGCTCAGGCAGCCATTCACGAGATTCCCCGACGAAAATAGCAGTGGAGAGAGCCATACAGCGCTGGCCAGCTGCTCCAAAGGCAGCTCCCACCAGCTGGTTGATGGTGTTCTCTTTGTTGGCATCCGGCATCACCACACCATGGTTCTTGGCACCCTATAATGAAAATGTAGGTCTCGTCTCTGTAGAGTTTTTCTCCAGTTAGACTGTAACTGGAAGGAAACGTCTCTGTAGAGTTTCTCTCCAGTTAGACTGCAGGACAGCAAATAGAGGCGACACAGCGCTAATCACATGTTACAAACCTAAATGACTGACAGCAAAGCACTGAGCTGTTGTCTTGGTAACAGCAGCAGTAAATATTTTGCTCAATATGTTTCAATCCTAATAATAGGAAAAGCATTCCATATCTGGGTTACAATAGAAAACCGCAACTTCAGCCTGGGGAGACTGGTAATCCGCGATGTCTTGGCAGCAGTTTATTGAGTCTAATGATGTTAAAACGAGTAAAATGAGGACTAGGAGTTCTGGTTTACCATGTTGGACTGCACTCTCTTGCCATTCTTGGATCCTCGCTCATAGATGTGCTCTCCAGCTGTGTTGGAGCCCACAAAGCTGATAGCTTTAATGGCTGGATGGTCGCAGACGAAGTTCACAGCTACATAAAGATAAAAAAAAAGGATATTTAAAATCCCTTTTCTTCATCTGTTTTGCGCCCTTAAGGCCCAATATGAGAGCAAGAAGGCCGCTGATACAGAGATTCAAATCCTCTTGCCTCCAACACTGCTGAATTACTTAAATATATAGGCTGCACATATTATGGAAATTGCCCATCTACATATTGCCAGGGGGTATTTGATTAGTATTTGAATCATCCTCGGACCTTTCCCCGTTGCTTATTACACACATATATTGCATGCATCTGAATGAGCACGGAGAAACACACACTCACCTGCATGTTGGCCGTGGATGATGTTGAGTGTACCATCTGGTGCCCCAGCATCCTGGAGCATTTTGGCCAGGAGCATGGTGCATCCTGGGACCCTTTCAGAGGGCTTCATCAGGTAGGTGTTGCCACAAACCATGCCAATGGGGAACATCCACAGAGGAATCATGGCAGGGAAGTTAAAAGGGGCGATACCAGCACACACCCCTATGGGCAGGCGGTAGGTGTAAGTGTCCATGTCCTTGGTGATGGAAGGTAAGGTCTCCCCCAGCATGAGGGATGTAATGCTGCAAGCATGCTCAACCACCTCTGAGGGGAAAAGGATGAAGTAAATCAATAAAAAAAAAAGAAGAGATAGTAACAAATAGGTGCTTCTCTAAAAGCTAAAATGGAAGTATGTTGTTGAGTATGAGAGGCTTGAATACAAAATAGATTTTGCTTCGGAATGGAGACATTACATCACCCTCTTACTTAATTAAAAACAAACTGTTAATGGATTATTTTCCCGATGTATAAACTGTAATAGAACTTGAGAAAACTTCAAGCATCATTTGTCCCAGTCATGTGCAAAAAAATGTCTAGTGCTGGCAGCACACCTGCAGATGTAGCCTGTCTTTCAGCTGATAAGAAAAAAGTTAGCTTGCCAGAATTACAACGGCATCTTAAAACTGGAAGCTGTACCAAGTACAAAAATATATGGCAGCCCCGTCTTGCAGTAACGAATATTCATTGTCTTTTATTTGCAAGTGTGCATAATTCTTTTAATTTATCAACATGGCTCTTGATGTCTGCTTATGTGAACAAGTGCACAGCAATGAGAAGAACAACATAACCTTTATATAGCATGTGACTAAAACCAGTGCCTGCATGGTGTTTTACATTAAAAAGACACACTTTAACATCAGTACTTAATGTGGATGTTGTAGATAAGTGGTCTCGGTAGTTATATTTGGAGACTTTGAATGCCTCTTGAAAAGTAGTTAAAGCCTCTATGTGTCAATATGGCCAAAATAGAACTGATACCTAATTATTAATTTAAAAGTTAAAGTTGTTTTGCAGGGAGTGTCTGATTATATGCAAATAACTGATACCCTGCAGCCAATTAGTTTGTGCAGACAATGGCAAAAAAGGTTGCCAAAGATACAGACTTTTCATCAGGAGATACAGATACTATGGACAATAGTTTGAACAGGGAAGTTTAAACTCCATTATACATTCACCAGCACTCTAATCTAATGATATCAAAACCAAAAAGCACACTGGGAGGTCTAAAGTATCCTTTACTTACGGAGGCCTCTGAACACATCTCCCTCTGCATCAGCAAGAGTTTTTCCCTGCTCCAATGTGATCATTTTAGCCAGTTCTTTCTGAAATATCAGAGGGAAAAAACCTAACCATTAATTCAATACATCTCTAAGGAAAGAAAAGCAAAATGATTTACACACAAACTATAATCTTGCCCCTTAAGTTGTTATTTTAAAAATATTAAGACATTGGCAAAAGATGAATAAGATGACAAGAGGCATATTAACAAGTGGCAGTTTTCTCTACAATGTTATCTTTGATGAGCTGCTGGTAGCGCAGGAAGATCTGCTGCCTGCTCAGGATGGAGGTCTCAGACCAGGAGTGGAAGGCTCTAGAGCAGGAGTCCACAGCTGCAAGCATCTCCTCCTGGGTAGCTATAGGGACACGTCCCACCACCTCATTCGTTGCCTAAGGAGCAAGGAGACAGTTCATATCAGACAAGCTGACCAAGAGCAGGGGAAGGCAAGACTTGGTATCATTGCATGTGCATTAATTTATTAATATTAATATTAATATTAAACAAGTGTTTATTTTTTATCCTTTGCAGGTCTGGTATTTTATGTGATGAAAATAGATGGTTGTTTCTGCACACTATAATCATCCGTCACAGTCTTGCTAGAGGCTTATACTTGACAAGCTATGCTGCTGCGGGGCTGGATTTTTGGCAGCTATAAAATGTGATAATGTGTGCTCTGATTTATCTCATTTTACAAACAAAATGCACTCTTAAAACTGGCAAACTGGCACTTACCTTCCCCTCAAAAACATTCAGCAGAAACTAATATAAAGTCACTAACAGAGTTACAGAGTTATTGGCAGCTAGCTTACTGTAATGCAGAGGTTACTGTGACCTCTGTGCAGGCTGGACATAGTTGATCTATGTATACTTACAGGGTTGTGAATATCAAGCCATTCAGAGGTGTTGGACTCAACAAACTTGCCATCAATGAACAGCTTGGTGGTGGGCTAAGGGATCACAGAAGCATATGATTAAAATCCCTTCCTGCCTGGTTACACCATTACTGAGCTCATTAAGGATAAAAGTCTACAGTCATTCAGGTTGTTGTCTTAGAGATGATCTAAGAAAACTAGGTGTATTTCATCCCTATTTGGTGTTTCATGGCAGATTTACAGGGATATATTTTTTGGATAAAACAAACTTTGCATACGTTTTCAACACATGGTGTTGCTTTGATATTTATGATCGTACATCCTGCAAGAAAATTTGGCACGAGAAGACGAATATGGCGACTTTTCAATCAGACTATTAGAAGAGCCTGTGCTGAACACATAATATTCATTAATTCACTGCTGACTTATGAAAGCTGGTGAGTGGAGGCTCTTACCGCTGAGGAGGCGGAGTAACAGCGACCCAGCTGGAGGGGGACCTGCAAAGAAATAAAACACAAGTGCATTAGTCAACTCAAATTCATATCAAATCCATTATCCAAGGTCTAATGAAAAAGTGCCGAGTCTGAGTGCTCCATTGCCCGTCACCCCTGTCCACGTGGTGCAAAAAAACCTGCCCTCTTGCCTACCAACTTAAACTGCACATAAATATTAAATGTTTGCACAGAGGAGGAGTGGACTAAGTGCAACGTGTGGTGGGCCACTTTTGCTAGCTAGCAGTGCAGGCTGTTAGCTAACTGGAGTTGCATAAGCGTCAACCAAAACAAACTGGTCCGTAAAGGGTGATTATGAATCTGCTGTACCTGTTTGCTTAAAAGGGACCGGAGTAGAATTGCTGCCATTGTGGAAAGTCGGAATTCTCTTTTCCAGCCCTGAAGCCCTTCAACCGACCCACAAGACACCGGAGTGCACAGAGAACTTCAGCTAGCTTATGAGCTTGCCTTAAGCAGAGCGGCGGGATACAACGCTGCGTTTTATAACGATCTCCAAAACATTAGCATTATGTAAGAGATAGACCAAAGCCAGCGCACATTATATGTTGATCTGTGGACGCTGCGCGTAGCGGTATTCGCTGTTTCCGTTCAGTGTGGGCGGGACAAATGTTATTTAAAAGCCAATCGTTGCCAGCAATTGCTCGGCCGCCCTAAATTATTAGACGCTGATTGGCTCCGCCTCACAACAGACTTTACTCGTCTCGGATATTTATTTAGCCTTTAAAGCGCCTTCCTCGAGAACTTCAGTGAATTTTAGCTTAGTTACCTAATAAGGTTTGACAGCTAGAGCGAAAACGCACTTTTAAATTTGTTCAACTGACTGTTTTCATGTGTGAAGGAAATACTTACCAACACCTAGTGGCAGGTAACAGTTTCCATGGCAACATGCTTACGGGCAACATGGAGTTCCTGCTGTGGAGTTGTCATGATGTTGCAGACTGGATTGAATCTTTAGGATTTCCACAATACAAAGTATGTTAACTTTCACCTGACGAGGCACAAGATAACACTGACTATCACAGCATACAAGCCTGTCAGCTCTCAAGACAATATTTCACCTTTCAAAGCTCTAACCTCATTATTCGTTTCTGTCGCAGGCATGTTTCACGGAGAACTATGTCACCGGAAGAAAGCTCATTTATGTAAATTGTATCTACTTGCCAAGACTCGGAATCACAGATTTTAAAGACATGCAGGTACTGAGCAGCAGGGGAAACTCTTTTTTTTGGTTCCAACCTTCAAAAGAGATTGATGTGATTGTGTAGACTTGTTTCCATATCAAAGAAGGAGGCACACACAATGTTCAAAGAAGTTTCAACAGGCTGAGTAGCACCAAGATAATAATGGCACTGTCAAAACTCCTGCACTGTAGGGGTGAGAATGACAGAGTAACTAATGATATGATGCTGCCTTGATAGTTGCTGACAATGGACTGTGAACACAAGAAAACAACTCTTTGCCAACTCAATTGCACATCCCATTTGGCACATGAACAGCCTTTCTTTGAACAGCGTGACGTTAAATTAAAGTTGTGTGTTTTAGCCGAACACCACTGCCGGCAAGACGCCTAAGATCAGCTGTGTCACATATATTGTCACATACATGCTGTTTACAGTAAAAGCTGCTGTTTTTCTTATCTCTCCCTGAGGTCAGATCTAAATTGCCTGAAAGTGGCTGTACGTGTTCAGCCCGGATTTACTTTAGATGCTCTCATCTTGTGAAAGACAGACAAAAGGAGACAGAGAAAAAGAATTGTGTGTGCTCTATTTAGTACAGATTTATATCGATGCAGCCTGTAACTCCTGTAATTTATTTGTTTTTGGGCATGTAACCATTTAACCTCTTTTCCCACCCTGCCCAAATCTTGGTATGATCACACTGAAAGGCCTCTAGATACTCTCAGTCCCAGTGGGAGCACCTTATTGGATAAAGGTTAGATACTGTAAACATATACTTTATCAAAAGACTCATTCCTGCTGTGCGCTCTTGCAGGTCATCTCTGCTTGTGTGCGTGAGCTGCTGGGGATCACAGAGGCCCTGTGGAGCCGCAGCATCGCTGACCCTCCGCGGGACAGCATGGCTCTGTTCTTGGAGAGAAAGAGCCAAACAGGTGAGCGGGCGGACCACCTCACCTACCAGCGGTTCCTGGATGACATGTGTCATTGAGCAGGAGGCGGGCATGAATCACAACAGTAAAGGAGCACAGCATAAAAAAAAAAAATAAAAAAAAAGGTGTTAGTGTCATTTCCATTCACGTACTGTCAGCTCAAGATGACCCTGATGATATACACACAGTGGGTCACATGCAGGCCTTGACATTAATACTTCCCTCTTGTGAAATGCTTGTATGTTTGTTGATGATGGAAAATCAGCCATTCTGCAAGGGTTTAAGCAGGTACACAACATGTGTTTAATTTGAAATTCATCTCTGAGATGAATCTAATGGCTACTGAGTGATCTCACAACAAAGACTGACTGCAGCACTTTTACATTTACATATCATACATGCAACATCAATGACTTTGTGCACACACATACACACACATACAGATAAGTAGCTTAAATACATCTTTGTTTTTCCTGCTCTGGGTAAGTATGGTTGAACCACTTAGGCTATTCTTATTGATCTCGAGTGGATTTGTTGTAACTGGATGGAGCTATTGATCTGGAGTAGAAAATCCTCAGGGTAATTCTGTGGATGACAAGGAACACCTTCAAAGTGCCGGGAGGCCTCAGGAGAAGTATAGGTCATGCTTACAGGGAATAAAAAAACACAGAGAGAAAAGAGAACACTGCTGTGGCTTTTTGTAATAGACTTATGAACATTGCCAACTTGCACAAAAGGCCATAGAATCATTGCATCAGATAGGGATGTGTTGAGTGCCAAGAAAAACCACAGGGAGCCGGGGCTTTCAGTTTCCGCTAACTCAACACTTTCTTGCCAATAATCTATGACGTACATGCAAGAATATTCAGCTAAATGCTGCCGTAGCTGGCTTGACTAATAACAGATGTGCCAGATGTTTTATATTAGTGAGGAATGGATGAACTTTCAATAAAACTCTGTTGTTGTTGATTATTTCCAGACTCCTTTGCACCTCTTGCACAATTGAAAGAGATCACCAGCTTTTTAAAAATAATAATAATAATAATAATAAATTAATTTGGTTTTTCATAGAATATTATAAGCCAATTGCATTTTCGTGCAGTGGAGTTCAATCTACATGAATAAATTATGATGCCTGCCTGTGAGATGGGCTGGGAGGCACTGCATCTGTCTATGCACACAAATGGTCTCTGTGCAGCTCGGAGCGCACTGATTACCATTCCGAGCACAGCACCTCTGGTCAGAAATGGAGCCGGGCCGGTGGTTGACAGTAGTCAACGGGGGCAGGTGGGGAGGGGAGGGGGGCATATGATGGCAGCAGCCTTTCAGTCAATCTGGATTAACTCGCACTGAGCCCTGCGTCGCCGGTAAAAAAAACCCCGTGAAAGCGATACGAACATCTGGCTGAATTCAGCACAGCACCAGTCACTCAGAGCGCTGTAGATATTAAAGCAGCCTGTCGCTACAAAGGCGTTTTCTCTTTTGGAGGTGCACACAAGCGGATGCGCAGTAGAGGCAGCGATCCCGCACAGCTGCAGCCTCGAAGCCACACCGGGACTCTGCAGTTTGCGTTTTCCAGCGTTTTTTTTTCTCTCTCTCGAAAGGGGGGAACGCTGGGTTACATCTCTCCTGTGTGGGGTGAACGGAGATGAGCCGTCCTTTATCTGCTGGTCATGGATTTCTTGAAGGGCATAGCTGGTTTCGCAGGCCGTCACATGTTTTAGGAGCCAAGACGCGTGTTTCGGGACACCTGAATTATCTCCAAGAGGCACCGTCGGTCCCATTTTAAGCAAGCCGCTCTCAGGATGCTCTCAGCCGATCTGGGAGGAAATCAGCTCAAACCCACCCTCCTTTAACTTGGCTTCATGATTCATCTGCAAGGTAAATTCAATATTTTATATGCTGCACTTGGTGTGAATTGTAGCCTCTGAACTGCCTCTCAAGAGGCGCAATATTGACTTGAAGTACTTCTCTCAGGACCCATCTGAAAGGGTTCAGATGCTCCCTTGTGACAGGGGTTGTGGCTGTAACCCACCAGCCCAGGACCTGTACCGCAAGGTCAAAAAAAGCTCCTCAACATACCAAGGAGCGCCGTCACATCGCAATTTTATTCTTAGTATCCACTTGGCTGCTTTCTCGGCTGTTTTTTTCTCCCTACAGGTGAAACTGAGAATCATGCTTATTGTGGCCATTATTCAGCCCGCTCTCGGATGCGTGCGGGAGGAGATTCATTTCAGATGTGTGATTTTTTCTTTGTTTAAATGTGTATTTTGTCAACACAGAGGATCTGGAGATAGGCTGCCCTTTGCCGTGTTTAAATCCTATCTGATATGTAAATCACACATCAGTCATTAAAGAGGCGATAAAGTCTAAATTAGCCCAAGTTGACAAAATTGATTATAGGGTGAGTGCGTGGGCAGGGGGACATGTTGCCAGGTGACTGACTGATGGAGACAGGTGAAAATATGACCCTGGTGATTTTTTTTTTTTTTTTTTTTTTTTTTTTT
>JAUZTA010000012.1:7088999-7099961 GCA_034780835.1 Ctenochaetus striatus | reverse complement strand
GAAATTAAAATATGTGTGTAAGAACTGTGAGTTTTAGATACGAGCAAACCAACCACGAGCAACTCAAACATTGGATTCTGCTGCTTTGTGTGCAAAAACAAACCTGCTCTCTAAGCTTCAAAACAATCATTACACAACGCAGCAGTGACCTTGAAACCAGACGAACAGCTGCATTATTTCCAGACTAAGATTTAGCTCCAACATTCCTGCTTAATATCACCCTGCGCTGCTCTGGTGGATCAGCAGATTTTTACTTTGAGTCTCCGCTTTTACATGCATCTGTTATTTTTAGGCGAACAGTAGATTAAGTCCCTACAATGAATAACAAGATAGAAATGTAATTTAGGACATGACAGCATTCACGCAAATGATTTATGAGATGTTCTGTTTTGATTTTCTACCATTTGTCACTGTGTTTCTTGGAGTAATAAAGATGTTTTTGGATTTGTGGTTCAGTAGCAATCAAAGGAGGAGATCACAAAAAGTGTCTTTGTGTTGCAAAGCCAGCTGCTTCGAGGGAACAGCCAAATGCCGAGAGTTAGCTGGCAGAACAAACGTCACCACAAATTGTTTGTCTTATTGTCTGACGCCTTTACTAAATGCTCTCTGTTTTCCTAGAGAGGACAAAAATGATGGAGAATCCTCTGCCTGCTAATTGGCAAAGAAGGGAGCACAATGAAACTTCTTGCATATGCATAAAAGTATCTGTGTGTGTGTGTGTGTGTGTGTGTGTGTGTGTGTGTGTGTGTGGGTGTGTGTGCATTTCTGCGCATGTGACCATTATCTGCATGAAACATCAAAGCTGCAAAAAGAAGAACAGCTGACAGCTTAAACATTTATAAGCGTGCCCGGGCAAAGCTACATTAGCAATGAGACTGAGCCTGAGCTACACCACAGCTTTTATAGAAAATGGGATAAATTGTGCTAAACTGACGCTGCAATCCAACCACAGGGGCCAGTTGGCATGATCAGGAGCCACTTTGGTTAAATTACATTAATTTCTGATTCAATCTGAGTCTCTAAACAAACTACCGTCAACTGTTACTTCAGGGCAGACGCACGAACGCTAACAGAGAGAGTTTGTCCCAGTTGCTGCTGCTGGGAAACTAGAGCTCACAGCTGGATGTCAGCCATGTATTCTCTGCATTAATGTTAAGACGGAAAACAATCAAAACATCGTGAATGCAAATGCACTCTCTGCACATGAAAAATCCATAACAAGGACTGTGGAGAGAACTCCGGTAGAAACAGTCAAATGCACTAAAGCCAGGTTTTTAAAGAAATATTGTTTTAAAAAAAACAGCAAAAAAAAACATTTCCCAAATGGTAATTATTTTTTAGCAAAACTTTTCTTTTTCAGGCATGACAACTACACAGTGGCCTTTAAAAAGTATGAATGAGTGTTCCCAAATTGTTTAATTAGGTTAAATGTAACATATCCATAGTGTAGCTAATATTAGCTAATTAGCCACAGAGTTCGCTCACTGTCAGCCTTTTCCCTTCGACATTAACTCTATACTGAAAGAAATGATGTATAAATGGCACAGGAAAGAGAAAATAAAAAGAACCTTAGGGTTGAGTAACTTGCACTACCATGGCCTAGCTAACATGCTATGCTAACATAACCTAACATATTGCTTTGTTCACCAGCAGCTAGCAATGTGAACACCCCCTCATTCACCAGGATACTAGAATAAAATATATCTTGAAGTGTACAGTCACACTTTCCTGTTTGACCTCTTAACTTTAAAAAACAGTGCTTGTAATGTCAGCACAGAAGACACCATAATATGTTCATTTTATAAGCACTTCATAAAGTTGTGTTACCTTGTGTGTCATCTTGCTACAATGCAATGTCCTGCTGTGAAACCTTGGGTCCTGATAGGCATGTGAATGTTACTTTGACGCCCACTACCTTACAGTGTTGTAGGCCAAGCACATCCCCTCATGGCAACTCCTCATGACAGTGGACCCACCCAACAGGACCTGGCCTCCATATTCCCCAGGTCCAAATCTGATCAAACATCTATAAGACGTGTGAGAGCAAGTGGAAGTGGAGGGTTCACCAAACCCAGAAGACTCAGAGGATATGCTACCAATGCTCCAATGCCAGAAACAACACTGCCTGAGATCCATGCCTCCATGGGTTGGAGCTGTTTTGATGGGAAAAAAAAAGACCTACGCCATATCATACAGATGGTTTTAATGTAGTAGCAGATTGGTTTATCTCAGCAGCATCTGTAAATGAAATTACAATTTGACTCTTGTTTTTTTTTCAAAGGCATAGCTCCATTTATTCCTACAAGGAAGGAGCAAATAAATAATGATGGAATTCCAATATGGGTGTGTGTGTGTGTGTGTGCGCGCGTGCATGCATCCAGTGCTATAAATCAGTGCATATTTATGTTTGGAAGCATGTTTTATGCATAAATCTCTGAAAAGAAGAAAGTAAACTGTCGGGCTGGTTTGCAGGCCTGTTACATAAGCAGCTCGCTTACTTGAGTACTTGAGGTTTTCATGGTGAAGAAGGGAGGAGGAAAAAAGTAAAGCATAAGAATAAAATAAGGGAGAAGACTGTGTGGAGGGAAAAATGGGCCTGTGCTGACAGCAAACTTTCAAACAGCCTACCAGCTCTAACACAAACAGCTATAAAACAAATCAAACCGCTCAAGTTGCAAAGGAGAAGTCTAAAAATAGGCAGCCTTGGCTGAATCAGGTTACAAGTTTTTATGCTTGGAAATTATTTCACTCACTCTGCGCCAGCGTTAATATTCTTGTTACAGACAGTCTGACAGAGACGATGGTCATCAGTCTTTTACTGACTATTACTCACTGCTTCATCATAGGAAAGCTGAGTGTGACTCAGGAATAGTTATTGTTGGATATGAAACTGCATAGTAGTACCGAAATAGAAGAACGTTTCTTAAACTTCATCTCTATGGACCCCAAGAGTTTTAAATCATTGCTCTCTCTGTCCCAATTTTTCCAGCCATTGTGCATTCTAGCAAACTGCACACTGTTAAGACCGATGACACAGTTATGGCTACTTTTAATATGGTGCAGACAAAGATTTAGGATTCAAAATTGCTCAGTCATTTTATTATTGAAGGTTGCTGAATGAAATTTAGTCATATATGTCTTTAAGTTAAAATAAAGAGTCTTTAAGCTATGCTATTTTAATCAGCAAGAGAGGAATTACACAAAACCAGGATATATTTCACCAACTGTCTTTGCGAGGATTAATTACTCTTGTCACAGCTAAACACAGAAGGAAGGCTACTAATGTTTCAATTCCATTATCCTAAGATTAACATTGAAGGTGGAAAAAATGCACTCATCTGCCTATAAAGCTAAATGCTTAAGAAAAATTGTCTTGAATATAAGCACATTTGTTCTTGTAATTAAAACATAAACAAGCAAAAATATTTCCATTTGGCCCAATCAGGTTTCAAGACTTTAAAGAACTTCTGTAGTTACTCTGTTGTTTATTTTTGATCTGAGAGTGATGTACAGTCTGCTGAAGAGTCATTCAAAAGCAGTGAAATAAAACTGTGTGTGTCTGAGAGTGCACGCATGTTTGTGTGTGTGTGTGTGTGTGAGTGCGTGCATGCATTTGAATCCTTTCAGCTTGTGTGTATCTGAATGCATGCCACAGCCTGGAGACTCAGCAGAGGGGATGCACATGCACACACATGCATGCACACACACACATGCACACATGCACGCACACACTCCTTGACTGTAGTGGCGACTGCTGAGACCACACAAGAGCACGCTAATCTGTTGGCATGACAACTGGAGTGGAATATTTGCTTGGCCTAGAAAATATGGCTGTGAAGAAAAGATGAATGAGCAGTGAGATACGGATAAAAAAAAAACAGTAACATAAGCCCTCAGACAGTCTGTTCTTTAATTACAGATGCGACTGTCTTGCACCAATACTACACAATGTCCTGTCTCATCCTCTCATCATCATATAACTCTCACGTGGCCGCAGCTGTGCAGTGTGGGTGTTTATGCATTGACGTGTGTGTGGGAGTCAGTGTATGTACTGCTATAAAATACTGTATGTCCCATCGCCTCGAAGGCAGACGCTGCAGACCGTAAAGAGTATTTATAACAGTTTGCTGTGTCTGCCGTGCATGTTGCTTTGCTTTGGGGGGTTTTGTTGTTCTCTTTTCAAACAACTAATAAGGCCTTAAACATGTCTCTCAGTCCATGGAGGTCAGCTGGGACGGTCAAAAGGAATAAAGCCAGGTCCCGGTGCCATAAAACAGGTCTGAATTTATGACTTAATTCAAGCAGAGAGCTTATGAAGGGAATGCAAGGATAAGGTTTCTTTTATTGCTGCTCTGCTTGGTTGCATAAAGCATTTCAGATTATCTCCTATCCTGAGCACTAATGCTGAGACTCTGAAAAAGCAAAATCAAGAAGGTTGATATGAGATCAGGTGCTCTTAACTTGTATGTCTGGCCAGCAACCGCATGTATTATGAAGTGAGACTGATAAGAAAATCTTGCCTTTTGATTTATTAAGTCTTTAAGTGGTTGGAAGGAGGATGCTTTGATTTGTGATTGCAGTTCAAGAAAAAAATTAAAAACTCAGGAAGGGTTTTGTCACGTCAGCAAAACGTCTGGTACAAGAGGTCAGATAAAGTGTTGGCGAGCTTACTAAAGATGTTCTCGGCTCTTAACTGCTGTCCTCAGATCGTCTTGTTCCCTCCTGACTTATCGAGAGAAGACGCCAGGCGGAACAACTGAAATTAAAGAGAGGACTGTCTGTGTCTGACCCCTCTTGAGAGACAGAACAAGAGTGGAAAATAACTGAGGGGACTCAGCGACGGAGGATTTATTCTTCTGATGGCCCTTTATGTCTCTGCAAAGACGGCCAAATCCTCTGACTTAACAGAGGCATCGGCAAAGACAACACATGGTCAATAGATCCCTGATGAGTTGACTGCAGCTCTAAACAAACAAGTTAATCTGCTGTGAACTCAAAGCATCCCGAGTCACAAGTGAGATTTGATAAGGTGCAAGCAGATTAGTTTTGTAGCCAGAAGATGCTTATTGAAATACACATAGCCTAGTCACTTTATATCTGAGAGTCAACAATAAATCTCATATTTGTGCATTGACCATGTTATATATAGAGGAATTCAAATTAATCTGACTTTGATCTTCATTACCTCAGTCAGACTGAAGCATTGTAATTTATGATACATATTTGTGGTATGGAGTAAGTGTGCAGATGGTATTTTCCTTTAAATGATACTGCTATTCTTCTTGCTTTGCACCCACATGATGTGCTTACAATCTCTCCCCTTCAACATATGAAAGTATAGTCAACAGCAGGTCAGCTTAGCTTTCAAATAAAGATTGGAAACGGGAAAACAACTGCTCTAACTACCCAAAACAGCACTGCGAAAGCTTAAGCTATGACATGTTTGAAAAGTCGACATATATTTCAACTTTGGACAGGGCTTGGCTGGCTGTTTCCTCATTTCCAGACTTTTTGCTAAGCTAACCGTCTTCTGGCCCCAGTTTCATATTTAGCAAGAGTGTTAACGATCGTGTCATCTGACTCTCAGTAATAAAGCAAGTGTATATATACACTGAACGTCAAGCTATTCCTTTAAAGGAAAGATTTCATTTCGTTTCTGTTAAATGCGTGGTATTAAAGGTTTCAAGTCCAACAAGAGGCCAGACATTCCTGTCTCGTTTGTTGTTGGTGGGAATTCTGATCTCAGCTTAATGAGCGTTTTTGCTGGAATGTGTAATACAGCGTCCAGCGCCTCAGGCCATCCCCGTCTTCCTCCAACTGAAGCTATGTGCTACTGTAAACATATGAGGGGAATCAAGTTTTGTCTGCATCCACTAGTGGGTGTGGGTGCGTGTAGGGAGGTCAACCATTCTCCCAATCAACCCATGCATGAGCAGAAAAATCAAACGGTTGGGTAGAGTTGCTTAGACCCCATAAAAGAGAGAGAGAAAGCGAGAGAGAGAGAACAGGGAGAAAGCGGACAAAGTGAAAAGCGATGAGGACAGAAGAAGAGAAATTAAGACCGAAGCAGAGAGATAAATCTCAGGAGGCAGAGAGGTACAGAAGATAGGGAGCACAGCGAGGAGCGGAGGCGGCTTTAAAAAATGCATGCGTCTCCATTTGACAGAGGGCAAAAAATTTCCCAGCAGAGAGAAGACCGTAGGTGAGAGCATGGCTGGAGCATTAACACTCAGATTGTCTAAGAGAAACACTTCCTTATCCCTGTAAGCCAAAAAAGGACAGAAGAGAGTGAGAGAGAAAAGAGAAGAGAAAGCCCTAAGGCTGCGCTCGCTCTCCCCTATGATGCCATTTAACTACTGCTACTTACTGCGAAGCTTTACACAAAAAACACACGCACACAGCATGCAGAGATGTTTCCATGTGATACATTTTAGTGTTGAACATTTTGCTGTGGGGCATTGGGTTAAGTGCTCTGTATTGCAGACAACAGTGGGACCTGATAGTCTGCATAAAACACACTCTGGCATCTTTAATTGGCCCGACTTGTCCTTTTTTAAAACATACACAGCGTTCAAGTGGACATGTGGTGGTTTTATGTGGTTCTTACGAGTGCTACAAATCATCAGTCAGTGGATTCAGTGAACCGGAGTATTTTTAAAAATTTACAGCAGTGCTTTCTTATGTTTGACATGCATGTGCGGTGGAGTCATCTGTCAGGCTACAGTGCGCTGAGGGAATAATACGGACGTTTGGTCTCGAGGGAATCCTGAAAAACAGAAAGTTCTCCCTTCGTTGCAGGAGCTTGGCTAATCCTCAAGCAATAACCTGCAAAAAAAAAACACTCTTTGAGTTAAGTCAGAGGCTCTCAGGGTGAATAAGGAGTGAGTGAGCTGAATGGGAGGATCAGCCAATATTATTGAAATCCCATTAATGAAGAAAGTTATGTTAATTTGAGTAGGCTATAAAAACAGAAGAAAAAATCATTCATCTTCTCATCAAATTTTGGAAATAAAACTATGGAATCTTATCTCCCTGTTATACCGCATTTAACGTAAAGAACAAGTGGGAAAAATTGGACAACCTGGTGGAAATGAGGAAGGTTCCTGGTGAGTCATTATTCAATAAAACCAACACTTAATGTCAAGCTACATCTGCTGCCTGCTTCAAAGACAGAAAAGTCATGATAAGTCACATGGACACAAGTCATCCTTATTAGGTATGCCATGTTACAAAGGTCCTTTATGATACAACCAATACTGTTGTTTTTCTCACAAGGTCAGTGTCAGGGGACAAAAGAAAGGAACAGCTTTAGCTCTAGCTTTAGCTTCCTAAACTAAAGGTAAGTTTAAAACCAGCAAAAAAACATCCTTGTTTAATTGTTTATAGTTTACGTGTGGAATAAGGCCAGCTGAAGTTTAAGCACAGCAGTTATCATTTTGTGGACCCAAAGGGGGGAATGGCTGATCGCTAACAGTGAACAGCTAGTTTTGGCATGGCTGCATTGCAAGCAGTATTTTGTTGCCGTTAGATGTCTATAAATGTCTTTTGGTCTTCTGGTACTCTTTTATTTCTTTCTTTCTTTTTTTTCAAAGAAAAGAAAATATGCAGCATTTTAAATATCTTAATATCATTGTTTTTGTCACTAAAATTAGAAAAAAATTACAAAACCAAAAGATGTCACTGACTAAAAGCAGCTAATATTAGGATATTTATGGACTGCTTTGAAAACTTTATGAATGACATCATTGCACTGGATCTTAAGAATAAGGAGAATGTAGACTTAGTCAGACATTACCAAGAGGGTTGACTTTCCTTCTGGAGCTTGGTGAGTTTTTGAGGCAGAAGCTCTCGTTCTCTGTAAGTGTGTACATTTCTGTGCATACATGCACTGTATGTGTCTTTGCACCCCCATGGGCTGGTTGTCATGGTTATCTGGCTATACTGGGACTACATCTACTTCTGTCACCACGGAGTCCAGGCTGGCGCTTATATCCCAGCATCCCTTGCAAATATTGTTCAAGCGTGCCACACCGAAACCCCACCAAAGGTATCAATGAGCATATTTGAATTTTTTTTCTAGAATTGCTCCTTTACCATCTAATTCCACCTCAATCCATCTGACTGTTTCCGTCTCACATTTACAATCCACTCTCTCTTCCTTTTGCTTAGCCCTGCTCTTCTCACCATCCCCCCTCTTTCTCCTGGTCTCAGTTTTTCTCTCCCTCTCATCTCATTTCCCTCCTTCGCCTCTCTGTTTTCTCTTCTCTGTCCCTCTAATCTCTCGTCTTCTTTTTCACTCTTACTCAGCTCTAATGAGCTCATTTTGTGAATAACATGGTGATTAATGCTGCCGTGTCAGTGTGTCCATTTCCCGTTAACAGTCGGCTGAACTTAACTCGACAGTGAGGAAAAATATGACAAGTGATTAACTTTATTCATGTGTATTTTTTTAATCAAACCTCTCTCTGCTTCTCTAATTGAGTACTCCCTGCATAAAATTAGATTTGTGAAACATTAATATTGATTGAGCGTATGCATTGTTTTTTGCTAAAGCACATCTCACTTACACGGATTTATTTGTTTATGTGTGTGATGGTGCGCCTCAGTTACTTGTGCCTCCTCCAGCGAGTATGAGCAGAGGTGTGCTGCACAGCCGGAAATGTGCGAGACGATGGTTATTTTTATCAAAGCTGCAGTCGACACAGACACGTCAAACGCTGATACTTGCTGACATTTTCTGACATTTCCTGATGTTTGCAGTTGTGGACATTAAACAGAAGTTCGCTGAGGTGGAAATGAACATGTTTAATGTTTGCTGGCTTGAAAACACACTTTAAAATAACCCTTCTGGACAGTAACTCAGATACTTATTAAAGAGATGCCCCCTGATAACTACATTGAAGTGGGTACAAATTCCCTCACACTCTTTCTTTCTCTTTCTTTCTTCTGGTGATGCTGCTCAGCTGTAAAAGCCCCCGGACTCCTGTGGAGCCATCAGGGAGCTCAGCCAGGCCGTGATAGTGACACGCTGTAGCCCCATAAAGCTGCTCCAGCCTGGAGCACAAGCCAAACTAAAAGCTGCTTAGTGGGGCAAAACTCCGACTGAATCTCTTAAAGCTGCACTAATCAGAGCTGTTAGAGGAGGACTCGTTAAACGCACCGCACACAAGATTACAAGGACATCTCAAAAGATGAATACAAGAATGGTTATGGTGACAAGAACAGATGGATAACAATAAGTTTTTTAAAAAAATCATTATGAGTGTGAGCTTCATTGGAGCAGAAAGACGAATATTTTTCGTGTCGGGATGTCAAATGGTATCAGGTCTGACTTCTTGCACCCATGAAAGCAACAGCTCCATCCAGCACAATTACATCTCAACAAGACAAAGAGCAGGGAAGCTGTTGCATCTCTGAGCATGCGTCTTGAAGCGCTCCGCAACCATGACGGCAGGCGTCGGCTGTGGATGCAACAAGCCACCCTGAGCACTTTGGCGGTGATTGGAGAGGAAGAGTGGCTGAAAAAGAAACAGAGGCGTAAACGCAGAGAACAAAAGAGCCACAGAGGCAGCTAACGAGAGGGCTAACAGCGGCCACGGGGCGCAGCATGGCAAATATCACACAACTGCTGCACTGTCACCCCCTCTGTCCAAACTTGGCAAGCTCCTCCATAGGCCATCAATGCCCTCTGCTTCTCCCAGGAGCCTAACACTTTTCTGCACAGCTAGCTAACACATTAGCATGCAGCCCCATCCCCCTGCAAGGGCAACCAGCCACTCACAGCAGCACTCATCATACACAGAAACGCTTCATATGCAGCAGCAGCTGGGGGTCTGTTGGAAAAGACAATCTTCACTCTACAGCTAATTTCTGGGTGGTTCTAAAAGGCACCTGATACGGACAAAAGAAAATGGAGACATCAGACCTGGGTGTCTCTACATTACAGCGATCAGTGATGGACCTCTCATCAACTGATGGGACAAGTGTGAAGACCTTTTCCCCCACTGGAAGCCTACCTGACTTTGAACTCAGTGAGCTGTGGCTGTGCCCCCGGTTCAGCACAGTAGATCTGGGGGAAGTAAAATCGGTGTGCCTGAAGGTTGATGTCCATGGTGTCCACAAGCAGCAAACACACAGGTCAGCGCTGCTTTCGCGACTGCAAAAATTGGGGTGGAAAAAAAGCTGCTTTTTCCTTTGTCTGTCCTGAATTTTGCCGCTGACACGTTCACTAAAGGTCGGAGTTCAGCGGCAGCATCCCAAGTAACCTTCTCCCCGACTGGTTGCAGGGCTACAGAGCGCTACCGCCAAGAAGACATCCCCCTCCTCTTCGTCTCCACCGTGCACAGAACATTCAATCACCTCTACTGCCCGGCACCAAACAGGCACACTAACCTATTTCCCCACTAGCAGCCACTGTGCACTCAGCAGCTGTAAGCACAGGAACAAAGATGACTCCAGTAAAAGATGCTGTAGATCCTAAAGATACAGGAGTGACAAAAGGTATTCCTGGTTTGTCGACATTAATTCATCCTTTAGCTGGCAGAGAGGAAATCTAGGAGAAAATGAAGGAGAAATTTGAACTGTGAGGTAAGAGGCTTAAAAATATGAGAGCAGCCCTCAGCCACATACAGGGGAGACTGAATGGGTGATGAGAGTCCTTTGCTTTTTACGCTTCAGAGACAGAGGAGGGGGGAGAAGAGAGAGAGATGGAGATGGAGAGAGATTCCCGGTGCTGTGAGGCGTTGCCCTCGCACTGCCTCCCTTCTCTCTGTCTCATTGGATTACCTCCTCCCTCTCCATCCCCCCCTCGTCCTTCCTCCTCCCTCCATCCCTCCCATCCTCCCCTCCCAGCTGTGACAAGAGCGATGGGCCGCCAGCCCCGGAGGCTGCTGGTCCTGCCCCTCCTTCTTCTCCTTCTCCCCTCTCTCCTCTTCCTCCTCTCACCCCCCCCCCCAGTTTCTG
>JAUZTA010000012.1:7070622-7084633 GCA_034780835.1 Ctenochaetus striatus | reverse complement strand
GAAATATGAGGATCTTCTGGAAGGTTTTTATAGAGTTGGAGTTTCTTGTACACACCAAAACTTAAAGTTACATTTTAACAAAGAATGAAAAAGCTAGACTTGCTTACTTGCCAGTTGCTGCCTTAAGTGTTAATCTATGATGGATTGACGGTTCAGAAAAATACAAAAACACATATTTATTGTCAGATACAGTCAACCAAATTCCAATTTTGGAAAGGAAAGAGGTGTCAGAGTACACCAGCATCAACAGTTGTACTTGAGTGGGATATTTTACATTAAGTTACAGCCAATATCGTAGACTGAAAACAAAAAAATGTGTTTACCAATAAAAGAAGTAGTGTTTTGGCTGCATCTCTGTTATATGAACCTTGTGAAAAGCAGTTTGAAACTCAGCATAAAAGTATCAACTGTGCAGTTGCAGCATAATCCACAAAGCTTCTTGTTGACATAGTTGCATGCCTCTGATTCACACACTAACACACACACACACACATGAAGGCACAGTCACTGAGAACACTAGTAACACACATGGATGCAATGAAAGCTGCCTGTGTACTATTATGCATTCACACATACACACATACAGAAGGACACACACATAGCTACATGCAGAGTCAAATATTCACAGTTGTTTGGAGCCAAAAAGCTATAAAATTTGTTTTTGAGGAAAGAATAAGCCACATGAACATGGTTTTGATCCATTTGATTGGGTCTGTCTGATCCTTATTCATCCTGCTGCTGCTGAGGAAAAAGCCAAAACACCACCTCTAATGGGTTTAATGGATGAGGTGCTGTTTGGTTCTTGGATCCTGGGCTGTTATGCTGAGGAGTCAAGAACTCTGCAGGACAATTACCTGCTTATTTACTGCTACTTTTACCCTTTTTGTTACATCAGTGGTTTGCGTGGTTTAGTAAAGCCCTGAGGAGAACTCTTAACATTCATTTCACATCACACTAGTCCGCTTTTTCTGCAATGGTTTCTGGTTACTAAGCAGAGTAAAAAAAAAAGGTTCATCTCAGTAAGTTTTTGAATATTTCTCTGGTTGTTTTGATGTTATTTTCGTCGAACTGGCTGCATAAAATTAGAGGACAAAACGGCGGTAAAAGGGGCTCTGAATTCGGTGCAGTTTTTCCATACGTATTTGAACACCTGCAAATTAAAGCTGAGTGCAGGCACTTTGACCTCATCGCCAGTGCGTCATTTCTAATCCAACGATCTGGAGTCAAAACAACAAAAAAATGTGTCACTGTCCAAAGACATGCAGATGCTATCCAGTCACATGTTGTGCTGAATAATCCAATCTGACTTCCCCTTACCCATCATCCCAAAAAAAACACCCACAATTCACCTGTATGCAGTCACGCTAGATGAGGTAAAGTGAGGTTGAGGGAGAAAAGGGATTAATTGAGTGTGAGGTGTGACAGAGAGGAGGATAAACATCTCTGACGTTTCCTGTCTTTTCGGTTAACTCACATGAGCTCATCCTCTCAGGACTGTGGACTGAATTTCAGCAGCAAACAAATACGCAAGCATGCACAGCACACACACACACACACACTCTGTCTGACACACGTGAGCTGATCATTTTAATTACACCACACACCAATGGGAGCTGGCAGAGGAGAGACAGAGGGGGAAGGGAGACAGAGCGGGGGAACGGAGGAGGGAGTGATTTCCCTCTCATTCACAAAGATTTGATTACCTCTCTCTCTCTCTCTCTCTCACACACACACACACACACACACACACACACGCCTCTGTGTGAGCTTGAGCTTCAGTGCTTGCGATGCCTCAGTGTGCATAATTATGACTCATAAACCACACTGTTGTCACCCAGAATGCACTGTGTTTTATTCAGATTCACAACAGAACAAGACACGTGACCTCACACCCGCCACTGGATGTGAAACATCCTTGTCCAGTTTGTATTATGTACATGTGCGTGTGTGTGTCGGACAGCATTTTGACAAATGTGGCTGTCATTTCTCATGGCTCTAGTGTGACTGCAGCTGCACGCACAGGCATCAAGGTACAAATTGTAAGCTACAGATTCTGCAGAATATAAATATATAAAATCAAAGGGAGCCCATAAATTTTCCTCATGCGAGCAAAGAAACTAAACAACGAGTAACTAGACAGTCAATGCACATCCACTGTCACAGATGTCTGTACATTCTTGTTTCTGCCTCATTAACAAGTTTTATTTCCACAAAAGTTGGCTTACAGTGTAGCTGGCAAGTGAAAATAATCTAAAATTGACGACAGCCCATAAAAAGCATAATAGATCTCTGCAGCGCTCAGTAGAAAGACACAACCCTGTGTTTATACACCACTAAATTAAAACCTAATTGCTGCTTGGATTTCGCTCAACAGCTACATTTCTTCAGGTCCAATGAGTGCTACATTCTTGTACTGCACAGAAGTCACAGGGAAGTGGTCAGGGTGGATGATGCATGTATAAAGCACTGGTCTGAGGTTTAACCCTGTCAAAACAAGGCCTCTCTTAGACAAAAATGCCTAAAAAAAACCCTGCCCAAATTGAGCCAGCCAATATCATCTCAGCCATAAGGGTTGGGGTATACAGCTCCAGATCTGAACAAAACCACAGTCTTTCCCTGCCCTTAACCACGTGCTATAAATTGCCTTAACATAACAAATACCTTTATCATGTTGAGGATAATGAATAATAGGCATAAATTTCCTGAACAAAAACAATCTGTGTAATTTATTTCTAATGTACTACTTAAAGCGTGTTGCATGTATTTATCTGCAGGGACCATGTCCTCCTCCTATGGGTGTCAACCTTTGGTTAGGGGTGTGTAACTGTGGCCAATAAGAGTATGAGGTTGGGAATCTACAAAAATGTAGCTACAAGGCAACATCGCTGTCTTGTTTTTCTCCTCTCTCTTTCTTTCTGTCTGAGTTGTAAGCTGCAGGTCTGTGTGTTTGTACGACCAAGAGCACACACTTCCATTTAAAGTCATGTCTACAATCATCTGATGAATGCATGTCCCATATCTACTGTCCTATTAACCTTTTATTTGGTCTCCACCAGCTTATGAGGGGAAAGGTTTGGTTCTTTGAAAGCTAAAATGCTCCATCATGTTTACCAGTTAGATGCTAATTTACACCGCCTGTAGTTTGGTGCTGAACAGGTAGGATTCACAGAGTTTTTGGAGGCTTTTCAATGAAACACCTGCTTGTTGGGCGAGGACAAGATGCTGATGAGAACTGTGAGTTTAACCAAAATAAATTAGGTTGCAGGGTTGTAAAATGAAAACAGAGACAAAAAAGCAACAGAGATGCTCAAGCTGTTACCAGGTAATAATTATCTGTGGATTCCTAACGGGTGACTCATTCACACAGAAACAGTCATTCGATCCATGGTTCAAATAAAAATATTTCTGAAGGTGGTTTTTAAGTATTCACCAGATGTTGTTTTAATGATAAAAATTCTCGTAACATTGAGTACTGATGTTGTTATTCTTGGGATCGAATTTTTTAAAAAGAAAAAAAAATTTACTGTGTTGAACAAGAGATGACTGCATCCTCGATAGCCTGCGGTGGAATAATTAGTCAGAATTTCCAACATCTCTGGTACAAAATGTTCAAAATAATACCTCAACTTTAAGGCTGTAACTTTGTAACAAGGGTGCAATCAAGAGCAAACACCTGTGCAACTTCAAAGCCCACAGCTGTGCACTGAGAACAATGCACCGAGAGAGAAACCTGACCTGCACTGCCATTCATGAACATCGCAGGCAGCGCCGTAAACCAAGACATTTTGATTTATTTCAGGTCAGGTGCCAGATGCACGCCATATTGGTTTACAGTGTAGATTATCCCCTCACTCTTTGTAACCTCTTTCAAGCTTCTTTTCCTCTTACATTACACCTACAGTGCAATAAGAAATCATACATCCAATTTCACACCTCTATGAGCTTGAATCCGCCCGCCTATTGGTGCAAACAAGCATCCAGAGTTTAACTTAGTTCACCTCTATGCGTTTGCCCTTGTCCTGCATTAATTCAGTACACAGTCACTATTAATGTTGGTATTCATGTGGGTCACACACATACCACCAACCGCTCCTGTCAATACACATTAGGCAGCAGTGATGATGTTAGATCGATAACACCCACGCTTCGCCCTCGCAGCACAATGAAACGCTGGTGGCGGTGACGGTGGGAGGATACCACATCCACGCATCAATCCTGCTGTCAAAGTTCATGAGAGGGGTGGGTCACTCGCAAGCAAATGTACAAAGCTGTCATTTAGTTGAAGAATATGACACCAAATATGTAGGTAGTAGGTACAGAAGTAGTTCATCTCAGTCAAAGTGGAAGCTCTTAGTCTGAACAGCTCATTACATCTCCAATAACTTACATTAAACTGACACCAGGTAATATGAATTCATTCTGAAAGATTTTTATTTGAAATGTTAATTTGCATTGAGCCAGTTTGATGTGAAAGACGATGATATAAGGTCAACTTAGCAGCAAGTTGATTAGATGAAACAAAATATAAAACCACTAATGTAATAGCGAAATAAAATAATAACATTCCTGCTGCTGAAATGTGATTATTTTAGCGGGTTTTGTTGGAAATAAGATCATTTTTTATCCATAAAACAGTCACCTAATTTCAGATCATCACACCCGTCGAATAGTTGTAGAAATATTTCAGTCTGGACCGAAGTGGTGGAACAAGTGACAAGCTGAGATCCTGCTGGTACGTCTGAGTTGTATCTCATTTACTGTTTTCTTTTGGTGATCTAGAAGTTGACTTATTTCATATCTTTTTACTTAAAAAGTCTGAAGGGTTATCAGGTCTGTAAAGTCCCATTTATGTCCCACTGTAGTCTGTAATTCAATACTAGGAGTCAATATTGTGTAAAGCAACAAGTTACTGGTGTCGTGTCAGCAGGTTGCTTAACATGGAAAATTGTTGACTGCCTTCACAAATCACAGCTTATTAATCAGAGGTTGGAGAGATGGAGAGATGATGGAGAGCTGAAAGGTTATAATGAGCCTCCAGGAGAGGAATCAGACATCCGGGCTCCATCCTGCCAAGGATCAGTCCCTCAACCCAAATCCCAGGCGGGAATCACAAACCTCGGCTTTACTGTCTCTGGATTTTTCCCCCCCGAGACATTTAGCACCTTCAGTCTCTCCACGGCTGGGGATAATTGAAACTAATAGCCTACTGTAAGTCTAATCTTGACAAATGAGAAGCAGATTCTGCTGCTGTGTTCGTTTCAAGCTTTCAACTGCCTCAGTAATTGAAAAAGGAAAAGCTCCAGACAGGATTAGATGTTGAGACCCATCAAGTATGACCTTTGGTTGATTTTATGACCAAATTTAAAAGTTAATAAATGATATGATGATGCATGAAATATAGCTGTTTTTAATCAAAGAAGAGAGCAGGCTGCCCTGAGTGGTGTGTGTGAAATTACATTTTTAAAGCTTGATCTTGTTGTAAAACACAGAAGGGAGTTTACATGATGTGAATTTATATACACAGTAGATATATATACAGCCTGACAATGACTGTGACCTTTAAAAACACTTCAGAACATGTCAGTTCCTGCAGTTTGCCTCGATCCTCCTGCACATCTGACCTTCAATTATGTATATATGTGCAGCTGCTTACAGCACTGAGATCAATGCTCATTGGATTACAGCATAAAACAACTGCTTGTGTCCTACTTACATCATACTATAGTAGGACGGCAAAGACACACACACACATTGAGCTTTACTGTGGGTCCAAACAAACTGTTACGCTCACAATACGGAGCTGACACACTCACTCAATCTTGCACATTTTAAGTAATGCAAACATTTAGACAGAGGAAGATACAAATGCCTATAAATGGACCACACACTGACAAGCAGACACACACACACACACACACAAACACACACACATGCACCCAGCTTTGCCAACAGACTGACTGAAGTGCAGGCTTGTTGTGGTGAGTCACAGTCTATGTTGCCACCTACAGAGCACCGCCGTACAGCACAGAATCACTCACACTGAATCACAGCTTAGTATCACAGCGACTGTCAGACAAAACCTGTAATAACAAGTGTATCAGCAGCTCTGCAAGGTAGCTAATATCAAACCTAGGCTGCTTGTAGTTACACCTTCTCAACTGGAAATGAAGCTATTTACACAATCCAGTAAGTTCTGATGTCTGAAGTTTTACTACGATTTGCTGAAGCAAAGATCCCACAATGCAAGTTCAATTAATTTTTATTGTAAAAAATTAAAATATATTGACAGAGTCAGTGTGCTTACATGTTAAAAAGCATCTAATTTGAGTGAAATGATGTATGCTTTTGTCTCATAGCAAGATAGTTGACATTGTGCATTATGGGATACTAGTATTGTACAATGTGCTTTAATTTCAAAGTAATAAAGCTAAGTGATAGCAACACTTCAAAACTGACTTTTGGTTTGAATAACGTGTGTGCATGTTTGGTAGCATCATTATAGGACAGAGCTGAGGTGACAGCAGAGATGTCAGCAGCAGCACACAGAAAAGCAGTGGGAGATTCACGGACAGCTTGTTAAATACACACTGACCTCGAGCACCCTGCTGGTCAAAATGCCTCTCTGACCTTGGGACACACACTGACTCGCACACAGGCACAAATCTCAGTGCCAACAGCAATTAGACTAAGCTCAGGGTTCCTCCTGTTCAAGATGAACCTGTGCCAAGTGCTAGTGCCTTACCACAGCCATGTAGCAGCAGGCTCGCAGCTGATTGGCTGCACTGCTGGGTCCTGGCAGTAACAACTCATCTGATAGGCTCCTACATTCAGCCACTAAAACTAGCGCTCGCATCCCTAAAACAACCGTGTCTGGATGCTGTAATGCATACCCTTCCCTGATTGGCTCTCAGGAGGGAAGGTGTGTGCGCGTGCATGCGCATGTGGATTCCATTAATATGCGTGCACGCAGATAGTTAAAGAATTAAAAACATGCGCTGGCTTTGTAAATCCAGCGGTTACATGTGTGTGGCGATTAAGTATCGCTATGCTTATAACAATTCTGCACGTGTAGTCTGGTTTCCATGACAACACCTCTTTTTTTCTCTGCAGACAACCTCCACGTGACACATCACAGAGCCAGCCGGAGTCAAGAGATGTTAGCTGGTTTCATCAAAGCCCCGTCGCTCTGAATTCGCGGCTGTGGAGGTCTTAATGTGCTGCTCTCAGACCAGCCGCTGCTCTTAAAGGTCGGTATTCTGTCGGCCAACAGGTGATCTGCAGGTCAATACAAGCGCGTGGTCCTCTGATACACCTTTCGTGCTGCAGTGACATGCACATCACAGGCCTCTGAATGCCCGATAATGGGATGTTTGGGCTTATCCCGCTATATATCCCATAATAATGCGCAGCAGAATCACAGCAGTCTGCGCTTTATTGTGCACCAAAAGAGCAACGCATGCTTCTGCTTACCTCATCTTCCTCTCCTGGTGTCTCCAACAAGATGAAGGTTTGCTCAGCTTGCTCAGTGCTTTGTCTTTGAGGTGAGTTTTAGTAAAAAAAAAAAAAGATTCAGATCCAGCAGCAGCAGGAAAAACAGCGATGCTGGAGCGACGCGTGCAGCCGGCTGGATGTGCAGATGTTGAGGGGTGGGAAAAGGCGACAGGGTGTGGAAAATGCTACACGGATGGCCACAGTTTTTAGGTCTGTCCTTTTAAAAAAAGAAGAAAATGTTCTTCGTTTTTTTTTTTTTTTTGAAATCAGGCGGCTGGTGGTTCGGTCGAGGCCATTTCAGAGGGCGGCACTCCGCTGTCCGCAGGACGAGTAGCCGGGCGGAGTGGCTGACAGCGGCTTCTGTGGTGCCATCTTTTCCTCCCTTCAACCACTGGGAGGCTGGATGTGGAGAGAGAGAGAGAGGGAGAGGGGGAGAGGGAGAGGGGGTGAGGGTGGGGGGGGAGGGATGAAGGCAGGCTCGTGAAATGTCAAGTCCTGGTGCTTCTGCTGCACCGTAGCGCCCTCGGTGTGGTGTTGCAGCTACCGCACAGGCAGGTGTTCAAAACAAACGCACACCGTCCTCCGGTAATAAGTTCTATCAAAACATTTCAAAAATATAAAACTTTGTCTGTATCTGGAGAAAACTAACACACCCATTGTCCTTAGAAACAATTAAGTACTTTTTTCATCGGTTTTAGCGGGATGTTAAAGATGTGATTGGATATAAAATACCATGAATACCACAACTACTTCAAGCAATTAAGACCCTGCATAATTACTATTATGTGTATGTTTGTATTTTTTTTCTTTCATCTGCTATTTGAAATAAATTGAGCACTTTATTCAAATACAAATATTTTATGGTAATTTAGATTAACCAGATAAAAGAAGCAGTTACAGCGTCCATTTTATTACAAAGTAAGAGAATTTACTGAGCATATGCTGCTATTTCATCTTCTCCTCCATCACATCTTATACTTTCTTCTGTGATTTAACTGTCTTTGTAACAGTCTTATGGCTGACATAAATTCTGCTACAAGCTGCTGTATAAAATTATACAGTCTTAGGTGTAAATAGACATGATTTGATAGCCGACTGTATAGTACAAAAGGACTGACTGAGAGTATTGTATAGGACACACACACACACACACAAACACACACACCTGTCAGCAGTCTGGATTGACCAGCTAACATCTGTCTCTATCTGAAACAGCCAGCAGCTGTTTTTTTTCACATGGGGGCTCAGTTAAATCTCAACTGAGGATCTGAATTTAGACTTTGCTGTCTGCTCCTCGTCAGTCAGGCAAGTCAACGTGCTCTTTAATTGGTCTGCAAAGTCTCCATCAGACGATCTCTCTGTTGGCCTCCATGTCTTCCTACTCTGTCTGCTTGTTCTCAGAATTGGTTTTCTGGATGTTCTTAGGTGAAATTTTCAGTAGGTGAAGTGAGAAGCTGGTGGTTTTCTTGGGGTATTTGTATCGAAGATATGAGTTATCTGCTATTTACCAGAAAATACACCACATCACATCTGAAACAACCTGAAATATTTCACTTGATATGCCACGTACCATTTTCTGTTAAATACACCTTCAAATACACATTGAACAGCTTGAACCACAAGCTGTTTGTTTTTCTTGAACTTGAGTTTCTTTGCATATGTGTTTTATTACATGCTGCCGTGAGATATTTGTCACATTAAAGTATATTTCAATGCATGCTTTTGCTTTTATTTAGTTTAAATTAAATATACACCTGTTAAATACCCCATTGCACCATTTTATGATAATGCAGGATATAAGCATTCGAACCAAACCTGAGGCAGTGCTGCCTTTTCACCAGCAGAGGTCCTCCTAATGTCTAGAGAGGGCATGGATTTGCCCTGTGGTTTACACTGTGGTCATCATGAAAAAGTTGAGCCTCTGCTGTAAAGGAAATTTGATTTTATTTGTTTGTTTTAGATTTTGCAAGTTTTATACCCGCATGATATTACCATTGCCTTTTGGTCACTGGATCCATGTTGTTTCTCTCCACAAGAGGGCGCTGAAGCCACTTGGAGCATACTCTATATATTTTAACTCTTTGATAGCATTGTTGTTTCCATACAAGGCGATAAAAGAGTTTATATATGGTCTGACTTTTTTTTTTCCTTGCTGAAATGCATCTATTCAGTCCTGTCTGAAAAATAAAACGTGAGTCACAGAAACAGCACAGGAACCTTCTGCTAGAAGGAACAACGTGCTGAGAGCAGAACAACTTATACACCTTAAAAGTGACAACTTTTGACAAGGAGTTTGTTGGCTTGAATCAAATCCAAAAAGTTCCTCCTGTGAATTTTTTTCTCACAATGGAAGAGTGAAATGTTGAAGCCGAGCACAGCTTTAGTGTTTTCACTTGACTCTTTATCCACCTGAAAAGATTACATGATCTCCACCCTGCATATTCATGCAGTCACACACTTAACGGCAGATAATGAAAGGAAAAGCCATCCCATTAGGGATCATAGTTTTTTTATTGCGTCCTGAACTAAAATGAGCCTTTTGACTGATTCTGGTACATCCTGTATATTACTTATGCATACAGTGGAACATCAAGTACTAAACTACCAACATCACAGCACGCAGGCATGAGACAGACTCAGTGACACACACTCACTGACAGTAAACACAGTTCTCCTCCTCCGTCACACAGCCGGCGCTGACAGACACCCACAGACACACATCTTTACCTACAAACTTCGAAACTTCACATGAAGGGGAAAACATTTAGAGTGAACACAGGCATTCAGTGAGACACCATGCAGGTGCTTTCATGTAAGAAATGGATCTATGACAACACTGTGGTCTGTGAGGAGGCTAAAAATGCATCAGAACTTCCAAACCATGTTTGAAATAGACAATAACGGCATGAAATTTTGCTGTAAAATTTGTTAATGGAATGTTTTGAAATGATGCAAGTGCTGGTGCTGTAAATGCACAAATGCAATAAAGTCAGGAAGACATGCAGAGTGAATTATGTCCTCCCTGTAATTTTTCTCATTTTATTATCAGTTTCTTGGTTTTTTTCACTTTTGGCAGAGTCTTTTATTTGCAGTTTCTGTTCAACTGATTCATTGAAGTTTTTAAAAAATCAGATTGGTGTAGCTGGACGGTTTGGACACATTTTTAATAAATGTATGTATCTGCTGCTTCAGTAACAAATCTGAAAGTACTGGCTGGGCGATTTGATGGGGCTTTTGTAGGTGGATGTGTCCTGTGCCGTGCTCTGGCTGGTTGTAGTTTTCTGTAGGTTTAAGGTGAAGGTGGGGGTTGTCTTCTTCGCCTGTGGCCTGCTGCCTGCCTTTGCCTGAGGTGTGGCTGTGGGTCTGCTGTTCGCAGGCACTGTCGTTGTAGATCTGGTGGTCTCAGAAGACCCAGTCTTTTTTGCGAGGGGGCTCAGATAGATCTGCATAGTCACTAAGTGAAGTGGTGAAATGAGGGGAGGAGGGTGAGCGAATAGACAGAGGGGAGGTTGGTCATCAAGATGGGTTCGAATGGAGGTTAGAGGTGCGGATATTAAAGGAGTTAAGGTAAAGAGATGAGAAAAAGATAAAAAAAAATAGGGGTGTAAGGGGTGAAGGGAGGCACACAAGTCATGGTGAGATGTGGAAAAAATGAAGAGTGAGCATAAAATAACAGCTCAAACACAATACTTTCAACTTCTAGTGATTTATAGATGTAAATTTGATTTCCTGTGGCATTTTTCCGGATGAATCCTACCTTTGCAGTGTGTCACACGTCTTGTCCCTGCAACAAAGCGACACAAAGAGGTTTGATTCATTAATATGCAGCCATCATGTCAGTCTTTTCCGTTTTTTTTTACTAATAGAGGCTTAGTCAGCAGCTGTTTCACATTCTTGTAATGAGGCTGAATCCTGCCAGATACAGCCTGGAAAAACACAACTGCAGGGAAGCAGGGGGAGTGCTCACGTACCTACACTTACTGCAGCCTCCTTGGACTTGCTGCTGCTGTTATAATGAGAAAAAAGAGAGAGAGAGAATTTGAGATGCAGACAGAAAAGGGCACAACAAGGAGAGAGAAACACAGTGCAATAATCCTGTGACACAGAAGGAGAGAGTCAGTAAATCCAACAGAAGGTGTGCTGAGACTGAACACATCAGATTGTCACATATGGCTTCAGTTTTTCTCATCAGTTTCAGGTTGACTAAACAGATAAAGATCCCGTGTACTGGCTCTGAGAATGTAACGTTCCTCTGCGGTTTGAACTGTTTTCAACAGGATGTGGGGTTGGAAATAACCTTAATTTGATACTGAGAGATTTAATCCAACTTCTGTTGATATGTGCTGCGTATCGAAATGTGCTACCAACCACATTTGGACACACAGGTTAAAACTAGGATTAAGGGTAGTGTTTTCAATTCATATTACAGTAATATTTTTTAAAAGGCAGCATAAATCCAGGACAACCCAGTGCACCTATGACAGCTTGGTCAGGTCCCCTTTGAAAGAAGGGTGGTACCCCTTCAGCATCTGTTTGCAATGCAGGGGGGGTTTCATGGCAGCAGCTTTACCTGATGAAGTACAAAGAGCAAAAAAGAGGGACAGAAGTTGGGTTGAGTGGTGGGTCACTTTTGAGTGCAAAGAAGTGAATGTTAACATTATAATATGTTGTTGAATGTTGAATGTCAACACCGTAATTTGTGGTTTTAATTTGTGTTTATTTAGTTCAGTTTTAGTCTGATTCTTGTTTCTATTTTCAAGTTATTTCCTCAGTTGACAGGTTTTCTCTAATTTCCTCTCTTTTGTATTTTTTCCTGCCTCTGTGATGGTCATGATTGTATTTACCAGCTTATTATTAGCCCTCTCTTTCCAGTTTATTTGTCTCTATTTTTTCCCCTCACTCTTTAACAGTTCCTCTGCATGTGCTCCCAGTTCGGCGTTTGCCCCTGAATTATCCACTTCGTGCCATCCTGTTGATGTTTTTCAGTCCAGGTTTTATATTTCTTCAGTGTTTCTCAGTTGCTTCAGTTCGCCCCCTCACTGTTTTGTTCATTGATATTGGCTGTACATTATTAAAGCTTGCTCTTTGTTTACTTCACCCCGCCTGCTCGGTCCTTTGCTGTTGGTTCCTTTCTTTGAACTTCCCCAAAAGCCTTGACATGAACTGATCCAAGGGATTTTCTAGCCTGAACCTTTCCAAACTGTGACAGTCCCTCATTGTTAAACACATATTTTAAAACAGTGACTCTATCACACAGTTAACCACATCTTACAAAGGCTCAGCGGCAGGAAGGCTTTGAGCAGCACAAACAGACACTTAAGAGATATTCATTGCTTCAAAACATGACGTCAGGGGTCATGACAAGTGTCAATATGCGATGAGATGAGAATGACACTGTATATATTTCACTGCAATGTAACGACGTGCTTTTAAACCAATAGCTTGGCTCGACTCATTTCCTTTCGCAGCCAGATTGCTACATCAGCTAAGTTGAATTATAAAAATTTGTATTGTTGTTTAGTTCACATCTGACTGCATTCTCATGATATTTACTGTAAGGCTGTGATATTTCTTCTGCCGTGGCGTAAAATCAATATCTTCTAAATAAACCTGAGTGGCGTCTCAGCTCAGGCGGCTATTTGTTACAACGTCGTTCGGCGGGGCCCGTGAGTGTTTAAAAGGTCTGCAGGAGAGTCATTCATCCAGACATTTTAGACAGCACCAACTTGCTGATATGAAATAGCGTCTCAATGGCTTGTTATCGACTGTTACGGTGTTTTATCGTTTATTTTGATAAGTGAAATCAAATTTAGGACGCTGGCCAGGCTGCTATTACCCACTGAGCTGATGTAGACCAATGTGAGTGTGAGTGAGTGTGTGTGTGCTCAGGTTTGTGTGGAACAAAGAGAAAAAGATGGCATTAATGTCAATTTGTTATCTTTCTGCTTGGTTGGATAAACAGACTGGGAACCTATGAGATCAGTGGTATGCAGTCTGGGACAGGGCACAGAGGACAAGGTGAGGCCTGCCTGGAGCCTCTTAAAGATTTTATTAATGACCATGGGCAAACACACATGCATGTACATGCACACACACACAGAAACACATACACACACTGTTTGCAATGCATAACTCAGTTGTAAGCCTCTTTCTGTCTTCTGTCACAAGAGATGGGGAGCAGAAAGCAGAACAGGGTGACTTTATAATCCCTGCTGTATTTATACTCCAGCCTACTGACTTCTGCACTTCCCACTCCTTTTCTTGCCTTTTTTCTTTCCATTTCTTCATCATTTATCTTCACCCGTCTCCTATATGCACATATTTGATCTTATCAGGCTTCAAAAACCTATCCATCTTTCTTATATGTATTGTGTTTCACAATATGTCGTTTCTTTTCATTGTTCCATCAGAATCCCTTTAACTTCTCCTCATCTACCCTTTTTTCATTCTTCCAGGAGCTCTCATTCTTGTTTTCCCTCCTAGATCCTCTTTTTTTGCCCTTTCTCTTTCTAGAAGTTAT
>JAUZTA010000012.1:7055682-7064948 GCA_034780835.1 Ctenochaetus striatus | reverse complement strand
CGTGGGTGTGCAGAGTACAATGATAATCCCTCAGACTGAGCCTCTTTGACTCCGCCCCCACACATAAGCTCTATGTCATTATGAGAGATGGAGACACAGAAAGGAAAACAGCAGACATAAAACCTGAATTGTGGCCCAGTCTTGTGTCGTGTTGCAGTAAACATCTTGTACATCCACCGAGCTACAGAGGTCACAGCGCAGGTCACTGCCAGTACCAGCAGGGATGATGAAGAGCAAAATAAAAAACCAATGCAGGCTTTGCTGAAGTTGTAGAGTGAACACCAGAACAAACATGTAAACAGGAATCAGCTATGAGTGCAGTTATGTAATAAAACATCATTTTCCAGTATTTTTAAAATAAAATTGATTATGAGCAAAAAGGATCAGTTACACAATCTGTGCCCATGTGCGTATTTTTTTACTTGAAATAAACCACTGATTTAAAACCATGGTACCCCAGGGGATACTTTTGCAGTTGCTTGAGAGTGCATATTAATGGAGTAGCTCAACTCATTAAAAAAAAAGAGATAGCGGTCTCATTAAAAGTTGTATTCCCATATGCCATACTATCATGCTACATGGCATCTTAACACCACATGCTGTGATAAAGAGTCAATGAAAACCAGTCAACAAGCAATGTTGCCAGACTAGGCAGTCACTTAAATTGGATTCTTTCGTTATGCAAACACGTCCAGTCGCTCAGGACAACTTTGTTTTGATGTAAAATTTGTTCATTCTGCTGAGAAAACATTTGTGTTATCATCCATACAACACAAACTGCAGCTTGCCTTATAAACACACAAAAGAGTTAAGGGTTTTTTCAGGCTGATAAGGCTTGTTGCAGGTTACAAAGTTAGACTAAACCATTTGGGGTGTTTTGTTTACTGTTTTTTGTTTGGTTTTTTTTTACCTGTCCTCTTTAATTTATCTAAAAAACAAAAATATAAACATAGTTTTACAGCACTATGTAGTCTCCTCTGTGTTCTAGTGCACTTCTGATGACTGTATTGTTGTTTAATCATGTCATATTGGATCACAATAGTGTTGCCTATTTACTATAGGCAATATTTGAGTGTTAAATTTTCACAGTTACTGGGCTGGAAAACATTTAAATAATCTGGCAACACTGTGAGCCAGTACAGTTGAAGTAGTTAGCCTTATAAAAAGTTAAAATAGTTAGGTTAAAGAAAAAATGGCAGGAATATTTGGCTACATAATTTGGATACACAGCAGAAAAAGTTTTTTTAAGTAACGTCTCAATAGCTGAAAAAGTTCATTAAAAACAGTGGAAACAGATGGAACAACTTAACTGTTTACATAACCAGCAGAATAAACAATTAAAATGTCATGGATTACCAGTCAAAATAGTCAACCAAATGTAAAGAAGAAACTTTAAAAGTACCCAAAAGTAAGCAATAAATAAACATTTAGAATAGTCAATCAAAAGTAATGGATAAATTGTTATGGTCAAGCTAAATTTAAAGGCACAAGTAGTGATATAGTAACTAATATTAAAAATTAACAGTATGATAGTTAGCATTGTAAGCCTAGCTATGAAGTACAGGATAAACCGGTTAATAGCCAAAATAAATGTAGGAATGGCAAAGAAATTTAGCTGAAATTGATGGATAAAAAGCAGAAATGGTTTGTAAACTAACATTGTAACAGCTGACATGGTTCACTAGAAGCAATAGATGAACAGCTGAAATATTGTGCAGAAAGTAACTGCATTACTGTTGAAATAGCTAGCCGGTTAAACAATTAAATAGTTAGCCAAAACTTTGAATTAGCTTTTTAAATAGCTGGCCAAATGGATCAAAGTTCAATAAAATAGTTGCCTGATAGTAATGCATAAAAATTTGAAATAGTAAAAACTAATGGATAAAATGTTGAGACACTTGGCATAATTACATTGCAGATAAAGCAAAAAATACCAGCAGATACAAGTAATTTATGAACAGATGAGAACAGATGAATGGTTGAAATGGTTCATTTTAAGTTACTGTCGAAGCTAAAGGATAATGCAAAATTTATAAAAATTATGATTTAATTTAGAAATTGAGCTTCTTACTCTTAAAGCTGTAGTTTTGTTACAGCTAAACTAACTAAACGGACCTAAATACTGAAGATTCAATCATATTAAACATTTTTTAACTTCCACTTTATCTTTTTCATGAAAATTAATATAGGAGTTACATAATATCCACTTTAAACAATGAAAATGAATGAATAAGCTCATGTAATTAGGATGCAGGGATTTAATCCTGAGTTTAGTATTTGTGTGCATGAAGCCTCAAAGCCTGCTGTACTGATTTACAGAAATGCACTATATCTGATGTTGGACTTGTTTTTTACTTAGTTCTTACAAAGATGTGACTCTTTTGAGGTCTGTGTTTTTCATACTGAGATGATCTGCTGTGAGCACAGTCTTCCAGTATAATCATTCGAGCATGCAGCCAGCAGTAATCTCACACTCATGGAGAGTTGTGACTCTGTGTTGGCCTGTGATTTTCTGTATCGCCTCTTGTCTCGCCTGTGACATCATCCTCGTGCCACCTCCACACAGCCCATATGGGATTGGGATTAGAATAGCACATAATCCCAGTGCTGTAAAAGGGAATTAGCAGCCCAAAGCTCAATCTCTGCACTTACTCATCTATACAAAGAACAGGCAGGCTCCTTGGATGCCTTTCATGCAAATGTAAACACATATGCAAACACATGCATTAAGTCTATCTCTGTGCCTCTGGTCACACACACATATTCACACGTGTGCGCATAGTCAGAATACTGCTAACAGTATCAAAATTCATATGCCCATTATGCATCTTAGCTAAATTAAAATACATTAAGGCATAGAGGAGCAGTGGAGTGTTTTAATCTCTGCTCGCAGATGGTGTTTCCTGAATGAAGGAAACAGCATCTGTCTGCTCATATCAGCAGCCTGCATGCTGACACATACAGTAAAGGCCACGCGTGCACAAGCAATCCTTCACGTATTAGTCTGCTGAGAGTAATATCCTCGAGGGGACGGGGCATTTCCCTAAATCTCCTCAGACAAGGCACATTCCTATACATACAATTTGACTGTGTAGCATGTGATATGTTGTACAGGTACGCAGAGGCAGTGTTTTAGCTTTATTTGCTTGTTCAAATAAAACACTATGCAGGTTATGTAAAAATTCTGAAGTGTTTTTTTTTCACTTCCTGTATTCATTTGGTTTGCAAATAGGTTTTAAAGGAGTATGAAAAGTGTGATCTGTTTTTACTATTTCTGCCCTAATGAGGACTCTGTGAGGCCCAAGCCAATTTGAGTTTTAACGAATTTTCCTACCAAATAAAAGCTGTAAATTTAACTTTTCTCCTGACTCTGACTAAAAGTACCAAAGATCTTTTATTTTTCTGTGGCTGCAGGTCATGGAGGGGTTTTATAATCCCAACTAAAATGGAACTTTCGCTTAACTAATGGTGTTAATGCTTCCAAGAAGCCAACATTTTAATACAAAAATAAAAGCCCCACGAGAAACATCACATGTGCCATTAAATCTCAGAAGTGCTTAGAAGTTGTAGCACACAAAACAAACAGAGACCATCACTGCAGTCATCACCTCAAACTAATTCAGTTTTATGACACTGAATTTTACTGATTTTGCAAAATGTCTACATTTATGTATTTGGTGAGTGTGTTTTTTTCTTTATAACTTACAACTTCAACATTTTTTATCTTGTTGGAAAAAAACTGCAGACCTGTGCAAACCATGCATGTACTAGATTGTGATAGATTTAATTAGGTAAAAGTGAGTTGCATTCACAGAAACATTAGCAGTATCTTGCAATTACTTTGAGCTTTTTTCATATTTTAAGGATAAAAATCTCTGAAAATTTGAACTTTTAATCATTTTTCTAAAGCTTCAAGTGCCATAAAACAAATTCAAGCAGAATTTGTTAACACCCTTCACTAGAATGTGTTTGAGACATTAATTGCAAAGAGCAAATAAAACCCAAATATCTGCATTTATCACAAGAGCTGAGTGAGAAAATATCTTTGAGGGATATTTTTAGTTGAGCATCTAAACTGGCTCAGCTCTCTACCTGTCATGAAGTCAGTGTCGGGTGCCAGCAGCGAGTCGCTGTGGTAGCTCTCCTTCAGCGACGGCCTCCTCAGCAGGTCGTGGGCCGTCTCCTCCATCCCCAGACCCTGGTCCAACAGTTCCTCCATGTGTGCATCCCCTTCCAACATGCCCGCTGCCATTACGCCTGATGGAGAGTGTCGGAGTGATCCTGAGTGCTCTTTCTGAGTCTCCTACACTTCCCTCCTGGGTTAATTCACCTTCCCTAAACCGCCGGTGGTCACCACCTCTTGTTTTCCCTCCCTCCCTCTCCTCCGACTGTCCCGTGAGCAGTGCATGGAGGGTGATGTCACTCAGAGGACAGATTAAGGACCTCGTAAGCCATCTGAAGCTCAGGGAAGGACAAGCCTATGAGAGAATAGGAGTCTATAGTGTGTATACATGTGAGACAGTAGCAAAATGAGCAGAGGGGTCAGGGAGGCCTCTCACAGGGAAATACATCTTTACATTTAAGGCCCCAAAATAACTTCTTGTAAGATAAGTTGCGTAACCCTCGTCTGCAAATATACCACTGCTGCCTTTAAGAGGAAACGATGAGTGACAATTACTGAACAGTGCCACAAAACACACACTCCTGACCAACAAATAAAACAACACTCACACACACACACTGCAGGGTGGGACCACACAATTTGCTGTTGCATGCAAAGTTGCAGGCAAGCACACAATTAGGTTCCCAAAAAGAGCTTACATCAGGCTACCATCCGGTGTGGCCAGCCCTGGTGTACTGTAAGGATGATGAGATTCAGAGATTAGGGAGCAGAACTTGATTAATTACAGTCATCAAGAGGACAATAAGCCGGACGTGGTAATTAGACCAACATAGAAAGACAACAGGAGCAGATGAAAAGCCAGTTAGGCGATTGTGTCGGGGTCTCCCCCATGTAAGCTGCCTTTCTGTCTATTTTGCATTCACTGGATTGATTCTTTCTCCAGCAGATGCTTCTCTTTGCTGAACTATCAAAGCTTTCTGGCAACGTAGCCCGAGTCCTGCGTTCCCCAGAATGTTACAAAATTGCTTTGCACTACATTTTTTTTTATAAAAGCTGGGGAATAAAATCTGGTGGAGCATTGTTGAACCTAGTCAGTAATTAAACAGATATGTTGTGCTGTATGTTGTAGTTAAAGAGAGGAAGGCTTTTATTTTGCTGTCCCTCTCATTCTTATGCATCTCTCCTCATCCCCCTCTCTCCATGTTTCTGCTGTCCTCTCACACAGCAGTGCTTCCTGTTATGTCTGTATGCGTTCCTGTGTGTCTTAACAAGTGTGTAAATGTAAGAAAAACAGACAGAATGTGTTTATGTTATGTGATGGATGCATTTCTTACTTTGCTTTTCAGTACAGTATTATTGTAATCTGTGTTATATGTCTTTCATTATAGTGATGCAGATGGGCATGTGCAATTGATTGACATATGTATTGTTGTTTTGTTGTCTGTTTGCTTTCACTGTTTTTTTTACTGCAGACACTGAAATTTGAGACAAGTTTCCCACCTGGACAGTAAAGTCTATCCTTTCTTAGATAGATCAACACTTTTAATGCTTATATAGATGGATATATATATATATTCATAGGTGATGTTGATTAAGACAGAGTGTGCCAACAACTACAGAAAAAACTCCCAGAAACACTGAAATGAGTTTTGGCAGAGTGCAACTCCAATTTTAAATTACAATGTGAGGGAATGAAATAAGGCTAAACATTAGAATTAAAACTAAAACTGTCAATCTTTTCTTATTGTAATTATCATCTACCTGTTTTAATGAACCTGTGCAAGCCTGTATCCAAATAGATTTACTCTAATTACTTTTGCAATTCCAATGAAGCACCCTGACATCCAATTATGAGACAGTATAGATCATACTGAGTGCGACTTGCACCAAACGTTCAAACATTTTACAAAACCAGGTGGTTTCGTGTTTAGGTCTAATTAAGATTTATTTTCTTTTTCCTCCCTTATCTTACTTTGCTTTATTATACTGTTGTCATGTGGTTAAAAACAAAGAACATATGGTTACAACACTTCTCTTTTCCATTGGGGTTAACAAAGTCCTTTTCATTTCTCTTTGTTTCTCTTTCTCTCTGTCATGTTGCCTACTTAATGAGAGAGCACTAACACACAAGTGTGAACGGCACACAGGCTGCTGTTTCTTAAACCAAATATGAGATAAGTTGCAGTGAGAGCATTTGGGGTAAAAAGAATTACTCAAGCATTAGTAGAACCGTAAGCCATTAAAAGATTAGTGTTAATAAGATAAGTAGTGCATGTAGTCCTCATGAAAAAAAGGTTCTCACTGGTGTGAAGCGATACCATTCTTATTAATTCTCTATTTTTCAAAAACACTATGAAGTAAAGCTGAACTGCCTAAAAATGCACCTTTCTCTAACATTTTATAAAACCTAAACAAATTCATGATAACATGTGTTTTTATGTTGCGATTTCATACCTCTGCATATTTTTCTCTGTAGAAGCGGTTGCTCCAGATACTGAATGCTTAAAACCTACATCTCGGGTTCCTGTACACCCCCAAGCAGCCATTGGTTTTGCAGCAGATTGGCACAACTGAACGGCCGGTGAGTTCAAAGTTTGCAGCAGTGTAATATTATTATGAGACACTAATCATCTGCTCTGGCTGCTGTTATCCCTGTGTAACAGACACTAAGGCCCTGTTGTGTGTGTGTGTGTGTGTGTGTGTGTAGGAGAGTGGTACATTCCTAGTGCTCTGAGGCCTGTGTGGGGATAAAGGCCAGAGACAGATGATGACTCTGCTGACAGAGGACATGTGGAGAGAGGAAACATGGGAGAGGGACAGGAGGAGGTTAAAACGTGTCTCCTGTTGCATTAAAATCAACAGATGAACGTTTATCACTGGATGCCATTTGGTGCCTGAACGAAAGGGTCAAAGGAGGTCTGACCCTGACCTGTGCATGCTGACTCATTACTGACCTCCTGTGGAGAATGTACGGCATAACAGCTGCTTGACAGAGAAACTTTATTGACTTTCTGTTGCTCATGTGCAGAAACAGCTTTGCTTTTGCATGGTATGGTGTCATGAAGAAAAAGTGCACAGGGTGAGTGTAAACACCGGAGTTAAATGCAATAAATAAAGAGCCACACACTGAATTTTCACAAAGGACTTAAAATTTATAAATAGTCTTTCAATGGAACATTAAATCAGTAGGGATGTTATATAATTCTTCCAAAAAAAAAAATCCAAGAGATTTTCAGAGAGCATGACAAAGTGACAATAATCTGATACACACATTGTTTCTCTACTCCAAAAATATCTAGACTTTTTCACTGGACATCCCCCACTTTTTCCAAATATATCAAAATATATGTCGACATTAAGCATCAATACAGACCACACAGAAAGCAGAATCTCATGTGTTGGTCGGGTGCTTTTGTTTTTTTGACTCATGGAGCATACGCACTTCCTGTGTGGCATCAGTGAAGGTCACACAGTTTTCGGCCCCTGTTGCTGTGGACACCCTCCGTGCACAGAAACTGACCTCTCCCAAGTGCTGGCCCTGCCTTGTTGTCATGGTACCAAAGGATGCAACCGTGCTCATGCGAAGCTGCTAGGAAATTAAGTCACAGAAATAACAACTTACAATCCAGTCCATGCTTTTTGCAGGGCTGGCCAGCACTTGAAAAGGATGACTCATGGCCACTTCCTGTCCCAGATTTCTTCATCTCCTTTTCCAGGAAGTTCCTGCAACGCTCTCAGTAGCCAAAAAGATGAGGATGCAGGGTAAGAGGACGAGGATGTGGCCACGAGACCGTTCTGCACACACAGGATTCATGCCCTCTAGGGGACAAGCACTGTCAATGCACATCTGGGAGAAAGGCAACAGTGGCCAGCTGATTCGGATGGTGGGAGAAAGCTGTTCAGCAAATCCTCCATTTGATTTGCATATTAACGTATTTTTCTCTCAGCACACTGAAAAACCCTGTAGTTTTGATGACTTAAATAAGCAACTATATGAAAATTATCGGGGGTGGGCCGGAGGCTTAATTAAAAACCTCAAAAATAACAGTTTTATGGCTAACAGGACCCTTCGCCTGCTCTTTTTAGTGCTGACAGACTTGAGCAAAGCTATATTTTTGCCTTCGAATGAAACAGGAAAAATATAATTTATGGGTGAGAAAATGTTCGAACAGGCTCTCCTGCTCTCAGACAAGTACAGACTGCCACCTTTTATGCAAAAACTCATTACCCTGTGGTTTTCTTTTTCTCAACACCCCACCATTCCTAGTAATTTTCATACAGTTCCTAATTCCTGACTCTCACTGGAAAACTTCTCATTATAATTAGAGGGATAGATAAATTTAGAGGACTGGTTTCGGATCAGTGGTTGAGAGGATCTTCTATCTACAGCCCAGAGGACATCCCGTCCTGTCTCAAGTGTACCGTCTCTCCCCTAACAGGGCGAATCAATAAAAGCTCAGGTGACCATGTTGCCACGGCATTCTCCCAAACGTCACACTTAAGGTCAGTCAGGTTAGGCAGGAGAGCCAGAGGTCGTCTCTTTCCACAGGTCTCAGGTCAGATTTGACTCTTTAGTAATCTCAAGAGGAGTCAAATCTGAGTCAATGCCTGCTGACCACTTCTGCTCCCCTGTCCGCCAGGGTGTGCTTTGGTCCACTCTCCATCCCCGGACAACTAAATGATATAAACTAAAGAACATTTACACCTCTGTCAACAACCACCTCTCAGTCATTTAATTTCTAAACTTATAAGTTACAAATAAACAGAAATTCATTTCTATCCTGGAGCACAAAGAAACAGGATATAGTTAATCAATTAGACACAGTATTTCCAAATAAGTTAAATTGAAATCTTAATATATTGTATCGTTTACTCCATTTATATAGTTTTTTTTTCTTACTTTAAATATAATTATTACAGATCTTGCAAAAATACTACACTGTGCATTGGCTGTCTGCTTGTTTAAAGAGTGCCCGGTGCTTCCTGGGTTCAGATATGTACACTTCATTAGAAATCGCCAAGAAGGGAGTTCCTCACTGCCTGTTATCCACAACCTCAGGTCATAAGACGGCATCAGGTCCCTTCATTCTCCTCTTTCTTTCATTTGGTCAAATCTCAATTGACGCTTCGATGATTTAAAACT
>JAUZTA010000012.1:7050682-7053182 GCA_034780835.1 Ctenochaetus striatus | reverse complement strand
TTTGTTTGGTGATCGGTTTAGCAGCATTTAAGAAATTTAAGTCAAAAAATGGTGCTAAAAGTAAATGCACAGGATTACTAAATGTCAATGGGATTCATTCTCTGTGCACCACAAAAGTCCAAACTTATATGCCAACCATTAATTATTGGGATTTTTAAATTTGGAGTGAAAAGCCGACATTAGCCTACAGTCATAGGCCCATGTAGCTAGCATGGCTACAAATTACATGAATCATTACATTTTTTAATGTCACATATATGTCATATGTATACCTACATTTTCTTCACACTAACATTAGTTTGACATTTTGGAAAATATCCTTGATAGTTTGCCAGAGTTTGTTTGATTGATGTTATATGTCTGTACAGGCCAAAATATGAAGCTACAGCCAGTTAGCTTAGCAAAGCATCAGGACTGGAGACAGAAAACTAGCTAGCCTGCTTCTAATTAAAGGTAGCAAAACACACTTGCTAGAACCTTTAAATGCCACTGATGATCATGTTATGTACTTCATTGTTTAAATTAAACATAAACCAAAATGAAAGAGGCTATTGCTTTGATACAGCTAGCTTGTTTAACCTGTCTCCAGTCTTTGTGCTAGCTAAGCTAACTAGCTAATGACTGTAGCTTCTTATACAGTATACAGATGTATGAGTTGGATTGATTAATCTTCTCATTAGCAAGAGAGGAAATTGAAGTATTTTAAAAACATTCAGGCATTTTTCTTCTTGAGAATTCCTTTTTTCCATCAGCTAATTAGACATTTTAGATTTATAAACATTATTTTTCCACAAACAGCATGAGCTTAAGGTTTTATCTTTGGTGTCTTATATTTGAATTTGTCACCAGAAAGTACAAAAGTCTGTGAATGTAGGTCTATACCTCCTCACCTCAAAGACACAGATAAGTTGTGGGAGAATTTTGAGCTATCTGAGACATCAGAACAGTTTGTCAGTTTGTGATTAAGAAAGCTGTAACCACGCAGATTATACTTTATAGTCCTGTATATGACCGTTCCTTGAGGAGGAGTTCACAGAAATTTAAGATGGGAGCAGCGATAAAAGCACTTTAATGACAGAGGAGATAAGATTTGCTCTGAAGTGACTCATTCATAGCTCCACACTGATTCTCCCATCCTCCACCCTTTGAAATAATCAGCAAATATGGGCATTGCAGAAGAGCAGCTCGGATCGAACGTGAAGACATGTTGTAATGGACGACCTCTGTACACACAAGTGGAGCAACATGCTCCAATTTGAGCTTGCGTTTGATGCTGGAGGATGTAAAACTTAAAAAAAAGAGAGAAAAGAACGCTGCTAATCATTTTTGCTAATCATTTTTTAATCATGGGCGTAGTTTCCATTGAGTCAATCAGGTTTTTAAAGATCCTCGCAGCGTTTGCTTACTGTTAACCACAGATCAAGGAATCAAAAGCTGTGATCACATCTGTGACAGTGTGAAAAGAAGAGTGTCTGTGGGTTTAATCAGGTTTGATTTCTGATTGGATCACTTTAAAGAGGCCCCTTTTTTTGTCAAATATTTAATCATTGAGCAGATTATCTCAGAAACATGCACAGAAGCCTCGGAAAAGGTTATGGTGTTTGCCTTCTGGTGGAAAAGTAATTTTACAAGCTCCCATTTTAATGTGAGCGTACGGTTAACAAGTTCACCTACGTGGGGTTTACTGCTTCTGAGGTCTGGCTGAACTCGGGATCGTTGACCTACTGCTATGTACTGGCACTTTCTCTTCAAATACAAGACTACTGTTTGCTGTGTGACATGCCCGAGGAGGCCACTTTGTGCAAGCAGCGAATGCAGTTTTGAAAACAAATGTGTTCAGGAGAACATCCTTAAAAAGTCACATGAGAAAACCACCGAGAACCTGAAAGCGTTTGGTTGTTTTTCACACAAGAACACATTGTCTTACTTCAATAAAAAGCACTTTATTACACTTACATGTAGCCAGAAATACAAGAGAAGTATTTGTCACTAAGTGGGATTTGTCTTCTAACCACAGTTGCAAACCCTTAGCTGTAATTACATTTAGTGCTTTTTGATTCCAGGTGGGTTTATAATGTGTTCAATACCCATAAAGACATACTGAGTTTGAAAGTTACACTTGTTCAGTTTGACCAAAAATTTTATAACTCAAGATCCTCTTACTAGACTTAGTCCAGAGATTTAATCCACATCTCTTGGCTCCCTCATTTTGTACAGTCAGGGTAACTTTGCTACTTAACTTTAATCCCCTCTAATAAGCATTTAGGCACAATATATAACACTTACAATCCATAGTCTATAACCCACCGTCATACAGCAGATATTTATGCATTATATATATTATCCTTATGAAAAGTATCATGAACACTGTATTATATATAAGTGTTTACAAAGGTAATGAAGGTGCAGTGTTTTAGTTTTGACTAACATTTAAGGATACTTTTCCCCATGTATAACATATATAAATACATATAGATAGATAGATAGATAGATAGATAGA
>JAUZTA010000012.1:6917038-6929007 GCA_034780835.1 Ctenochaetus striatus | reverse complement strand
TAAAAATTACAAGCCACAAACTATATCTGAGTAGACAGTAAAATTACAGTTTTAAAAAAGATGCAACAATTTTCAGCGGGATAATGTTCATATACAATACATATACTTCCACATGAACGCAGCTCATGCCTCTCGGCCCAATCAAAGGCCACCACGCCGAGCGGTGTCCACAAATCCTTAACCTACATCTTTTACATCTCAGCCTTAACCATTTTCCCATAACACCAGGAGGGAAGGCTACTTGCCGAGCCATCAATAATAAACGATTAAGTCGAGGGTTTAACATGCTTGTGTAGATAATGGGCGTGAAAGGCGGAGGCTTTCAAAGAACAGAGTGCTTTTAGTCCAGAAAACCACCAGCAGGAAGTACAGAGGTTTTAGTGGTCAGGACTGAGTTACTGTTCAAGCATCATCAGTCACAGATGGTTAATGGCTTATTTAGAAATACCAATTTAGACTACTTTTACAAATAGTCACATTTCTTCCATTAATAATATCATTAAACATCAACATCTAGCGTAAAATCAACATAAAATGGGAACAATTAATGATTATTCAAACTGATTTTGAGCTAATCTATTGGGCTCATTTCAAAAATGATCATCTGACTGCTGTTAAAAATTTGCAGTTACTTTTTTATTTTTCAGTCAAACTTAGGCCAGTTTTAACATAGAGGTCTTTAAATGGTCAAATCCCAGTTACCTGATGACTGCGGCACCTTTTGGTTTCTGACCTTTCTTCTCCCCACTCACATGACTGTTGAACTCAGGATTACAGCCAGCTGTAGTTTATTGCTCTCAACAACATTTAAATATTTGATAACATTGTGCACTGGAGCAAATAAGCAATTGTGATAAGACCTAATGAAGGAAAATGCACAGTGAGTAAATGTGGACAGTCCATGCAGCTAATAACAGGAAAGGCTCCGTCTGCAGTTACTCACAATAGTAGATTGAATACTGAACTCTTACTGAGGAGAAAATAAAGTTGCACTGTTTCACCAGACGCCATTTTGCTGTAATCACTCAGTCTGTAATCACATCTTATCTGCTATCACTTCCTGTTCTGTGTCTCAACTGTTTCAACATTATAGAAATTTATCCACTACGGCTGTGGATCACTGGACATTAATAGCTGACCATCACACAAATCCACATAGACATGCACACACACACATACCCCCCCACACACACACACATATGCACACAAAGGCATGCACACACGCACTCAGCCAGATGCTAACATAAACAAATAGTCACAGAGTGCCCTGCAGTGTTGCCAGTCATCCTCTTTATGTCTGACTGCTTCTCACTGAAATGGCAAGTCTATGAAAAGACGTCTTTCAGTTTGAAAAAGAAACGTTTGTCTCTTCAGACTAGGCGTGGACAACGTCTGCATACAGATGTTAGCCCTGAGGCGCTGAAACTAATACCATATGGCTGAGGCTTCTTTTCACGTGCTCGATAGTGTTGATATCAGGACTGGGAACTGATTATTCTTCCTCCTTTATCAGTGTAAAGATGCTGTTGTGCATAAAGAAAACACGGCTTTATCTTCAGTGTCTGTGCTTGTTGGCTGAAAGGTAAACCGCCTGAGCTTTGTAGGAACAACACAAGAAAAAGGAACAAGTGCAAAGGCAAGAGACCGTGCAGACTGTGTGCAATCATTGCAAAACAATCTTCTTTTTAATTTGTATATTATTTTATTTACTATTGTTTTACATTTTTGGTTCAGTGTTTCTCTTCTGTCACCTTGTTATTACTTAACTTTTTAAACGCTACAAAGTTACTCTGAATCAGTGGATTGGAAACCTGCATTTAAACCTGTAACTAATAGATGCCTTTAGCTGTGTTATGTTTTGGCTCTAGAAAAATGTTGTTGGCAATAGGTAAGCATCAGTTTGTTTTAACGGACTGCAAACCTTGTAAGTGTCTTTTAAGGGAATTTTGGAGTTTATATAAAGTCAGGAGACATCAGGCAAAGGAATGTGTCAAGTAAAGGGAAAAATGCATGCTAGTGTTTTGAAAACAACAAATTATACATGTTAATTTGTGTAGTTTTGTCCAATGATTTGCAAAATTAATCCCTATAACATGGTCATCATTTGAAACTGAAGAATATAAACACAAGTATAAACACAAAGACATAGTTGCCTTTAGAAATAACAGGAAAACGGGCCGCTGTTTAGCTTGCTTGGTAGCGTGTGCGGCCCATGTACGGAAAACTTAGTCCTCCACGCAGCGGTTGCGAGTTCGATTCCGGCTCCAAGCATTCGCTGCATGTCACTACCCGCTCTCTTTCCCTGTTTCCTATCCAATCTTGCAGCTGTCCTATCAATAAAGGCGTAAAAAGCCCCAAAAAATACATATAAATAAAGAAATAACAGGAAAACTATGCTTTTCTTAATTCTCAAACTTGCTGAGATTCACCTAGTTTTGAAGTTTTCTTCAGTATCACGGTCACTCATTAAGTTAGCCTGTTTACATCCTGTTTTGCATGCAATACAAATAGCTAATGTAGCATACCTTCACAGGTACCAATTTACAAAAAAGTTTACAAATATAGGCCAAAAAAATATAAAGGGCTTTGACAACACCTGCTCTAAAATCCATAATCTGTGTCCTCATGGAAGTCATTTTAATGGGATTACAGCTTGGTTTGAATATCCAAATATGTGCATGTGAGGTTAGTCCATATTCCAGCCTTCTCTTATGGTCATGAGCTTAACAAAGTAACCAAAGAAAAGGGTCACGCATGCAAGCGGCCAAAATGCAATGGTTAGTAGGCCTAACCTCAGTGAAAGGGTTAGGAGGTCAGATATCTCACTTAAAGTGCTGCTCCTTCATATTTAAAGAAGACAGGAAGGCCTGTGATAGAATTTCAGGCACTACTAACTGAAAGCAGACCCTGAACACGCTGGAGAATAAATCATTCCTCAGAGTGAGGGAACGCCTTGGGAGGAGCTAGAGGCTCTGTGTGGCTCTTGAGATGCAGTCTGAGCTTATCTAGTGAACCAATTTAACTAAAGTGTCCAACAGAAGACTGAAAATAGAATAAGTGACTAAAAATGGATGGACAACACTGGTCAGCCATCCCCCTTTTTAAAAAACCCAGCTCTTTAAAAAGAAATAAAAGCACTAGCTACTTCTTCATGAAGCTAAATATTAAAACACTGTGAATCCTCCCGTGAGATTTCATCTTAGATCCACATAAAAACTCATCGAATAGAAGACACACTATCAAAGATTTCGTTTTAGCGTGCTTTAGTTTGCTTTAATGTGCTTTTAAAGCCGGGACGCACAGCTTCACACATACACACTTTTCTCAGACAGTGACACACACACTGTTCTGTCCTCGGGACTGCAGAGATCTCATTTAGATAACTCTCCTGATCTCTCAGCTGCCCTTCCCTGCAATATTCATCCAGTATGTTACCACTAGAGGAGATAGCAACAACTTTAGCTGATCCCTTCAGTCGATAGTTGGAGATCAGTGAGAGATTTTAAAACAGTGTCTGAACTCGATATTCTCCCTTTCACGACTTCTCTGTCTTTTGCAGTGATTTTGATGTTGTTAAACATCACATCTTCAAATTGTAACAGCCTGCACCTTGAACGTAAAATACCTTTCAGGAGTTATCATCATATTCTTATTTATATCTCTACCAGAGTCATTTAAGTTACTGTTAGTGTGGCACGCTGTATCAGTGTTTTTAAAGAGTTGTGTGGCTAAATCAGCCTCAACTGCCATAATTCTAGCTGTCTGTTTCTCTATTTAGTCTGCAGCTGTCCCTGCAGCTCCCCACCTCCAGAGCACTCACTTTGCCCCTCTGCATGTGTGTTTGTGTTCGGCAGAAAGAGAGAGAGGGTGAGAGAGAGAGAGGAACTGACTTTCTGGATAAGACCCTTGAAGGTGGCATGTGTATTTTTATCCAGTAGTACTGGTGGAGGGGTGTGTCTGCTTCTCGTCTGTAAACAGTCAAACGCCTTTTCCCATCCAGTTACACTAAGCCAACTTTGTGGTATAGGAAGCCAATATCAAAACTCAAAGAGGCAACCTCAAGATTTGTATTAAGATTTTACTGATCTCAGAGCTGCAGTGGTTAGTTGGTTAATTGCTTAATCATTAAAACTAAAAGCATGTGCAAATCCATGATTAAAAATTAATCATTTAAGTCATTAATTAAGTAAAGATGCCAGACATTGATGATTTTTGGTTCTCAAACATTAGACTTTGCTGTCTGTCTTTGCCATACATAATAAAAAACTGAATTTTTAATGTAGGATCTGGGATTGAGGTGGTCGAGTAAAATTGTTACGTAGTTTAAATATTAAAGTTGCAATTTTGTGGCTGCATAGGAGTTTGTTCAATTGAAATGTTTTATAACCCAAAATATGGTTAGTTTTATTAAATGTCTATTACTTAATGATTGGATCTGATGATTGATGACAACCCTGTATCCCTAAAAATGTATAAACAGTAGTCTGCAATTACATACATTTCATTACAATACAATAGAATACAATAGAATACAATAAACTCCAGTACAATACAAGGAAGTTTATTTGTCATTATACAACAAGTTTTATAATGAAATTAAAATGTGGAATTACTTAGTGTAGTAAAAATGACTACACTGATATTTTTGACAAGTATCATCAGTAATGTGGCTTTAATGACCAAATGGATAAACGATAATAATAGAACAGCTTGAACATTCTGGTAAGTTCAGCAAATGACATCACTTTACTGTAATGTAGCTTTGCTGTAACACAAGGGAATTTTTCAGATATCATGCAATATTCATTAGATGTCTTCAGGAAATGAAGCCATGGGCTCGGTCATGAACAACATTATGTATGTTGCGTGTAGCTTATTCATGAGCTTATACTGAATACTGAGAGTGTTTGGCCTGGTCTCAAACACCAAGAAAATCAGCTCCTCTTTTGATTCAAACAAAACAACTTTTTCTCATGTCTGTAATGCCAAATTCAGAGTATTTGGGTGTTTGAATGTTGCTGGTTTCTGTGCATAAATCAAAGAAAGAAGGTCAGAATTTCTACCTCTTGTGAAAACATGGACAATGTCAAGGCAAGACTGTGAAAAATATAATTGTTTTCAATAATTTATGTAATTGCTTTACGGTAAATTGGCCTAAAACCTTGCAAAGTCACATCCTGTAATTTTTGTGCACCTTTTTCTCTTCAAGGGGAAGTTTGTCCGGTGCAAGCCTGATAGTCTAGAAGGCCCTACTGCTTGTGTGAGTGTGTGTTTGCCCTCAGCACAGGGCCCGTCCCTGGCTGCCACCGCTGAATGTCCCCTTAGCATCGGCAAATGGCCAGACTCTGTCACAGCTGCTGACTGGACCAGCTGTTTGCTTCCCTTTCTTCCCATCTTATCTCCTCTGTCACACTATGCGTCTTCCTCTCTGTGAGAGAGGCAGTGATAGGGCGCCTGGTGGTGCAGCCCTTGACACCAAAGTTGATATCCACACATGCTGGGAGATGGTTCTGTGCATGTTTGTGTGTGTGTGTGTGTGTGTGTGTGTGTGTGTGTGTGTGTGTGTGTGTGTGTTTTACAAAGCAGCCGGGACACAGCCGCAATTCTGTGGATTGTGGGAACAAACGGAGGACACTTGGTCTCTCTGTTGTCTTTGTGGCACTGTTGACAGACAGACAAGTGGGAGGAGGACAGTGAAGGTCAGTGGGTGCTCAGTTTGGGACGCGGCTGGTCAAACCCGGTTAGACAAACAATGAAACTGAATTGGAATGGGTCCGGGCTTAAGCTGTCTGGCCGTGCCTTGGTCCAGGCTGCTGGCGTAGGCACTTTTTTGTGCCCTGTGCATCTCACATCGGGAGTTATCAGAGCGTGCAGGGAGAGTCATTGCAGCAGCAAGCTAGCAGTGGTAGTAGCAATTCGCTGGGGGCCGCAGAGGGTCCTAAATCTGACCTGATTTGTCTATTCGATAACTTCACTGAAGTGTCGCTCCTCCAGGGTATCATTGGCTCATAATTCAGTGATCATGCTTCTCAGAGACGACTTGCTGTTTCAGGCTTTGTTAAAAGAAAATTGAGATGCATAATGGATTTATCAGGAGTGTAATTTGACATCAAAGCGCAACATCTGAGGAGGTTCTGATTGTCCTGGACTGTGTCGCCATGGCGTATCCAGAGCACTTTGATTGGTTAAAAGAAACCGTCAGTTTTTTGCCAGGTAAGAGCAGCGTTTTAATGAGTTTGTGTGGGTTGGAATAAAAATGCAAGAGTACTAAGATGAGATACATTCATCATCAGAGCTGTAATTTAACATGCTGCAGCTCCCTAATCATCCGTGGTTTAAACATGATTTGAATGAGAGATGTCACAAGCTTCTTCTCCGTAAACCCTGCAAATAATAAAGAGCGTCTTCCTCAACCCAAGTTGTTTACAGCTCTAGAAGTACATCTATGGGGAATAGAAGGTGAAATACATTTCTGTGTAAACAGTTCTTGAGCCAATTAAATCATCTGAAGGAACAAGGTCTGGAGAAAAAAAGTGAATGCAAATGGGACAGAATTGAACAGCACACAACAAAGCAGGCCTGGGCGGAGAAGGACAACAGAACCAAGACACTATTGATGAGGACAGAAACGTATTGTGCCTAAAAATTTTCGCATTTTCCATCATTCAAAACCAAACAAAACTGCGTTCAAGAACACTGCAACAAAAGATAAAACCTTGAACTAAAAATGTACCATCCACTTCTTTTTTTGCTTGTCAAGCATTTGACCTTTTAATTCAATTAGGAACTCCTCCTCTTCCCTGCGGTAGCAAATGAGGCTGAGAACGTCGCCCCTCCCTCAACTTGTTTATCAGCTCGAACTTGTGTCCTTTTTCATGTTGCATTCTAAATTATGTATGAAATGTATTTGCATGTTCGGGTATGAGTCAATGCTCTGCATCTCAATACCAATTTATGCCTCTAAATTACAATCTAAGAGATACAAAATTAATGTGGTGTTGGGAAAACACATGAATACATCATGTTGCCGCAGAGCGCTTACGTGTGCTTGGGAACCAAAAATAGACACAGTATATATACAAACACACACACGCACACGCACACAGAGTCTGCTAGTGTTGAGCAGGTTCTGGTGAAAGTGTATGTGTGTTACTGTGTATGAGTGTGTGTGTGTGTGTGTGTTTAGGTGTTGTTGTACAAAAGGGGAAATGCCTGTGGAGGTTCAGATGGTGACAGATGGTTTGAAGACAAATCAGCCTGGGAGTCAGGATCTCTGCCCTGGGACTAGTAGACCCTTTACGTATGTATGTGTGTGCGTGTCAGTACCTTGTCTTCTCGTGTACGTGAGATGTGTTAAGAATGTTGTGTGGATGTGTCTCTGTGTGGCTGAGCTTCCCTGTTTTGTTTGTGCTGTGTGTTAAACTCATGATTTGTGAGTGTGTAATGCCTTTTGTAACAGCAAAGATTGAATGTGACGGAAACATCAAAATACATTGTTTTCATACATTTTAAAGGGGAGGTATTCAAGTGGCAGAACAATATGCATTTATAGCAAATGCACGCTTTAGTCAGCTTTCAAGCCCTTAGCAGTGTGGTTAATGAGTGAACACATACAACAGTTACAGTTAGACAAAACACACAGCCTCGGCTCACTTCAGTCTCACACACCCAGAATAATGGAGTTTTATAATCTCTGCCATATATCACCAGGTGCAATTTCTCATCGGAGTGACATTGTTACTCTTTGGCAGAATAACCTTGCAGGCATTAGTCTGAAACTTCACAAAGTGCTTTACAATCTGCCCATAAATTACAGCTCAAGGGGTGCTTATGTGGCAGCCAGGAGAAGGTGTGCAGTAAGTAGTTCCTCCGGCTTCTGCATGGAGGCACTTCCTGAAGGTCTCTAACACTTCAAGTGCACCTCAGTACCCGTTTCAACTATTGTGAAAGGGCAGCTGTTTAAAGGCACTGCAAGGGGTGCGTTTAGGCTTTAAGTGCATCAACAACTCTATCTGCTGCTGAGCATGCGTTGGGTGGTGTGTATGTGTGTTGTTGTTGTGTCTTAGCAGTTGAGCTTGGCCTAGACGACTTAAGCCCTACTAGCCTTTAATAATCTCATTCCAAAGACGTACGATCTAGGTCAGGGGTTTCCATTTACTCTATTGCTGCTTACAGACCACATAGAGGGCAAAAGGTGGTGTCTCACATAGTGTTGTCTGTAACACCTATATTGGTTTAATGATAAAAAATAATAAATCACTCCAGTCAAGTTCAACCCAGTTGGCTGCTCAGTAAATCCTGCATCCTTCAGTTACTGTTGCCATCCAAACTTTTATTCTAGCATGGCACAGTTACTGTACAATGGTAGCGGTAGCAGATATACCCTTTATATTGGATATAGCAATTTTTGAAACAAGGTCTTCAATTTCACATAGAAGTAAATTCATTTTTAGGCAATGATCTTGGTTTTTGTTGGCTGACATGATGACTGCCGCTGGCAAATTTTATTAGCTGTAGCCAACAAGTGTAAACTCTAGCTAGCACATATCTTGAGAAATGGTTGAAAAATGTTTTTAACTGACCTTTAGATACAAAAAAAAATATGATTTGTTTTACAGTAACACCCAGTAAATGTTTTATGCTGTTACATATAAATGTGTCAGCCTTCATATTCACACTAAAGATGGTAGAACAGAAAAAAATACCATTTTAAACTCGTATTTAAATACCAATTTAAACACGAAAAGCTAGCATTATTAACACACCTTTGCAAACTTCCCCAAACTCCCACTAAGCTTACAGACCACAAATACATGCTCAGTTTTTAGGCCCAGTCTAATTATCACTTCCGCTGCACTTCAGGTCCTGTTCTTAGTTAGATGTGGCATCATGGGAAGTGTTTTTGGTTTGTTTGGTCATTGCTCTAAGGTAACAAGGGCTTTAGCTGCCGAATGTGTTAGCTGATGATTCAGAGCAAGACTGCGATCAAACCCTATTTAATCACTGTCTGTTTCACTGCGGTGACTGCAGAAGACAATTTTACAGTCGTTATTTACAAAATATTTGAGTGTTGCCTTCTGTCAGACTCTTCCTCTCCTTCTTTAGCTCTATCCTTGGCGTTGTCTTTGTTGACTTTATTTTGTCATTTCTAATCAGCGTAATGCCTACATGTCAGCGTTCCGTCTTGTACAAGCCAAACTGTATGCAGGCTCTGGAAATAGTAACAGGGTCAGAAACCTTGGGGCGATTTGTGGAGGTTTAAGTGGACACCAGCCAAAAGTAGAGAGGGTTGTTGACATGTCGGCACTGCATTAGACATTTGTAGCTCAGCACAAGCATGAAAGAGATGAAGTGTTGTTGAGTATTTGATTTTTCTGGTTGTCAAAGGGGAACTTGTGGAGAGCATACAAGTTATGTGTTTTTGTGAATGAGACCAAGTGAAAAAGCCCAAGAAAGACAAAGTGGGTCTTAAATGACCTCTCTCTCTTTGTTACATATTTTCAGTGGTGTGATTAATTAAAGGACCGACGAAGCAGTTTTGTATGTTTAATACTATCTGCTTACATCTTTTTGTTAGTGTCAGTAATTTCCGAAAGCATGCAACCACATTTTGGCCTTTGTAATATTTGACAAATTGCTTACATTTTCTAAATGAAATATTCAGTTGGTACGCACAGCTTAAAATTAAGTTCCTTCACTGCCAAAGCCCACTATGCTAGAGTATCAATCATTGTATTAATAATATACTAAAATGCACTTAATCTAATGGGTGCCTGGAAGGTAGGAAGAAAACATTTAAAATGACAAAATGACTTGCATGAATTGGAAAAAGGTTGTGTTCTTTGTAAGTTGTAAGCACAAAGGATTTACAGGGGTGATTGTGCAAAATGACTGGTATTGTCTTTCAGATATATAGATCAGTGGATGGGATCATACACTAGTTGCATTGCATTACTGTACTTACTCTTTTAGGGCTGTAATCTGATATGCAGCAGTGGAAGTTTTTCTTGTAAGATGTATCCTGCACTTTGACATATTTTTGTTGTGACTAATTTATAGACTATCTTAATATGTTGCACACAAGAATTTAGATCCTGTTATCCCACTTATTCTTGACAGTGTCTGGAGGCAGGGGGTGGGCTAGTGCCATTTCTGTTTGGTATTGGAAAAAGATGGGGTGCAACCTGCATAGGTTGCCAGTTAATCACAGTACACATAGAAATAAATACCATCATGCTCACATTCTTACAAATGGGCACGTTGCCAGTTAACCCAACTTGCATGTCTTTGGACTGCAGAAGAAAGCTGGAGCCCCTGGAGGGAACCCACGCAGACATGGGGAAAGCATGCAACCTCCACACAGAAAGGCAGTGTGCGGTGTGAGGCAGTGGTGCTAACAACTGCTCCACAGTGCCTTCCTTAGATCATGTCATGATGAATGTAAAACGATGTGCTTTAAGTTGGACATAAACTCTGTCTATCTTTTTTTTCTGAAAAAATTACAGTTTTCTACTGCCAGTTGATGAAATACATCCTAGGGTCTTTACAGTGTAAACCAAGGCTGACAGTGAATGCAGCGTAGAAGGCAGAGTTGTGTAAACATGCCTGTGGGACGAGCTTTCTCTCTATGACTTAACACCTTTTTGATCCAGTATTGAGCTTTCCAAAGGCAACAGTGTGCTGCATAATAATCTGTTGTGCTGTGATTGTGCTGCTGCATGCATCACAAAAGCCTTAAGCCTTCTCAGCTCCCCTCCTCTTTCCATGACTTTCTCTTACCCTCGTCTCCTCTATCTGTTCATTTTGCAGTCTCTCTTTAACCTCCCCCCTACGGTCTGCCTCTGTTCTTATCTTCTGCCTCCACCCATCCCCTTGCTCTCCCTCTCTCTCTCTCATTAATATATCTCTCCATCTTTCCTGTTTGAGGCCACTAAATTGGTCTGTCTGGCTCTCCTGTAGAGCAGCAAAGGAAATGATTGGGGGAAGATTTCCATGATTGCTTTTTTTTTTTTTGGTCTTGTCAGTTTAAAGTTACTTTTAGAAAGAGACTCTTTGGTGACTTCTGTCGCTGCATCTGCTCAGGAGGTACTGCCAAGTCACAAGAGTTATAACTGGTATAGTACACTGCTGTACAGACTCTGTTCATACGTTCTTATAACTAAGCTGCATTTCTGTAGACCTTATGTCGTGTTCAACAGTTTGTTGGCTAAATCCTCTGCTAAGTCACACATACGTACATTCAGGCACAAACACATCTTTAAGGGTGCTTCAGGAAACTTAATATCTACAGTTAAGACTTTGAGTTGTGCCTTTTTTAGTCCTTGAAAAATAGAGACAAGGAATGGATTGAACAGTGTGCTTATCTGATCAAACATAAGCTCTAAATATAAGAACACACGGCTAGTGGTAATTAGCTTACAACAGTAAAACGGTAACCAAGTGCTGCTTCCTCAGACAAGAGAAATGTTGTTATGTTATTTAACATTTTTTGTGAGGTTACAGTTTATGTTGGAAAAATACCTGTTTAGAAGTGGAGGAATCAGTGTGTGGGAGTGGAGGTGCTTATACAATGGGAGTATAAGCTAATATTAGCAGCACCATCCAACTCTTTTTTAACACTTGCAACCCCAGTGAAACTAGTCTTACATTACTAAAACATTTAGACATAAATTTATCTGCTGTGCTTTGTTAACTTTGTTTCTACATATTAACATGTATAGAAATAAATGTATTTTTCTAACACCACTTAACAGGCTAGCACAACTAGCTAGCTCTGAGCTGAAAAATGCTAACCATATTGTCTTAACTGTCGTCCTCTACAAGGATCATCAGTTGGTAAGGATGCTGACTCTTTGCCATTATCGTCATGCTTTTAGAATTATATTATTAGGCTTCAAATGCCCCACAGTGATAACATTAGCATTAGATCACATTAGCTAGCTTCAACTAGTTAATAAAAATCTTCTAGC
>JAUZTA010000012.1:6903410-6914046 GCA_034780835.1 Ctenochaetus striatus | reverse complement strand
AAGAAGAATTGGCAAATGATCACATTCTGCTTTATTTATTTTTAAGCAACTTTTTTGTGATCCAGGTTTTTCAATTCCAATTGAACAACCAACTCAGTTCTCTGTTGCTACTAGCTTATTTTAGCTCATTGCTTTAGATCTGCTTAAAACAGTGTAATACAGTGTAGTCATATGATAATGCCCCTACACCAGCCCATATTGGCCAAGAACTGAGGTAACAGAAAGGTTTAGAAGGAAATATAAGGAGATATTTGCGCTACTGAGACCACTAGTCATACAGTTGAACCATAACATTTATATTAACATGCCCTATGCTGCATCGTTTACCCTCCATTACTACATAAAGAAAACAAAAAGCCCTCAAATAAGCTATAAATCAAACACATAGTAATGTTATGAGCAGTTTAGATCAAACCATTGGCCATTAAAGTTGACCTAGATATTTTATGACAGAATTATGACATAAAACATTCACCATGTGGCCAGACACATGACTTCAGTTTGCATAACAAAACAGTACACTGTCTTCCCCCTGCTGGTCAAATATTATTTATTGCAGCTTTAAAGAGAATGTTTTATTCAACTTCTCAGTAAAGGAATGTCACAATCTCAGAAACCCTAATGCAGATAGATGTTTCTTTTTCATTTGGCTGTGTGATTTCTCCTTCTTGCCTCACCTGTCACTGTGATTGTGTGTCTGCTCTTGTCTCTGAACCCTCTGAGTGTCTCCTCTGATGTGTTGTTGTTCATTGGTTCTTCTTAACATATCACATTGACACATTTGATCAACTGAAAAGGAATTGTTGCTAATTTTACTTATTTATACTCACAAGACTGTTTGATTATTACTCCTTGATATTTCTGTGCACCTTTCTTTGGGTTGTGGCAGAACATATGCTCGTTTTTGCATATTGAAGTTGTATCAGGCTCAGTGTGTCTTCACAGGAGCACTTCTAAAAGAGGTTTTTTTCTCTTCCATTGTATTGTCTGTGGTCCCATCATACTGCATGTGTGACCCACTGCCCTGCAGCTTTAAAATTCAGGACCCTTTCCTGTGTGTGTTACAACACCTGCTTACACCTTTTTTTGTTGACCTTAATAATACTTACAGAACACTCGCCCCAAAAACATGAAAGTAGACATTAAGCACTGTAGCACTTGTTTGCATTTGATTACATCTATGAAAAGACTAGAAGCACTGTTGTGAGCATTAATCACCAACCTAACTTACGCATTAGTCTCTGAGGAACCAATTACAGGTCCCGCTGACAGGAAAAATACGTGATTAGACATCCACAAAAGTCCTGTAGAGAACAGCAATATGCCACAGGAGATATCTCTGAAGAGGGGGAAACAAGAAAATAATTCTCTTGCTCTCTTCACAGATATCTCCCAAGAAAGTCCGGTCATCCGAAACGCCGTTGCCCAAAGTATGACTTCCTCTTCCCTTCTGTTTTTTAACCCCCCCTCCTCTATTTTTTTACTTTTTTTGTTGGTCGTTCTCACACAGTCACAACTTTTTTTTTTTTTTACATCTCTCCTCCGCTGCCTGCTGCCATGCATTCAGGTGGAGGTGGCGTGTCAGCAGGAACAGGGAGAAACACTGAGAATGACTCCACACATGACATAACTACATCGCTCTGCCTCTCCTCTTAGGCCTCATCTCCACTCTCTCCTTCATTCGCATGAGCCTCCCCACAAATGACGAGATTAACTGTAGCGGCATGTTCCCTTGTTTCTGCCCTTGCTATGGAGACTCCATTAATAATGACGATGATGCTCATGATGATGGTGATGAGGAGGGTGATGATGATGGGTGCTGAGATGTGAAGTGCATGTTGCCATGACAGCTGATTGTGCTCTGCTGTAGGCCGCCACTCTGTAGAAAACGGGTTATAAAGGGTTTGCATGTGTTAGGAGAACCCTTTCTATGATCCAACTCTTGATTAAACCCAAGCCAACCTAGTTGGGCTGAGGAAAACTTCTCTCCTCTCCTTTCTTCTTCTCTTCTTTCCTCTGTTATTGTGTATCAAATAATATAATGTAGTCATCGGTTGTAAAATCATGATTTGCAGGCTGTACCTTTTTTTAGATATGTTATGAGCATTGAGATCATGAAAATGAACATTACTCCATACACTTTTTTTGGATCTGGAGTCTATTTTTTGAAAAAAGTATGTTATTTTGTTGACAAAATGTTGACATATTCTGTTTTTTTTCATCTTAAAGTCTGCACTCCAGCTTTAGCTGTTATAGCAGTTATTAAGCCCTTGAGAAATTTACAAGGTGATTGCTAGAGTTTTTAATTAACAGATTTAAGTAGGACAAGCTCATTTCTGTCGCATAATTTTATAGTTCAGTATTAAAAGAGCTAATAAATGAGAATTGCTTAGTAAAATATTTGTCATGCTCTGTGTGGGGGTGGCGTGATGGTGCATTGGTTAGCGCTGTCACCTCAGAGTAAGAAGGTTCTGGGTTCCACAGTCCAGTGACATGCAGGTCAGGTTAACTGAGGACTCTAAATGGCCTGTAGGTTTGAATGTCAGCATGAATATTTGTTTGTCTCTATGTGTTAGCCCTGTGCTGAAGGGGCGACCTGTCCAGGGTGTGCCCCGCCACTCTCCCAATTGTCAGCTGGGATTGGCTCCAGCACCTCCTGTGACCCTGCCAAGGATTAGCAGTTAGAGATAATGGATGGATGGAAGGATGCTCTGCATAGTGAAGTCATTGCTTTGGAGTACGTCTGAAGCAATGCCAGATTTCAAGGTAGTTTATATTGGATAAGGATATTTCAAAGGGAAAATCAGGTCATCACTGTGAGGCAACTGAATTTAAAGGAAGAAAGGACTGAAAAACAATCATAGGACCAACAGATGAGTTGACAAACAGTTTGCATATTGAGCTGTTTCACATAATCAGACTAAATTCTCTGATCAGCACATGAAAAGTTAAAATTACCCAGCCTCGTCTGGAGGCAACAAAAACAAAAACAGTCTGAATTGGTGCTTCACTTCAAGTCTTTAAAACAAATAAAAAATGATCACTTGTGAAAAGTAGTTTAAAGTTACTTAGAAGTCAGTGTCACTTCGCTCTCATGTCAAATCCAAAGGATTATTCGTCACTCTCACTCAGAGTCTGCATGCAAAGACTGCAAACTAACAAATTTGTGTTCAAGTCATGAAGTGGACTAGTTTGAAGAAGCAAATGAAAGAAGCCCAGTTGTTTGCTTTAATTAAGTGACACTGATTAGACATTTTCAGCTTTGCCTCCAGTCCAAGGCTTTTTTAAGCTTGCACATCTCTCTCAACATTCAGTGGATTTTTAGATTGCCATCCTTTTTTTAAAAAAAATTGGATTCTTTCAATCCTTTTTAATGATATTTTTTTGTCAGTCTAAAATGATTTGTGTGTGTGTGCGTGTGTGTGTGTGTGTGTGTGTGTGTGAGTCTCTGACTCTAAAGGTGGGCTGGGTTATTTATAGTGTCCCACTCATGGACTGATACACTTCTGCCCTGGTTGACCTGACACTTGATTGACATAAGGCTTCCTCTGCTTGGCAGCGTCCCCCAGCTCTGTCTATGTGTGTATGTGTATGTGTGTCTATTAGTGTTTGTGCACAAACCGGGAGTGCATGGATGCAGTGGTCTTAAGTCTGGCAAACCTCCAGTGCCGTTCTCACCAAACAGTAGAGAGGGAAAGAGTACAGTAAAAGGTCAAAATGGTGTGTGTGCATATTTGCCTGTCTGTGTAGGTGTATGTGCCCTATTGTTTTGTGTGTGTGTGGAGCAGTTAGAGAGGTCAGCATGATTATCATGCTGAAATAACCACTACCTCTGCCCTCTGTCATGTGTCCTCATTGTTCTCTCACAAGGCTTGTAGCCTCGTTGTCAGAGCGCTCATCTCAGCTAAGCATTAGTATTGCTTAAAGTCCCCCCCCCCACACACACACACACACACTCCCAGCCCTCAGCACACATGCTAATCCAGTAGTATAAGCTAACACCATGCCCTAACAGCATTTGCATGTTTTAAACATTGTGCTCTTAAAGCTTCTCCAGTCTGACAATTAAAGTGTATGTCATGTGTGTGGTGGTGCATGTAAAATATCTTCATTTTTTTTTTCATTGCATATCTTGTTTTGGCGTTGATGCACATGTTTCAAATATGTGTGGATGTGTGGGTTCTTGTGAGTGGGATGGTGTTTGATGCAAGCTTACATTTGTTAATGTGTTGCATTCGTTAGCAGGGGCTGTGCTGTGGCTGTTATTAATGGCAGTCTCATGTTGCACCTTGACTTTGACACCCTCAAATTGCCGACTGCCATAGAGCTAAGGAGGTAATTTACCATGATAGGGTGTTGTGTGTGTGTGTGTGTGTGTGTAGATGTGTGAGTGCAAGTAGAATATGTGTTGGCATGCATGTGTTTGTGGGAGTGCCTGGGCCTGCTAATGCTACCTCCTTGTTTCTATTGCCTCATGTTTCCTCAACCGTGGAGCAGTAGATATCTGGGCTTTTGTAAATAAAAGACAAGATAACCAGCATATGAAAGGAGACATAAGTTCATACAAGAAGTTTAGTGGGAGCAGATTTGCAGTGTGTCGTCACTCTCTGCCTGTGCCAGTTGCATCGCGTTGTACTTAATGCTTATAAAAGATGCAGGTAAACTTTCAGTGTGTTCAACAAAAGAGGATTTAATTCCTACCTGACTAATACTGAAATCAGTTAGGAGTGTCTGGGAAATGAGTCAAAACTATAAAAGCCTTGAGTGAATAACAATAAAATTGTTTTAATAGGATTTTCTATTAAACAATAGGAGTTAAGTTTGAATCCTTTAAAGAGGATGACAACAATGGAATCTAATGCCACATTGTTCTAATGCAGACATAAAGACAGCGATGTATTTAGTAAAGGTTTGGTTAGTAATAGTAGCCAATGAGGTCATAGCCAAATCTTTCTGAACACATGCTGCAGACGGACCAAAAAGGCTACATAAGACCTGTAGATCATTTAAACTTAACCCCAATCCATGTTTCATTTGCAAGCAATTTAAATTCTTTGTCTTGATCCCGGGGTTATCAAAGAGCCCCAAGGCATGGACAGACATAAAAGAAGAAAAATTATAGCTTACAAGGATTTCAGAGAAGACCGACCCATCATGATTTGTAAGACTAACTTAAAGCTGAGTCCTCTTAATTCCTCACAAGCTGTAGAAGAGAGATGTTTAAGTTCACAGGTAATACAAATCTGGAGGGATCAAAGGAATAATATATGCGCATCGTGTTTTAAGGTGGATATTTTTGTTAATACCCCCTCCCTTCTTCAAATAATGTGCTCCTGTCTTAGTTGCTCTTATTATCCCTCAGTCTTTGGCAGAAAATGCAGCAGAGCAGCAACTGCTTATTATCTGGAAAAATGAAATGAATCTTAAAGTGCTTTCTGCTTCTACATATTTAAATGTTTCCTGAATAAAAGAACAGCTACAGAAGAACCTGTCGTGGATACAGATTGGTGTTCACAGTGTTTTGCAGCTCGGTAGCCGTCATGCCTGGTCCAACCAGATGACTGTGTCTGACCGGCTTAAAACTACTCGTTAGCAAGGTCAGACTGACTGATCTTCAGAGAAAAACCAAGGTTTCTTTCTTGCTGTTTGGCTGTTTTCAGAACTACAGACTGAGTCATTTCAAAGGATCTCTGATGGAAAATGCACAAACAAACTTTGTCTAACTAACTAACTGCAAGTAAAGCTGCTCGTGAGGAAACTCTGTAATGTTAAAACTACATCAATTCCACCATTTCTGTCATCAAACGTCCATTTTTTTTCACATTTAGAGCTCAGTCTGGTTGTGTTCAATGGGAGGATGCAGAGTCTGGCAACAGGCAAACCAGTCTGCAGTAATAAGAGGTTACTGAAGCAAAAAGTTACATTAAAGCCAAAATCAGTTCAGAAATGATGGTGAGCAGCCATGAAAGGCAGAGTCATTCTCTTCATACATCTATGGGGTTGTTGTCATTAGTAAATGTATTGCTGGTTGGTGCCAGTAAACTTGGTAATTGTGCAAAACATAAGAGCTAATTTTCTCAGCAAACACGTCAGCTTAGTAAGCAAACATTAGCTTTTCATCCTGCACAGTCTGAACTCATTTATTTATCCATTAAAAACAGAATGAACCAAACAGACATTTTTCACATGTAACAGATAAATGCATCAACTAAACGTTTGCATGCATCGAGGCCTCTGGAGAGAAACGACCTCCATATCAGTGCTCAGTTATCCACAATACTGTGTTTCTGATGCAACGCTGACCCAATTCTTGTCTGTAAATCACCTCCCCACTTTCACTTATTTTTATTCTTTAGTGGCTGCAGGTTGCGATTCGTCGCTCCGCTCTCCGAAGCCCTCTGGCTCCCGGTTATTTATGCTCTAATCTCTCCGTCCAGGAGCAGCCTTGGTCTGGCTCCATATGGCAGGAAAGCTGAGGTGGCAGCTGGCCCTTTATCACAGCACAGAGCCCGGCCAGGTTACCCACCGACACACACCGGGAAAACATGCACATGCAAAACAGGCAGCGCAGAATGCTGCAGCACCTGCACTCCTGCCGGCCGCGGCCAGACGACACACTGCGTGACAAACACACACACGTGCTTTATTAAATGAACATGGAGGATAACACACACTGGAACAAAAACACAGGTTGTGTAGCATTAGTTCACACAAAAAACAGTCAGAAACTGGCACAAACAGGTGTAATAAAAGGGACATTTTACACAAAACAGACAAAATGTTTTATTAGACAAGAGAATTAACAAAGTTTGATGGCAGATTCTGTTAAATTGATCCATACTTATAAAAAATGGTGAAGTAACCACAAACAAATCTGTCAGTCAGTTTTTGGGAGCACAGGGGGACACAATCGCACATATTGACCACAGAATCCTTTCATACACACTTCAGATCTGCCTTTTCATTCTCCTGCAGCTCTGCCGCTCTCGCCTCCCAACAAAGGTTTATTTTTGCATTTCACTGAAGGGGTACAGCTGCTGGAAGTCAAGAGCCATCTGTGGTCGCCCCCTCTGTCACTCTGAGCTGCTCTCCATTGTCCATTCAAAGCGATGCAGCGCTCCTCATGTCTTGGTTAGAAATCACTTCCTTTGTCGGCGATGCACTTTCCTGTACAACAGGACTCGTGCAAAGCTTTCATTTTTTCATTTTTCAGTCAGCAGTCATGTTTTCTTGGAGGCAAATGTAAATAAAAAAATCTTAAGTGCAATCAGTGGGGATTCTCATGTAATCTTTTATTGAAAGAATGAAGCACCGTGGCTTCGTCAGGACAAGTGGCTGCTCTGACGACAGAGAATACAGTTTGTTTCCAGCAGCTCCGACTCTTTGACACTGAGGTTCAATCAGAAGCCCAGGAGACATGGAGTGGAGGAAGAAGGCTGGACAGACAGCCAGAGGTCTGAGTCAGTTTGGTGGGTCGGTCCACAGGTTCAAGGTGCCAAATCCAGATTAAAAACCACCTCTGTGTTGCTGCACTGAGGGAAGATTGGATGCACAGGAAATGGACTCTCAATAAGCTAATAGCAACAGTTAATTAATGGTTTATAGCACAGGAGAACGCCGTCTTCACATCCTGTAAATACCGACAGGAAGACAAGAATAGCTCTTGTGCAGCATCAGCTTGTATGTCTAATCAATCTTATGAATCCAGTCGTGTCACGCTGACTGCTCCGGTTAATGGATAGGACAGAATCCAGATCATCCAGCAGTCTAATGTATTATCAATTACTTGATTTCTGCCCGGTCTCGGTCAGACGCATTGATACGTTTTGGGGGCGACAGTAAAAGCTTCATTGTTCAGACTGTCGATAAAGCTCAGCTAGAGGCCCGCTGGCGTCACTAATCTGTGTAATGTATGTGGTGCGTGGGGAAAAAAGACACACTGTGGGGGGACAGCTCATTAATCAGCTGCATTAATCTACTGTATCATCAATAAGTTGATTGCTGACTGGCCAGAGTCAAATCTATTGATACAGCAGTGAGTTTCTTCTCGAATGTGTAATGAATGGATAGACCTGTTTGTGTGTGTTTGTGTGTGTGTGTGTGTGTGTGTGTGTGTGTGAGTGAGTGCAGTGTAGCAGGGACCATTAGAGCCTCATTTGACACAGTGTTCTGGATTTATGCTGAAGGCGATCAGACCTTCCTCGCTGCAGGTTTACAGGGGTTGACTGTTTTTTTAAGCTGTTTTTTTGGTCAAAATTCTACAATATCTGTTTTAACATGTTCACATGATCTTTCAGGCTTCAGATAGTCTAACGTGTTGCAGGTGATTTTAGTTAATCACAGGTCAGTTTGAGCTTCTGTTGGCTGTTCAGCTGATGCAGATGCACACGTGCTTCCTGTCAGACGGCCAAAATCTGATTCAGTGGCAGAAAACGCTGTAAAAATATCTGCAGGTAGTGATAAAGTTTCAGTACATCCTTTTCCTATGATGGTACACAACACATCCAGACTCCACACAAAGCTTTCAGCTCATTATGTGCAATACGTTTGCACTCATATTGACAAACTGCAAAGAAAATTATGTGTTTATACGTTTCTGTGTGTGGTGAAAAGTCTCTTATCCTGCTGTTGGATGGCATGCAGGAGCCTCTGAAGCATGAGGAGCCACAAGGGGCTTTTTTGTGGCTTACATGAGAAATTGAGTCAAAGGGAGAGGAACAAGGGTCTTGGCTAAGAACCGACTGATGAGGCTTTGTCACTACTGAACTAGGTTGTGAATCCAAATGCGCAACTTGACACCGTTCAAAGTTCAAAATAAACTATTTTAATGACAAGGTATCAACACAAAAACTCTCGTACAGATGAATCCTAATAGGTAACAAAAAGTATCAAATAAAAATCACTCTTATTGAGGAAAACTATCACGTGATGAAGTATCAAATAAACTTAAGGCAAGACTAAGTAAGTAACGAAGAAATCAAAACCTGACTTGACTTGAAAATGGGCGGCTTGGATCGGCATAGGTTCTCTTGGGTTGACAAACAAGACGAACTAGCACAAGACAAAGAGAAACATTGACTATATTAACACATGAGGGCGGGGAGACAACAAGACGCAGGTGAAACACATTAGGGTGAACACAAAAGGCGGGAAAGGAACAAAGGGAGGAAGTAAACATGGAGACAACACGAGGGGAGACGAGACTATCAAAATAAGACAGGAAGCCACAAGACAACACTAAATATGACTTAACGTAACTTCTTTGACATGACAGGCTTCAGGTGTCACAGGACAGCAAACTCCTCCTGCTGTCATTTAAACTTCATGTGGTTTATGTGATGGCGGCAGAGAGAGACGAGAGGTTTGCATGGCTCGTTATGAAAAGTCACTTATTGTTTCTGTTTACAAGATTAACAAGTTTATTACTAATGTATGTAAATCTGCATGCTGTTGCTCTCATTCATTTACAGCCAGAATCAACGTTTTTTTCAGTTAAAACTCATGATCGAATAGGTTACAAATGTTAACTTCCAAACTATGTCTGTTTATTGCAAATTACACTGATCATAATGTTTTATCAATTAAGAAATAAAGCTTTATTAAAATGTTAAGATGTTTTCTCTTTTTAAAACACAGCACAACAACCAAACGGAGCTCATATTTGTTCAAAGTTGTTTCTCTGCAGCAGAAAGTCCCTTACATATGCTCACAGACGTTTGCACGATGAGACATGCAGCTCTCTTTTCATTACACAAACATATGCAGTAACATTTATCTCAGAGGTAAATACAGGAGATTACAAATGTAGAGAGCATTGTTAATATACTTTCGCTGATGATATCGCTTGCTGTGGGATGAAATGCATAAACTGGCAATCATCATTTCAGGACATTTTTCCCCTGCAGCATGAAAGCTGCTGGAGTGAGTAGTTAAAGCAGCAATCTGTATATCTTTCTCTGTCAATCAATATGGAAATGACGGCTTTGCTCAGCTAAGAAGACGAATCACAAGGGAAATAAAAGCTATAGCAGAAACAGATCGAATGGGGGCGAAAAATGAAAATTATGAATTCATTTAAAGCATGTCCCCCTGTGCCTGAATGCTTCATATTTATGCTTAATGTGGTTTAATGCAGGATCTGAAGCTGTTAAATGCAAATAAGCTGCACAACGGTAGATACCGTTGGCGACTTGCAGCCTTTCACAGAAAGGAAATTCTTTACAGTTGGTATTTGTAGGTAAAGAAACAAGAAGAAATGATGTGAAATTTGACCAAAGTGAGCTAAACTGTCTGAGAAAATAAACTGAGTAAAAACACCTTCCTTTAGTTCTGTCATCAGTATTTATGTGTAGCAACCGAAACTATTCAGAAAATCAATCTGCAAAGTGAAAAAAGGGGTTGAGACATTTAACAGCAATGAAAATTCATTAGCTGAATAGCAAAAACTTGTGGATTTAAATGCACCATTTTTTCTGTCTAAGAAATATCAGCATTGATTCAAACACTTTAACTTCAGCTGCAGGATTTACAGATGAATCTCATATTTATTTCACTCTCTGAAAATGTGATCCAATCTGTTTCCTCTCCTGTGAGCTCGAGCTGCGAGCTGTCAGTTTCAACCACCCAGAGAGGTTTT
>JAUZTA010000012.1:6840427-6851856 GCA_034780835.1 Ctenochaetus striatus | reverse complement strand
TCAATAGGAATAAGAGTGAACACCAAAATGAAAATAAATAAATACATGAATAAATTAATATATAAATAATCTGCACGCTATCAGGAGCTAGTCAATATAAAAGAATGGTTAGCAGTGCCATAACTGTTAAACTGCTGCTTTTCCAAATTGTTAGACTGTTGCTAGCTAGCAACAAAGGTTGTCACTAAAACAATACTCACAGAGCAGAGCTCGAATCTTTCCTTCTCTGAGAAAAACTTTTTGGCAGGATAAATGGAACAGTTTGTCTGACAGTTGGCCAAGTCCTCCTGTTTAGCTCCAGCATAGTTTCCTTTGCTATCCGGCATTGTGACAAAAATGTATCATTACCATAAAACATGGTGGGTTGAGTCTGCCTCAGTTTTCTTCAAACTTGATTATTTTGGACAATAAATCTCAAAAATGCAGCCACTGTAGTTAAAGTTAAACCCCCTTAGCTACAGATTTAAAATTAACCCTAGATCACAGTTTAAATTAGAGTATAAAATTTTGGTGAGCAGGATTACATTTAATCTTGTTTAGAGTAAAAAAAATAAACTGAGGTTTAAAGAGAGGTTTAAATTTATTCTTTCTTGATTTTAAACTAGTTTTAAAGTTTGGTACAAAAGAATTTGAACTTGAACCATGATTTAATCCAGTTTAAAAGTTAAACCTTGTTGGTGCAATCCAGCCATAATTAATATTTTTGCTCCTTTTTTTTCTGACCCTCGTTTCTTGATGGCTTTCTCCAGTAGCTTCTCCAGGGTTGTCTTCTCCTTGTCATGCTGAGACACCATCTTGTCCACCTGGGTGCAGTGGGCTTTCTGCATGGTATTTTGATCCTGTTTAAAAAGAGAAACAGTATTTAATTATACTGTGAGAGTGCAATTCTGAATGTTTCACCCTGCTCCTTCATAAGCAGATAAGTAACTGTGATAATTATTTCAAAGATATTCACATGTTGTTTTTTTCTAAATCTTGTAATGAGCCAGCAGTAATTTCATTCAGTCAACAGATGGTTCTGGCGGGCACTAAAAATACTGCACACTGTGATAATCAGCCACTATGAATGAGCCATCATGTTTCATTGTTTCTATGGTAAGCTGGTCAAAAGAAAAGAAACTTAAATAAGTCTAATTTCTCAGAAAAAAATGATTATGTGGCTGCATGTGTTTGTAATGGATAGATTATGTGTTTCTGTGTGAGTGTGCCAATGAACAGAGTGATGGAGCAGAGGTCAGTGGAAGATGAAAGGTGGAGTGGCCCCCTTGCTGTGTTTCTGTCTCTCTGAGCATCAATAACTGTGCAGAATAGGCTGCAGCCTTTTTTGCATTACCAACCGACAGGTCGGCACAAAAACAACCACCCACCTTTGAGTGTTTCTTCTTTAAAGTGTTGAGCTCCTTCTGCTGCTTTTTAATCAGTTTAAGGTAGGTCTGCAGGGGGAGAGACGTGTACTTTTTTAACAATATAAATTAAGAACAATAACACAGTGTTAGACAACAAAATGCAGCATCTGTCTTGCATTTCATTTATCGTCTGTGACAGCATTGAACTATATTTACCTACGACCTGCATCTGAAATGTGAAACTGTGTCCTCTTTGGGGTAGAGTATAGGAAAATTTCACTGAACACAACTGAAATGTGCCCTTGCCTTCCATTGTACAATTTCATGAGAAAATTACACTAGTATCATCATTCAGCAACTAACAGTCTTAAAAATAACTTCAACACTCGATCACTTCACTTTGTAAAAAAAATTGTTTGCTTAGTAGCTTTATTTTATGTACATGACAAAACCTGACAGTAGCATACTTTCTTAAAACTTATTCATTATAACGGCTTTATTACTTATTAAATATTTAGTAACTTGATGTACCAGTGCAGATTGATCTGTAGGAGCAGAGAGTAAGAAATTACCAACCTTCATTTGTTTTAAGTCGTCAATGCTGACATTAGGCACGAGTGCATTATCTGCAACAGCCAGAAAAGGGAAGTTAAACTCTGTGTCTACATAGTGTAAATGTGTATGTGTTCAAAATGTGTATGTTTTTAGTTCATATTTACCCTTCTTGGATTCTGCTGTGTTATTCTGGGCGGAGTTGGAGGTCTGGGCCATGTCTGAGCTGGCCTGCGGTGTCACACTGGTCTTCACTGTGTCGCCTTTACCCTTTCCCTTCTTGTCATTTTTTGAGCTTCCACTGGGAACGTCTGCTATGTCATTCTACAAAAGGAAAACAATGCCTTTAGGTGAAAGAGACATTGTTTAATTGTATAAATCCAGTAATATCTGAGTTTGGAGTGAGATTTTGCTGGTTGTACCCAGTTAATCAGGTACAAGTCCTTAAACTAGGGGTGCTGATAACCGGTTTTAGTGATAGCTGTGATATTTATGAATAAAAGATTGGTTTCATGTTACTAATAAAAATATGACAGTACATTGGCTTTAAAATGGTTTCCATTTCCTTCTGTTCTCTTTTTGTCAAAGTAGGGGGCCCGAATGCACCACAACAATTGTTTGCACCAACCACAAAAATCGAGTTATTCTCCTCATTGGCTTTTGATAAAAATATGTTAAAAGACACTCCACATCTACGGTCTGTATTTTGTCATTAATTGTCAAAGGAGACAAAACACACAATAAATGATGTAAGTATTAAATTTGACAAATAAGCATTTTTTTACGCTTACTGTTCTTAAGGTCCCAATAATTGTGTGGCTAACATCTGATACTGTACAGCGATACCTCATACCAGCATGGACTTCAGCATTTCTGCCAACTTTAAGCTACAGATGTATGTTTGATGTCATGTGTACCGTGTCAATTCCCAGCGCCTTCATCTGGTCAGCTCTCTTTTCTGCAATGGTCAAGAACTTCTTTGGATCTGATAGGGCATCCACAATAGCTAAAGGCACAGAGAGAATAGATTATTTAACAAGCCTGATGGGATTGTGTTTTCTCAATTGACATACTCCAAACTTACCAAAAAGACAGTTGTTAATCAAAAGAAAAAAGGTCATGAAGAGAATTTATTTTTAGGAGACATCTCTGCAATTGTTAAAACAGTGTTTTTTGGGCTGTGGTAACCTAAATTTGCTATTTTGCAAGAAGAAAGGCAGTCAACATTGTGCTAGATGAAATCTCTTTCTACTCATTCAGTTCTACAGAGCTTTTATGAAAGCTAGTCACTCCTTTGATTCACTGGTCTCATACTAACAAAGTTTACTAGTGAAAAAAACTGTTTCCTATGGGAAGGATTTGATTTTACTTGGAGCTCCTGTGCATCTGGTAGGTGAGCGATTCAGGCAGCACATCTTATAGAACAAAGCTAATGGTTACAGTAATGGTTCCTCTGCAAAAGCCCCTTGGCTTTATTTAATGACAACTCCAATCCTCCTGCTCATTTGCTTCTGCCTGTTTTAAACTGTCTATTACTGCAGTTTCACTGTCATTATCATTTGCGCCATGCCATTACTCTGTTCAAACCAACCCAAGGCAGAGAGGATGTGAGCAGGAGACACCCCCCCCCAAAAAAAAACCTCTGCCCCAAAGGCTGCAATTTTGTCATGAGCCATGAATAAACTGAGCACTAAAACAAAGTATATCAGTATGAAACACACCTTTAAGTTTGCATCTAGATGTTAGAGCTAAGAGTAATGTAAAAACCATATTAGTATTACTTTATATAGATATGTGTGTCTGTGTGTGTTCTTGTCCTTACCTCCAAAGCCGTCGGGCACGTAGGTCTTGAGGATGATTTGGCAGAAGATGGTGGGCAACGACAGGGGCTTGTTGCCCTCGTTCCTCAGCGAGATGTGACGATAGCCAGCCTGCAGGCCGTCCAGAGGTAGGATGCGCTGGCCAATCAGCTTGTTGTTGTCGTCGTAGACAGCAATGCGCAGTACTGCCAGATCCGGTAAGATCACCTGAGAGGGAGGGATGAAGGAAAATGCAGGATGGGAGGGAGAAGGAGCCAGAATAAAGGGAAAAAAGATGAGTAGAGGGAGAGGGGAGGCAAAGGGCATTGTGAGATCATAAAACAGTGGGAAACTGTAAGGGGTCGATCAATTAGCCCTTTGGCACTGTAGACTACTACAACAAATCTACAACATAGACATATAATCTATAATGAACTATTTTGGAGTCTTTGCAGTAAAATCACAGTCTTGGTTTTCTGCATCATTAGTGGGGAAGGTCAAGAATGAAACAGCGCGGGACACTATCAGGGGACGGTCACACTGATACAGGAAAAAGGCGTGATAGTGCAGCACAACACAGCATATCTTACAACTGACAAGGCCATCTCCACAGCTTGTGTGCACATAGGGAGTGAAGTATATCTCGTATGTGTGTGAGCGTGTGTGTGTTTGTGACTTGTGTCTGTGGATGAGCTTATGTGTGCACAACCTTTGGAAAATAGAAAGCAAGAGTCTTAACTGGCCTTGTGTGTGGAGATAAGTGAGTGGAGAAGGGAGGATGATTAATACCTAGAAGAAGGGGAAGGTAAGAGATAAGACCTAAGAATACTCACTCGAGATGAATGAGTGTAAGCGCTCACTCTCGAGTGTGTGTGTGCGTACGCAAACGTAGCCTTGATGTACTTTGTGTGAGCTCTGCTGGTGTGTGTTGTTTGCTGAGTCTTCTAGACACATTGTTTATGCTAACATACATGCAGAAGCTGTGTAGCATTAATGGCCATTTGTGTCTGTCAGTGAGCGTGTGTGTATTTGCAGTTAGGAGAAAAAAGTCTGGCTAGAAACAAGTTTGTGCTGCCCCTTTGATAGCACAGTGTAAGTTTGTATGTGTGTGTATGTGTGCCCGGATGTGAGCAGAGCAGAAATGCGGCAGACTGTGATTGATGGTGTGTGTTAGGAAGCTGGAGTCACAGTCATGGCTGAGAGACTCCTCTTTCTGCTGAGAGCAGCACTAGTACACACACACACACACACACACACACACACAGGTTTCTCTCTCTCATTCTCCATATCTCTAATCTCTATCCCTTATTCTCCCTTTTTTCTTCCTCCATCACTAATTGTTTTTCTGTTTGTGTTGTTTCTTTCCTTCAACTCGTCTTTGTTCTTCTCTCATTTGTTCTTCTCTGTAAACCAAAGTGCAGGCAAACTAGAGCCTTTGGTCTCCCTCCTCTTTTCTCACTCTTTTCTGGTTTGTGATACTTTTGCAAATAACCATAATCTCCTTGATTTTTAACCATTGCTTTTGCATAGCTTTCTCCGTCTGCCCTCCTCTCTTATCTCTGCTCATGATGGTACTGCCAGAGTATGTGTGTTATTTTTCTCCTTTTTTTTACCACCACCCTCCCTCTTTCCTTGCTTTAAGGACAGAAAGTGTATCTAATATCTCCACTGAGACCTTTCTTCCAACCCAAATCATGGATGTCCTCCACATCCCTTTCATTGCTTCCTCCTCTGATTGTTCAAATATCACATTGTGATGCAGACAGCATTGTAAAACATGCAGCACATTTGTTTTAACCTGACAGTATCCTTTATCCCGCCTCACCCTACAACCCCTTCTCCTGCCCTTCTTCCTACCTTTCTGAAGACGAAGGGCTCCTCGTTGTAGGCCGGATTCAGGCCGTTGTTCATCACCATACGTGTACGGAATTCCTTACGGATGGTGTCTGTTGGCAGCCCGTACATGTCCACCTCAACATACGTGCCGATTTTTTTGTCTGACAGGAACTGTCCTGAGAACACCTTTAATTAAAGAAGAGAAATATATTTAAATACTTATGAAGAATTTCACAGTGATAATAAGATTAAAAAAAAACACTTTTACTGTTTGAATCTTGATACAGTGGGTATGAGCTACAATCAAGCAACATCTTTATCACTAAAGTACCCAAAATTAATGTAAAGATGGGGATAATAAGACAAATGTTTTCTTTCTAGCACATTCAAAGAGAAATAAAAAAGGAAGCTGACAATAAGAGAGAAGCATACAAATCGTGTTTGTAAGATAACATAGACCAAAAGTGAACATGAATATAGAGCACATTTAAATTTTGTGGATCATACTAAAATGATGAATTATTGTCATTTGTGTTTTTTACGTGTAGGTTTTTTACTATTTTTCAACACGACTGAAGTGTCAGATGACCTGTACGCTGCAGGTTGCAGCGATGACACCATCCACCGGCGTCTCTGAGAAGGGGTCAAACATCCTGTCTGACCGCCGCATGAAGTCAGGTTTCAGCAAATACCTGATTAACACACACAAGTATAGGAGATGAATATAACAACTGACACCCAGCAAAATCATTCTGACTGGATCAAATTTGGTAACACTGACAGTATGAAATATATATTCCTACCAATAAAATATTGTATGACACTCTTTCTTAGACTTTCAATTTCAATTATGTTGTTTAAGAATCTATCAGGAATAAGAAAGCTCTTTGTGTGTGGGAGTGTGTGTGTTAAATGGGCGCCCAGCAGAGTGGCATTAGTAATGATGGGTGTCTGTGAAAGCCCTATCCTCCCTCATGTGAGATTTCCAGCATTAGCAGTAAAATCTCTGCCTTCAGGGACCATATTAGAGCTGAGGGACGGAGACAGCCACGGAGAGAGAAAGAGATAGATGACTGCGGAGAGCCTCAAAGGCGCTGCAGATGAGCTCGCTTCCCCAAAGCACTCATCGGCTCTCGGGGCAGACAGTAGCTACAGTCGCCGCTGGCAACCACTAATGAGATGTGACATGCTTTAATTGATGAGCATCGGAGAGGGATGTGGAAGGGAGGGGTGGGACGGATGGAAATGAACTCAGAAACAGGAGTGAGGAGCTGTTCTCACCCGCAGGAGCCGTTGTACTCAAACTTCCCCTGGTTCAACTGCATGGCCAGATCTGAGAGAGAGACAATCAGAGAGCTGTTTAAGGACAGACTTGAATATCAGGTGCTCACATGACTCACACATCAAATCTCTAACACAACAATGTGCAGCCCAGGTCACATGTGTGTCTGTTTCACTGACACTGAGGAATTTGTAGATTTGTCTTGTTCAAAGATAAACTGTATTTCCCCTGACAGCACTCGTTCTCCCCTCCAACCATTTATCCATCCATCACAGAAGCTCCGCCTCTTATGTGCCCCCCCCAACCCCACCAAGCCTCTCTTGCACACACTCAGCTCCCAGCAGGCCATATGGTCTGCCCTCTTTCGCCTCTGGCCATGGGGCAGCAGCTGTTCCACAACAGGCGTCACTTACTAGTTAGGTGTGTGTGTGTGTGTGTGTGTGTGTGTGTGTGTGTGCTTGAAAAATACAGCAGCAGTAAATGAACATGTGTAGGTGTCTTACAAAAATCAGATGGCATAGTTGGCTGAAGATTGAAAACCTGATGACATTCAAACCACTCCAGCAACATACACAGTGTCGCAATCCAGTTACTTCTGTTAGTACATTTTCATGAAGTACATACCATGAACTTACTCAAGTAGACAACAGCAAAGGCTTTTTAGTTGTGAATTGAAACCAGCTGTAATTTAAAAAAAATCTGACTACGTTTGTCACCAGTCCATAATATCACTTGACTTCACTTCACTTGGATTTCATTAAAAATAACTTTGCCCTCTTTTTTCAATGCTGCTACTCTGCAGTAGGAAAAAACAAAGCTAAACACTTTTTGACAGCATCAGCTCATCTTCAACAGTACTGAAGAGTCAAGTGTAAATTCTCGCCAGGCTGAGTGCGTTTGCTTACACAAAACAATGATCGACTCATTGACATGTAGGATTTGTTCTCTTGTCACAAATGATACAAATGCTTCATTTGCCTGGCTAGTAAGTGGCGGACATTGTTATTGTTATACAAACTTATAAAGATTCCTAAAAACAAAAATTCAGCATTCGTTTTGTAATTTTGAGCACATACTTAAATCAACCTTAAGCCTGTGCATAAACGGACTTAGTCCACCTAAATCAGATGAGATTACAGAGCTTGAGGTTTACGGTTTTTAATTTGAGCTGTTTTTCTTTTACTCAAGAAAAACTCCCAGTAAAATTGGTGAATTATCATGACTGTTTGTAATGTAATTTTTAAAGCCAGGAAAAATACAAATTAAATTCACCTCATTGTGCTGGAGTAGTGGCAGAAGTTTCAACCTCAGATCCCTCTTGCCCATAGCTGTCAGTACTGCTAGTCATTAGTGGTGAGGGATAAAATGTTTTAATTTGAGTAAACTGACCCTTTAAACCAATATCTCAATTCAAACTGATCTTCATTAGGTAAAGCTCTTGTTGGCATGTGCAAGGAGGAGCTGATGATTAGTAGATCAATGTTCATTCAGACAACACAAGCAGTAGAGGCTTTCAGTATGACAAATAAATATGTGGAGTCAAAAGTTACTGAATGCTGCACTTTTAGAATGGAAGATTTGTTGATGTAGGTGTTTTTGTGATACGTATATAGTGTGTCATATGTACTGATAGGGGTTTGTGTGAGGTCAGATGTCCCATGTTGTGTGCTGTGGTACCTGGGGTCTGGAAGTTGAGTGAGACCATCTGGCAGCCTGCGTTCCAGAAGATCTGAGGCATGTAATTACTGGAGTCCACCCGACCTCCTTTGGGGTAGATACGGCTCATCTGACGCTTGTTGTAGCTGCACTGACGCTCAGGAAAATAAAAAAAAAAAATAGAGGGAGAGCATGTTGTGTCTAGCACATGTGTGGGAATGTATTTGAGTGCATGTGCGCGTGTGTACCAAACAGACTGCATAACTATTTTTAGTGTGAACAGCTTGGGTCAAGCCGTCCCAACAGAGAGAGAGAGCCAAAGTGTATGTGTATGTCAGGCCAAGTCACACAGTCCAAAGGCACACTGGTCTCTGGAGGCCTCCAGTTCTTTTCTGACAGCAGAGTGGAAACAAATATTGCCGAAAACCATAAGCTCTGACCCGTCATTCAGCTCTCATTTAGGTGACCTCAATCTATTAAGTTTTAACTTTAGTAGAATTTTATGTAGGTTCAATTAGGTGGGAAACACAACTGTGCTCAGTAAAGAATAGTGAAAATCTAAGTAGTGGTAATCATTAGATAACAACCAAAGTGCTTCCTTTGTAGAAGAGGCTTTGATCATTGCTTTGGTAATAACTCATCAAATGTTAATTCAAAGTAGTTATTCTTCATGGTAATTGAACCTACAGAGAATTAAAATGCGAATCTGCAGCTGCCTCCTGATGTTCAGTGCTTTAGATTGTGCTTCAGCTCATTGCGTAACTGTCCAGCTGCAACTGTACTGTTTTGGTTGGAAAACAGGCAGCTATCTCAGGGGAAAAGCTCTAGACCCCCCGCCCCCTTTTACTGGATAACAGACACTGTTAGCAACTTAGCAACTGGCTGGTGAACACAGTGGAACATTTAGCAGCTGATATTTCTTTCAGGTGGTGGAGACCAAAAGCAAAGCTAAAAGAGAGTGCATAATGGACTTACATTTGCCAGATGTGTAAGTAAGCAACTGTTTGCGCATCAACTTTACGATATACCAACAATGTTTTCGCAGTTTGATTCTGCTGCTCCCTAGTGGCACAAAAAGGAATTATAAAATAAAAGTAAAGTAATTCCATTGTTCATAAAATACAGCCCAGCATAGCTGACATGAAGCCCAAAGGATACTTGACGAACTCTATGGCATTGGTCTTCAGATAACCCAGACCAACAGACTCGTTAAAAGATGACATGTTGTGATGAATGTTCCTTTCTGAAAGAAACAGAAAAGGAAATATATAGTGTTCATGGCATTTAGCCTTTACAACATATAGATCATTTGGAGCTATGTATTCATTTAGCATCTTTTTTTACAGTATTACAGTTTATTTCCTCATGAGCAGTTCACTTGCAGAATCACAGGAGAAACTAATGAGAAGTTGTAAAACAGAGGGAGGAAGTTGAAGCTCACCCTCTGCCACATCAAAACTCTGAAACTTGACTGGCTGTGCGTAGTTGACCATGGCTGACAGATACGGGTGGATGTTAGTGGTGGCTCCTACATAAGTGTACTGAGCTATCACAGCCTCACAGTCTTCTGCTTCCTCCCCACCCTGCACGGGACAGGTACAAACATACACAATTACCTTTGTTTCACACATTGATGGATATGATGCATTAAGCGTGTCAATGAAAGGAAAAATGCAGTGGCAGTCGTGTGCATGCCTTCTTGTTATTGTCTTGGTCAGATGCTTCGGAGATATCTGTTGCATCTGTTGCCTCTGTTGCCTCTGTTGCCTCTGTGGCTTCAGACATCTCTGTCACATCATCTTCTGGCACCTGAGAAAAAAGACAGAAAACATTCTCTCTTACTATTCGTGCTACAACTAAAGCCTTTAAATGATAATGACTTCCTCAAAGAGAAAAGGGGATCAGATTATTTTAACTTCAAAATAGGTATCTTAACACTGAAATGTTATCATTGTAGTACTTTTATTTAGTGATTACTTGAGAGAAGACACTTCAGAAAACTCCTTGTTCTGTTTTTGCTTCAATATGGAGGCTTTTGGCCTCATAGGTAAGGGTAGAGTGCCTACTTTTCTACACTGACCTCCTAATTGCAATCATTCTTCCATAAAAGCATAAACATAAAGTTCATAACATTATTTCACTTTATATTTGAGCTAGATTTTTTACCTTAAAATAAAAAACTTGAGGCAGTTATGCAGAGAATAAATATGCAGGGCATAACTAGGCGAATTAGTAGGACAATTCCTACTGTACTGATGCAGCATTTATCAATTTATCATTTTCACTGTAATATAATATGAACTATAACACTACCCTGTTCTATATTTAAATAAAGTTAGTGAAGAGAGAAATGATTTACAATTCTGATATCATTTCTAAACCTTCTGCCCAGGGGGATCTGCTGTATGCCAAAGGCACTGCTGACAGTAAAAATCAGTGTTGGTATTTCAAAATTCAAACAATCCTCAAAATGACAGCTTACCTTCTTGATACTGTTGCTGCGTTCTTCCTCTTTCCTCGTGCTGACGGCGTTACTCTGGGAAACACTGTTGGCCTCTTTCTCACTGGCTGCTTCTGACAGACTGCTGGGGGCCTCTGAATTCAACTCCTTATCCTCAGCCTCCTTTTCTCCTACAGGCACACACACAAAAACACACAGAGCTTTATTTGGGAGCAAAACTTTTTTTTTGCAATAAGTCTTTAGTCTTTATTTAAACTGCAACTTATGAAAATGTTTTGTCTGTTTTTGGTTTTTATTCGTATTTATGACATGAACTGATTGTTAAAATTGTTGGAAAATCACAAGACATAGTGTCACCTTATCTACATGTCAGTACAAAACTCCTCTATAACCTACAAAAACTACTCCAATACATTGTAGACACACGTACATACATATATGCACACATATATAAACTAGTAATTTATTTAGCTTACCGTTCTCTGTGTCGTCTTCAT
>JAUZTA010000012.1:6808867-6836489 GCA_034780835.1 Ctenochaetus striatus | reverse complement strand
GAAGAGTTCCTCTATGTCTGTGCGAGGGCAGATCTTCTGTGTTAGCGCGTAGAAAATGTCAAAGGTGAAATCTGAGGGTTCAATCTCATCATTCTGCGGAGGATAAACAAACCCAACATTTGGTAACACCAGGGTTATAAACCTACAGGTCAAAGCTCTGTATATGATCCCGCTGACCACTACAGCCTCCAGTCAGGGTTACCTTTCCACTGGGAATGCCAAGATCCTTTAGAGCCTGAAAGATCCCCTTCTCTGTCTTTCCTGATGCAAATGTTCGAGTAATGCTATTAAAAAGAGAAAAAGAAAAACAGAGGAGCAAATTGAATGAGACACAGTGAAGTAAAGTGCGATTTCATAAAAGTTGACTAAATCTTACACCAATATACACTCTTACCCTCTCACAGGTATCTTCCCATTTACATTGGTCGAAAAGCACATTCTCATCCAACTAAACCAGAGAAGGAAATGATAACACAGAGAAAAACACCAATTAGAGGAACGGCTGATTTCTTACCAGAGCTACGAGACAATTAGAAAAAAATAAAAGGAAACTTAAAACAGTTTAGAGCACTATTCAGGTCACAGAGCTAAGATAATTAAGCGATGCTGTAAGTACACTCACTGCTTCTTCAGGCAGGTCATTGGACAGACGTTGTTGGCCTTAAAGTTGTGGATCACAGACCTCAAACCCTCAATCCACTTCTGCAAACAAACACAAGCACAAGTGTTCAGGACACACACTCATCACGCTGACCAACCGAAGTCAACGGCCAAGAGGGTATCTCCCGAGTGTGCAACGTGTTAAAAAGTTTGAGTCTTGAGGGAAATAAACACAAGGCAATTAATTGCCTCTTAATTCACACACACAGGAGAGTGCCCTGACAGGACAATCGGGAACACACAGGCATAAAAACAAAACACTATGCTGAACAGTCAGCTAGTTCAAGGCTTTAAGCAGTGACAGTAAACAACACCCACAGAAGGAGGCCTTACAGTGTACATGAATACACTGCTGACAACATCAACTGGAATGCCACTGAGGATAATGTAAATATTCTGACTTGTCTGTCTTTCCATTTCTGAATGTCTTTATTTTTTTGCACTGTGCCTCCTCCACCTTCACAGCAAGTTATTACTGCCATCATTATAAAACATTAAACAACATGATGGGTTCAGCAGGGGCAGTCTGTTTGGGCATGAAGTGTCTGAGAAGCTGTGAGAGTGTGTGTCTGTAGATGTAAATAACTATCTCTTCTCCTGAGGTCTGCTACTTGGGGCCACCTGCATGCTGAGAGGTGGTGATGCTGTCATGGTGTGTGTGTGCATGTGTGTAAGAGTATGACCTCATGGACACACTTTAGAATCAAGACCACTTAATTGTTGATGGCTGGTGCAACTGGGGACAAAAGCTGTGTCTTCACTTGGAAAATAGCTGATTTTTGGGTCAGTGGTTATTATTCAGGTTGGGATGAGTCTCCTGGAAATGAATGTAAGTCTAAGCAATTTCCTCAAAATTGACTGTATGTGTGTATATGTGGGTCTGTATGTGCTTCAACCATTAGGCCTCATCACTGAGGTTTGTTGCATAAATGTCATTTGTAATGAGCTCTTTGGAGCTCTTATATCACTTACAATACACATCACAAAAAAGACACCTCCTATTTGGAAACACAAACACCAACACTGACCCTAACAGATGAGTGTTGACACAAAACATGTATTTCAGGTTTCGTTGTGATTTGAATTCTGTGGAAAACCATAACAATATTTTCTTCACAGCTTGCAACGTGCTGTGACTTAGTATTTTAAAATGCTATATGAGTGCAAGTAAGCTCTTTTTACTTTTCTCAGTACTTAAATATACTTCATAAACAAACAGTTTTGGATGACATATCTTCTGCAAATGTGAATTTATATCAAAAAATGTTTGTATATCATTTATCAAATCTTTGGGACACAGGATTTCTCATCTAACAGGAGGCTGCTGACTTACACTAATTTTTCTTTTCTCAACAGGTTTTTCATGCCTTGACACTGTTTGTAATCTTCACAGGTTAGCTAAAGTTTTCCCACTAGGTCAAAGAATATAGTTGGTGGTTTTCAGTACCTTTTGTTGTGCACAAATCCTGTAAAAAAACAAAACCAACACCTAATTCATCCAATGATAAGAACTGGCTGTGTAGTGAGAGCACGATGCATTTCATCCCTCTGTTTTCCAAAAGCTATTACATCAGTGAGCCACACTGTTGCACTGAACGACATGTTCCTTCTTTATAATGAACACTGGCCCTGTAGCTTATTTTGAGTTAAACACACATAAGCCATTCTGCTGCTGTAACTACTTACCAGCATAGCAAATGTGTATTAATCTCTGACTAAAAATAGTCCCCAAGAAATGAGAACTGTTTCATAAAAACTACAGTGCCCAGCCCTTTTAGGAAATTACTTAAGCCTCTTTAAAAAATGAAACTATACACATTTGTGACTCATTTTAAAATGTTTACATCTTAAATAGAAACAAATGGGCTTGAAGTTTAGGGCACCAGACAGTTTAAGGTCCTCTGATTTTGATCTTTCTGTAGGATTTTGTTAAAGATAAAATACAGAAAAATACCAACCTTGTCCTTTGAAGAATAACCAACAACTGACTTCATCCTCTTCAACTGTGACACTACTGACATATTTATTCTTTAAATCTGTATCAATTTAACTCAAGAAAACTAAAATTGAATCTGCACACACCATACAGTTGTGTATTGCGGGCGATACAGGGGTGTGTACAAGAGAGGGAGGTTTGCCAGCAGGGGTCAGCAATAATAATGTCCGCAGATTAAAAGGAGAGAGAGACAGAGGAGGGGGGACCGTCTGTCTGGCTCAAAAAAAAAAAGATAAAGAGATGAATGAGAAAGAGAGAAAGTGATAAAGGGAGAGGTGCAGAGGTGTTTCTCTACTCAATAATGCAGTCAGATTTCACACAGAGCTTTTTTTCCAGACGAGTGGGAATAAAAACAGAGGGACAGAGAGTAGAGAGCAGACAAAAAGGATCAGAAAATAACAGCAAAAGCAGAAGTGCAGGAAGGACAGAGGGAGATAGAGATGGTGTGAGACAGGATAAAATGAGTCATTCCATGTGTATTTATCAAAGTGAACCAAGGCCAGATTTGCTCTGTGTAGGTGTTGGCTTATGAACCATTCACCTGACAATTTGTTTTTGCTTTGTTGTTGAAGGAGTTGGGAACAAAACTGAAAATGGGTAAAAGCAGACATGAAGAAAGGCAAATTCCTTTATTCTGTCTAAACTTTCCAAGAGAGTGATCAAATCTTAGCTTTTGTGAGCACGTCTTTTAACTGGCACAAGAAAACCTGAGCACATTACCCCCATTTTAGCTTCACTCCACTGGCTGCCCATACATTTTAGGGTTAATTTTAAAATTCTTTTATTTGCTTTTTAAATCCCTGAGAGAGCCTAAAACAAAGCGGAAGCTCAGAGGGAATGTGCCTTTACTGTTGCTGCCCCAAAACTCTGGAATAACCTGCCTCAGCATATCAGACAGGCCTCCTCTCCGTCTGTTTTTAAATCCCATCTTAAGACCCACCTCTTCTCCTTGGCTTTTAACACTCAGTAGGTGGTTGACTTCATTTTATTTTATTTTATGGATATTATTTGCTTTTATCTGATTGTACTGTGTTTTATCTCACTGTATTTTTATCTTATTGATTTTATTTTTTGTTTTATCTTATTTTATTCTATTTTATCCTGTTGACTTCATTGTTTTACTGTGCTTCTGTTGTGTTATTTACTGTATTTTTATCTTGCTGTGCAGCACTTTGGAAACCTTGTGTTTGTTTAAATCATGCTATATAAATAAAATGGATTGGATTGGATTGGATTTTATGAAAAATTCAATCAAATAAACCTGATGAACACCTGTAAATCAACAATAAATGAGTCCCTTGCATTTCATTTGCAACCTTGCTCCAAGGACATTATTGCTCCAGTATATAAAGTTCTGCAACACCAAATACCATTTGCCATTATTAAAACACTGAGAACAGTTAACACACATTAGTATCATTGTGAAGCACAAAAGCACTAGGCTGAAAGTACAGTGCATCTGTATACCTACCCTGGCTGTGTCTGGGTTCTCTGCCACCATGAACATGAAGTTGAGGTTGACCAGATCTGTGCCGCTGCAGATGCAGATGATGCAGCCCTCTAAGTCTGCTTCTGTCTTTCCGATGGCTTCAAAGGATGACAAGATCTTGGGGTCCTGTGGAAAAGAGAGAGCATGACAGTTAAGTAACAGAAGAATTATGCAATCAGAATGAAAACATAAATTCAAAGTCAGGTAGCAATATATATTTCTTAAAACACTATGAGAAAAAAAATTACAGAGGGAAATTTATGTGTTGCGTAATGTGAAAATGTCCAAAATGATTGATACATAATATTAACCCTATCAAAAAATATACAATTGCATCATGATTGATGTGATGGCTAATCAAGTGACTGCAACAAAATAAAACTGACCCTAATTCTTCCAAATTATATGAACTAATGAAACTAAATAAGTTATGGCTTTTGCCTCATTTTGATTTTTACTTTGTACCAAATAACTTCCACTAATTTTACAACATATTAAAAAACCTTCTTCTCAAAATAAGATACAGTCCTGATATGACTTCAAACATCCGTTCAATCAGCAAAACAGGAAATCCATGAAAACATTCTCTCACTATCAAAAACACAGCAGGATATCTCGCTTTCATCTTTTCAGATTTCAGTGTGCCACCATTATCACAATAGTGGGTAATAATGCATTTTTTGTTATACGATTGAATTAACAGCAACAGGCAACCGGCTGTGCCGTTTTAAAACCCCAGCCAGCGACCCTCCAGTGCAATTCATCTTTTCTCGCTCATTGGATTATCTGAAACAGCTCTCAGGGCTTGTGTAACCATGTTATCCTCTGAGGAGAAGCCCTGCTATCAGTTGTCTGCTACTTACAGAATAGAGCCTTTGAACAAACAGGAGGAGCTGCTATCAGGCTGCAGAATCTGTATACGTGCCTGCACACATGCACATACGCACACGTCCACAAGGAATAGCTAGCAAACAGACCACCTCCTGCTGTCAACAAAACATACGCAACCTGGTAATGGTTCTGCACACAGTACACACCAGTGTCTCCTGTCAGGCTTTTGACTTTTAGTGGATTGACAGGTTTGGATCCTAATTAGAGGCCTGCATCTACATGGGTATTCCCATAACAGCTTTCATAATTCATTCAGTCTGCATGATGTCAGATATTACGTCTGTCAAGGCTAAACTGCACGAATCAATATTTAATATACAGAGAGACAATTCAAGTTTTGTTTCTGGCTCTATATTGGCTAAATAACTGATTGGTTTCCAGTTGCACTGAAAATACAGAATAGTGCAGCTGGTTGGTACATATTGCTTATTTCAAGATCATTTTTCTATTACAAGATAAGAAAATACCTGTACTGTAAATACCTGTTTATACCTGTATGCTTTTGATCCCCAAGTGGGAACTCCTTAACCCAGTGGTTTTCTGACAGTCTTTCTGACAGTCTTTCATAATCGCGCTGGAAGCACAATTTGTCTTTATGGGTCAAAAGCCTCTAGCGAGGTCAGCAAAAACAAGTTTCAGATACAACCTGTGGCTACACCCAGCCAGGGCTGTATTAATATTGATTATTTAAATATTAAAGTCATGTTCTGCTGGTGCCTCTGGTGAATCATGTGGTTGAAAGTGAAAGATTGATTGAATACGCTGCTATAGCCTTGGCTAACTGTAACAAGAGTAGCATGCCTGGCGGTGCAGGTTTTGCCAGGAGTGTCACAGCTGGAGCAAGTCACTGAGTGTTAGGTGGGATAGACGGAGAAAGTGAATGCTGTAGAAACAAAGAGGGAAGAAATTTTTTTTCTTGAGGTCTTACTTTTGGGACGGCACCAACACGGATACTGTTGATGAGGGAGCACTCGAGAACCTGACCTTCCTGCAGGAACAAGACACAAAATCATAAAAAGAAAGAAGTAGTGGGGGGAATGTGACAGCAGTTGACAGAGAAGACAAAGAGTGGCAATGGAAAAGATAAAGAAAACATGAAACTGCACTTTGTTTGTGATTTCTGCAGTCATTTCTATTACTCATTACACAGCCGCAACACTACAACATATCAGCATCTGATGACAGTTATTAATGTAAGTCATTAGTAGTATCATAATATCTTTCTCATAATCAGATTTCCAACACATGTAACATTTCCTCCTTTATATATTGTTGTCGGATTAGCTGATATAACACCAGTTGGGTTTATTTTTGGTCGTTCAATTCCCAGTGAGACAAAGTCTAGAGCATCCTGCAACACCACACATGAGGCGGGTATTAAAAAAAAAAAAAGGATGGAGATTTATTTTTATGTTCTCACTGCCATATGCTTGTTTAATTATGATACTAGCATCGACTGAAAAAACTGTCCATCTCTAAAAATATGTTTTCATAAAGTAGTCAACAGTAAAGTTTTGTTGTTTATATAACAATAAAATCATCAGTATGACTCTTAAATTGCATGTGCAGAGATTTAAAAAGCTTTGAATTTCATTTGGGATTCTTTATTTTCAGATGTAAAGGTTTTTTTTGCCTGCCAGTGTCTCACACATTTCTTATGACATGGTGATGGAACAGTGTTGAACTGTTTGCTATCATTGACAGAATATTTGTGCTGTAGAAACATCAGCTACAACCACTTACACCCCCAGGCTGCTGCCTTCAATAAGAAGTGTTCCTACATTCACACAGAACATAAAGGTTAACAAAGAATAACAGTGATTGACATGCCACTGGATGTTGTTCTTGAAGTAAAACTGAATGTCTACAGTGTGATGATGATGATGATGATGATGAATTTGTGGATTTAGCAGTACTTTCTCATATATTAACAGTTATTCAGGGACCAAAGAAAGCATTGCTTTGAAAACAAGTATTTCTAGACAAACTGCAAGATGAAAATTTTATTTTAAAGGGGATGATAAAATATACAAAACTGATTAAATGTACCTTTCCCTCACTCTTCCAGGTGATGAAAAAGCCATATTCGTCCACCTTCATCTGACAGTTTGGCTCAAACATGTATGGGTCCTACAGAAGGGAAGATTTTTTTCATTAGAGAAAAGGCTTCAATAATCACAGGGTTTTATTTAACTTGAAACAACATTAAACAGCCTACCAGTTCCAGAATCACAGGGATTACACAACAAGACAAATAAATGTAGCTAAATGTAACTAGCGAAGTCATTTTCTAAGATGTACCTGTCTGCCTATGCAGGACACAGACATACATAAACATACAAAAACATACATACAGAGTAAATGCAAATACATTTAGTACGTACATACATACAAGTTGCGTGCAGGGAAGTAAAAACCTATTGGTAGGCAAACAAAGTCAGATAAACTTGACCACATGAACTGTTAATTGCAAATGTCATCTGGCTGGAAAACAGTGCTGTGCATTAGAGACCACAGACAACCCTGCGTGAGATGCACTGTGTGTGTGTGTGTGTGTGTGTGTGTGTGTGTGTGTGTGTGTGTGTGTGTGAGTGAATGTGTGTGTGCAGGATTTAAAAAGTGTGCTAGCCCAGCTTCTGTGACGCTGCTGCACACACACACAGTCTGATGCTTCATCTGTTGGCTCATGTGCGACATGGGTTCACCAGGGGTGTCAAAGCAGAAAATTTACTGACATTAGCCAGCTTACTTTACCCAAACATTTTTCACTCAATTCAATCAGCTGCTGGAAGCTGTGATGGCACTGATGAAACACTGTGTAAAAGTATGTGTGTGTGTGTGTTTCTGTGTGTTTTTGTTTTTTTAAATCCCACTCAAATCACACATCTAAGAGGGATAAAAAAAAAAAAGAGAACAAATACAACAGGAGATGGCTGCTGGGTCAGTGCAACTATTGTCAAAAACAGAACAGTGTGACACACTCACACACTCACTTCTTCTATTATTAAAGAATATTTCCTCCATTAGATACACAGCCGCAAACAGAACTCAGCTAGCTTCTTGTTTGGCTATGTCATGTCATTTGAAACCACCATAAAAACCAATTTAACAATCTTTTATTTCACTTTTGGAAATAATGAGACTGTTGTAAGTGCATTTAAAAGCTTTACTCTTTGATCTGAATTAAGACTGACAGGGGTTTCAGTTGCACATAGTGAAGCCGACTATGAAAGAGATAGTCCCAAATTAGGCCCGGCTGTTAAGAATGTATAGAAGGCCAGTGTTACACTATCCGACCTAAAAGGTTTATGAGAACACTTAGTCCTAACAAAGGCAAAGGAACAATTTGCTGAAGGTCCTGCCATCTCTGGATGGATAGAGACCACTGGTCATCGTAGTCCTGCTCCCTTTCAACATGTGTACATTCCTTTTACGTGCTGTATATGTAATAGGCTTATATTGCTGCACAGTCATCTTTAAAGTATTACCATTTTCTAATCTTTTTGTGAACAGCAAGGACGTAGAGCCATATTTACCAGATAAAAACTACGGATGAAGGAGGTTATATTATGGTATTTTACCCCCAGTTTAACCGACCAAATCAATATTTTGACCTGATAGCTGATTCAATCAGAATACAAGTTATTGTACAAGAGTGGAAGAGTAATCAAGCAACAGAAAGAAGTGCTTACTTGTTTTCAGTGTCTAACAATTCTGACCTCTATTTCTTTGTCTTAATCAACTGTCTGTCAATATGAGGCTGTTCAGTCACCATGGAAACCAAACATCAGCCAGATCTTAAGTGATTGATTTCCAATCAGCAGGACAATGAATGAAACATGCACGTACACAGAGGAAGCCCTTTGGCGGTTCGCATGACTGATGATCACTCATTGACCACTGACCTTCCTGTCTCTGGACTTTTCAAAGAGAAGAAACTCATTTGAAATCCCTCACTCACAAGCCAAAACCTAATGAACCGCTGGAAATCTATACCATTTAAAACCTTCACCAATACACAGAGGTTAAGACACACAGAAGGTTAAAAAAACAAGTGTACATTACAGTTAATTGGATAAAAAAACACAAGAGCACAACAAAATGTAAGCAACCCAAGATAGTTAGGAAAAAGAGTAAGACCAGAGCTACTGCGTGAAATAAATGTATTTTTGACATGACATTAATCATGACATATACTGATGAGAGACTTTGTAATATAACAGAGGTTCTCTAAAAAGCTATGGACCGAAATCTATGTAGGAAAAAACACACACACCCGCATATTACCTGTCTCTGCCATCTGTCACTCTACAGGGTTCACTGAGTGGAGAAGGTTTTGTGGAAAAGATCCATGCTGTTTAGCATATTTGTGCCTATGTGTGTGCGTTTGTGCCTGTGTGTGTGTGCCAGTGTGTGTGTGTGTCTGTGTGTGTGTGTGTGTGAGTGAGTGAGTGCCTGGATGAGAGGGACTGATAAAGAGCATGCCTGTCTGTGGGTGGACTTGGCATACGTCATTTCAATCAAAGCAAATGTCCCCTGCAGACTTTGTTTTTGCCAAGCAACAAAGTAGCTATTCACTCAGTCACACACACACACACGCATACACAAACATACACAGAATTAAAGACAGCTGTTTGTAAAGGAAAGACATTACTACCACTTGTGTGTAATAACAGATCAGAGGCTAATAACCATATACCCACTTTGTTACTAAATAAAGGGCTGAAGCCTCAGGGATTTATTTTTTTTTTTTTTACCTCTATCAATTTACTAGTTTAAACTGCAATGATACGTGCGATATTTAATTTTTTCCCTGTATTCTTCAGATAAAAGAAGCAAAAGTAGAAAATTTTAGAAATCTAACAGTTTTTTTTATGGCAACATATTGGCATTCTACATTACACACTTAGTCCAGCAATTGGGGAGAATACAGATCCCTTCTTTGGAGGAGCTGTCATCTTAGACCCGACAGGAATAATTCTTGGGCTGTTATTATTACTATCACAATGGTAAACAGTGATCCCTTGAGAAAGAAAGTATTTTGAGGATGCCAAATCAGATGAACAGGGCAGGTATAAGACGAGTTCAATTCTGTATTTTTAAATGACTACACAAGAAACAGATGTCCATTATCTCAGATAGTGCTGACTTCAAATTTTTAAGCAGAATACCACTAGGAGTTCATTTTAAACTCTACATAATCACTCAAGCAGCTGATCTGCTCATAGATATGACAAAAACTGGAGGAATTATCTCAGGAACTTTGGCAAAAAATTTATATGACCACTTGTTTCAGTGATGAGTATGGAGGATTAAATGACTCAATAATGACATGCAGCGGTAAGAGGGTAATGATACCTCTCTACTGACATCCTTGATTGTAACCTTTAGGGCGACTGGCAGTAGTCGACCTTATTACCATTGAGGTCAGTTCTAACCCTGTCTTGCCATAGCCTGGCTCGTATTCACAGCAGCAACACACTAAGGACTTTCTTCAGAGGCATGCCAGCCCAGTTTCATGGCTTACTTTGACATGGCTGTGATTTGATGATGCTTTTCCCTACGCTCTTTCAAGTTCTCTTCTCTGCTTAAGAGGGATCCTCCTCCACCCACTGATGCCCACATAAATGGAGAGGACTGAGGGGATTTCCTGATGTGTGCAAAGGGAGGTGTGTGTGTCTGTGTGTGAGTGTGTGTGTGTGTGTGGGAAGGCATGCGCGTGTGTGTGACACACTTTGCCTTTGCTCGGCAAATGTCCTAGCTAAGTGTCCTGATTAAGTTAGTCAGAGGAAACTTGAGCAATAGATAGCAAGACATACACAGGGTTATACATTTACATATAGGGTAAGAGGTTTGTAAATCTTTAATAATGCTCGCATTTGAAAGATAGCAATTGATTTCCTTATGATTCTGAACATTATTCTTCTGTTTCAAAATCAAACATGTTACGTTAAGTGTACGCACACAGATTCCATGTCAACTTTTCAACTGTTTTTAAAGAATCAACATGAAAAGCGTGAATGTCAGCTCTTCAGAATTTTACGATTTGTTTACTTCTTGCTCTGCAGAAATTTTTCCACATTTTGTACTAATTTCAGTCATACTACTTAACTGTACTAAACCCTACAATAGAACCAAAGAGCATATTAATGGTTTGTGTAAAAAAAAAAAAAAAAGAAATCAAAGAAGATCCCTTGAGGCAAGTTGTGCTTTGTGAGAAATAAAAAACTGACTTGGATTGAAGATGTTCAGTCACTGGGAAGATACACAGATGATCTTTTTAGAGTGCAGCTTAAGACTCTCAGTGGACGTGTTGCAGACATGCAGTCGCCATGCTCAAGCTTCTTAATGATGCTGATCAATGTGGCCTGCCTACAGCTAGAGCTCTGACTACAACCATGACGTATCGGGTTATAAAACAGACTTTTATGTGTGTGTGTATGTGCGTGTGTGTGTGCTTGTGAATGTACGCTAATGACTGAACCACGCAGGGTCATTAAGGGTGAAGGATGATAATAGGACACAGCAAATAACCTATCATTATCAACAAGGTTAATGGCAAACTTATACAGCACGCACTGCAGGAAAAGCCTTCATATGTTCATCAAGGATATTACACTACATTAATCAGGAAAGGTCTTGAGATGATGTTATATATCAGGAATTTAACATAAACAGGTTAAATTTTTTTTCATTCGGAGGTATTCTATTTTCATTTAAATATTTACTACGCTTTGTAGAGACCTAATAAGCTTGCAAGAAATGTGTCATCTTTACCTCATCAAACCTGTCAAAGGAGGCGCCTTCCTGCATGAACTCAGGCAGGTGCTTCTGCCAATTGAACTCGTAGGACTTTGTCATGGCTGCTCACAACCCTGAGACAGGAGAAGAGGAGAAAAAGACAGAGAGATAGAAAACAATTAGTAGGAAATATATAATCTACAATTGTTAAGGCTCATGCAGGTTTTAAAAGCAAAACTTGTCACATAATCACATATATCATCTGTCCTTTCTCTAGCAGTCACACAGAGATGCTGAATTCACTGAGCACAGCTATTGTACCTGGCCCTCCAGGGGCTAATCCAAAAATATCCTTTCCTGACTACCACATGTAAAACCCTTTATCAATAAATAGAACCCAATAGGATTTTTGAGTTACTTTCAGTTGAACTAGGATGTTTGAGAGAGGTTATCATCACCAGCCCAGAAAAGAAAAAGAGCCACAGATCACAAATAAGAAACAATCATTCTTGTTGGCCTTGTTTTCTCAAAGGAGAATAAATACTAATAAAGCAAGTCACTGTATTACAAAAACTGGATCTGGGCATTCAATGAGATCCACTTATTAATATGTGAGTGACAACAACAGACCAGGGAGGACAGGAACAGTTTTACAGAGTATTTTGCAGTGTAAATTTTAGAGAAGAGACAAAAATAAAGCGCACTGATTAACAACAAATGTCTGCATCCACAGTCATCTAATTACTTCATGTTTTTACGGTAAAAAAGAACCAATTCAATGAATGTGGGTATTTACTTTAAACAGAGTGTCACTGAAAGACATCTAGGCATAGCAATTATGTAACACATAAGCCACACTTAAACAAAAGCACCATTGTAAAAATTACACTTCAGGGCTTAGCTGTTGAATGATGAACAGAAAAACAGCAATGTATTTAAGAGAGTGCTCAATTCCTAAAATACTGACCTCTGCAGACAATCTCTTGGCATGGGGACGTGGGGTTTTACGTTATGTAGGGACTTTAAACAAAGCCATGACCTTTTAAGTAACAAGATAAAGGGGCAGGCATTGGACTAGTGTACAATAACATTACTGGAGTGGAAAGTAGAAACAAATGAATTACTGCAGTCTTAAATCTAATTTTTCTTGACTTCTAAATCTCTTAAATCTGCTCTAACCAGAAGTAGACAATTTAACAAATATCTTACATCTCTGCACAAGCCTCCTCCACCATCTCTCCTAACATGTACCTTACTACCTTACTGAGCTTCTCAGTATTTCAGTGTAATGTTGGTCCCGACAAAACAGGCCTTGTTGGGTTTTTGAGTTGCAACTGAGATTATGCTTGAAGGAATACAAACGCTAGAAACTCAAAATGCCCTGACACATAGCCTTTCAATTCTAGGACTTTCTAAAAATGTTTTAAAATGTTTATTTTGGCTTAAAAGAAAGAGCAAAAAAATTGTCAGTGTGACATGCTGTCTAACATCTCCTACATAGTTACAAGAGAAGCTATCCATTGAGAAAGATGCAGAGATACCAGAATCACCACTAGTAGTTAAAGTGTAAGTAGACAGGGTAGGTTGAGGGAACATACATGCATCACATAATCACAGGCTAACCTCTGGGTGCTACTGAGCAACACAGGTTAAGCATATGCTACAGTTAAATGGTATCTGAGGGAGGAATTTTCTGTTGAGTCCACTTTTACCTCACACTAAGCCTCAAATAGTCTGGATGTGCACTGTACTCTTCTTCAACCACTAAAAGAGAGTCAGGCTTGATTCATGTGACAAACCTGCACGTGTAGCATCACGCAAGATATTCAGCTCAAGGAGGGGAGGGGGTCCTGAAAGACAACTGTCATATTGTTGATGACACCAACCAAATATAGGCTCTCCCTACGTCAGCGTGAAATGTGTCAGGCAAAACTGAGAGAGAGAGGCGCACTTCAGAACGTGACATACTATGTATAGTCCAAGAGCTCAGCCAGTATGAAGTCATTAAGGGAATACTCTGAGGTGTGATTCGATTTTGTTTTAGATGAAAGGGCTAAGATTCTTTCATGATGATAATAGTTACAGACAAATAAACTGTCTATCATGCAGAAAATCACAGAAAAAAAACGTGATCAAAAACTTCATTAAATGCACTTTCCAATTAGCACGCCTGTGATTTGGTCTATTAAAATAGGTGAAATGAAGGTGGGATGTATTTTAATGTCTCACCACAGGTTTTTCTTGTAAAAATACAAAAGTGAATTTGTGTATATCTCAGCATCCTGCCACGACTCACTCAGTGCAAAGATTATAAGTCCCACATTTTGTGCAGTGGCCACCCCTTTCTTTCTACCCAGGGATAAAACAGGGGGTAAAAGAGGGAGGCAGAAAAGGAGTGATACAGGAAGGAGAAATAAGAAGAAACAGAGAAAGGCACAGGGGCAATAAACAGGTAAATAGATGGGTCAGAGAAAGGCAAAAGAAAATACAAGCAGTGAGGGGTTCACAGAGGTGACATACAATACAGAGATGACGCGAGAGCAAGCGAGGTACGTAGAGATAAAACAGAACAGTGGTGGGCAGCGAGAGATGGACGAGTGAAACAGCTGTGTGTGACAGAAGCTGGCTGAAGAGGCAGGGGGATAGGGGAGTGAGTGCAGCAGCTGGGGGGGGTCTCCTTTTGATGTAGAGAACACAGATCAGAGACAAAATCAACAGAGGCTACATAAAACTACTGTCTACTAGCTGGGTGGGCTACTGTTCACCCCCAGCATGGCAAATGTAGATGAAGAGAAGCTTTTGAGGCTGTCATTATGAAAATATAGAGTGAAAGGCTGCTCAAAAATACAGAAGCTAATAACAGCTCATCCCATCCCCCATGCACAGGTTCATTATCAAATACATTAGTGTTGATACAAAGAGTGGACCCTCCAGAAAATGAGAATGCAGTCTTGTTACTTTATCAAGTGTAGTTTGCTATATGTCTCAGCCTCACAGGATCAGCCATGCCAGGTTAATACATCAAGTGACGTACGAAACATGTCAAAGCCAGCCTTCCACCATCTGTGGTATCCTACCAGGGGACCGATACACAGAAACACACATCCTGTCAGGGGACTGAAAACACAGATGCACACTTCCTGTGAAGATTAAGAACCGAGACCAGGCAGGGAGCCAATAACTCAACCCCAGAGAGAGGGCTAGAGTAAATAGCATACACACTGTCTAGATTATTCAGTAATGCTAAACCAAGTCTGATGAATTTTATATATTCCTAAATCAGATTCAAAACGATTCACATAGGACAAATCACATATCTAATTTGGACTAATTGGGTTGGGCTGTCCTGTCTGGTGTTAGCCTAGATCTTGCCACTCTCAACAGTATGCATTAGATAACATTTTCCTCAGTGGGATGAAATCTGTCCAATAGCAGCTCGGCATGCTGAGGTTCTGTAAGGCCATGACAGCACCCACATCGGGCCTCTGAGCTCCTGGACACGCGAGCGCGCACGTGAGGAGCTGAGGGAAGCTGAAGGAAGCCAGTGAGGTCCGAGCCCCCTGTCCAACCCCTGACAATGAGATAATTACGATAGATAGGAGCCCCATGAGGCACACTGTTCCCAGCCTCCTCATCAAAAATGGCAGCTAGGGTAACACCCAGCGGTCCCACACCTCATAAACTAAAATTAGGCTACAGCTACACCAGTCAGCCAGTGGTAGAAGGGTTGACTGGGGACACACTTGCATGGACACAAGTGAGCAACACAGAGTGAGGCACATCTGACGTGGCTGGCACAATAACCAAGGCTCTCCTTTACCTAATACCTGGTGTGAATTATGCATTAAAGGTCTCTGACATTAAAACGATCATATTTTGCACTTCCGTCTGAACAGGTTAAACCAGTGGAAACTAAGGGGATAAACCTGATTTGATCTTACAGCACAAATCCCCACATGATGCTTTTGGTGTTATCTGTCATGATGCATTTATTTAAAAAGTGACTCCATCTGAACTAAGGTTTGGGGTTATTCTACCACAAGATTATTTGGTTAAGATAGATCTCCAGGGGTTTAGAAAAGTACTTCATCTCTGCAAAATCTCAAAATGATCAAGATTCACAAGAGACTGACAAGAGCTTCACTTTCAAAAAAAGCAGATGAGTGCTCTGTTGCCTTACAGAAAAGTACTGAAACTATTCAGATTCCAGTTAACTTAATTTTTCCTGCGATCTTCTCCTTTAAGAGCCCAAAAGGCAGGAAGAAATAGGTTTTTTTTTGCTTAGTGTCAGACTTTATCTGAAACAGCTGGTCACAGTTAGAGCATAAGATAAATGTTACATTTATGATGTTTTTTATCATGCAGCCTGACAATAATGGTCCAGAAACTCATGGTTTGACTATATATGGTCTGACTCAAAAATCCTAAGGTTATAGTCTCATCTTTGGATTTAAGCTGGAACAGGTTTTTTTAGCTTTATTATGTCCCTTTTATCTCTCAGGGCTTAAATTACATAACCCAGATAGATTGACAACAGTCAGTTAAAATGTTACAAAACAAAGCAGAAGAAAACCAAAGCTAATTAAAGATAAAGCAAACTATTTTTACAGTGAAGCCCTGAACACAACCTCAGAGATGTTGGGTGTATTGAAGGAGATGGCTGTTTTTCTCCACTTTGTCAATGTTTTGCTCCACTATACATCTAGTGAACCTCTGGGGTGAACAAAAGGATTAAACTAAATATTGATTTTCCTCATCTGACTGTGGATATGAGAAAAGCAGCTTAGTTTAATTAGCATCTTGATATAACTAAACATTCATAATCATGTTTTGCCACTGATTATTCAACACTGTAGCTTCTCAGTTTGCAAATCAAAGCACTGACACATAATTGCTAGTATAACAAGTTTTACATCCTAAATGGTAATTATGCTTCCCTGTATTTCTCTTCTTTTTTTCTCTGGCTGTTAACAATTAAAGTTAGAAAAGATTATTTAACAGATATATTTACCTGTGCTGATTCATATGATCTAATATATGATGAAATGTGAAGTGAAATAGCATTTTCATGTGCTTAGAAAGCTGAACTTGAATTAGCTCCGAGGACCAGGGGCGGTTTCTGGTTAATCAACCAGCCACACCTGCTACTTGCATGACATTAATGATTAGGTGGAGCCAGGTGATTGGTATCATCTTTAATTGCTACTGGACTGTAAACCTACTTCAGTAAGATAGAGGATGTGTGTCTTAGAAGAAAGGGGGTTGATTTAAAGGCCCTGTGCAAGCAAACACTTTATGTTACTAACAGACATTTTAGTTGGTCTGGCTCTCTGAAACTCAGAATAAGGGATTAAGTTGTCCCACCCTAGATGTCAGTAAAGTGTAATGTAAACATAACCACGCAGTTGTGAAAAAAGCAGGTCAATAAACAGCTGTGCTCAAACTTTTAATTGGCACTTAAATTTTAAGGAGATAAAGAAAGCAGCAATGCATCTTCATTCAGTGTGCAGATATGTCTGATAGCTTCCCAGCATGCACTGAGGCAACAGAAGTAATACCGTTATCATAATTTTGTCTGTACTGTTGTGCAGATACTGGTTGTATTGTTATCTGTTTTGAGTTTTGCTCATACTCCGTGCCGTCTTACAATTATTCAAGAAATTAGTCATGTCATTTTTTCCCATTAAAAATGTTGTTCTTTTCTGACTGGTAATCAACCAAATTGTCTTGCTCCTCCTAATCTGATAAGCCACCTGCACCCTTCAAATAGGACTTCATAAAACTGTATTTGATGTGGATATGATTGAAACACGTGTAGGGAATGGATGATACGTGTGCATACTGCCTGGTTTTATTATTTTTTAACAACCAGGTTTGTTTTATGCAATCTACACACAGTAATGTACCATCATATTTTTCTATGTTGCTGCTCATGACTTGGTAAATTTCAGAAGAAACATATGCTCAAGGTAAACATGCTGTAACACTAAAGTCTGACATCATGACATGGATCTTATTTTTCCACTTGCTTGACCTTTTAAAAAAGTCTTTTACTTTGCACATGTACATACAGCAAGCTGACTTTAGGCTGAGTCCGGGTTTCTAATCTTAACTGTACATATTCTGAGGTGTCATCACGTTCTCTCAAATGTTTGTTTAGGATATTTACTTTATCTTGCAGCTACAACAGTGCGGAAGTAAACGCATGTTAACACACCATTCTTTTATATCTACAAACAAAGGGCTACAAACCATGGACAAGTGATAAAGACACATGAGTTTATACAGAATCATTACGCACCTCATTCCTGCATGCATGTCCACTGGAAGGCAAAGAAAGCCATAGAACATTTCCTGTGCAGGCTCAAGCTCTGTTTCTTAATGTGCCTCGTCTTCAACAATACCATAAATCTTCCCCTCGCACTATTAGGGTCAGAGTAGTCCTTGAGGCTGAAGCCATCTAAGGACACACACACATCTACCACCTCACCTAGACTGACTTTCTGTTGCCAAAAACCAATCCACTCTAAGAGCTATTCTCTTCATATTCCTCAGAACTATCAAAAGCCAAAGATGTGAATCTTTGTCATGATTGAAATAATTGATAGAAGTCTGTTATCCTCTCTATTAAATGGCGTAACTTAAACTGATTCTATCCATTACCTATTGAGTTTAAAATACATATCCAGCATCACATTATAAATAGCATGTCATTGTGTTCCAAGTACCTCCACAATGCAGTGTTTGCATTTAATTTATACTATGTCTAATGTTTTGCTCTCCTTTTCATTTTTCAACACAAAAATCCAAATGACGGCATGCTGTGGCGTGATGATGGCAACATCACAACACAAACCACTGCACCACCATGCTGTGCCGGAGAAACAAATTTACATGTGATAATTATTCTATTGCTATCAAAACTGTAAGCAAATCATTAGTTTATGTTCACCGAGATTCTCTTTACATACCTATCCAACAATAGCACCTGCTTCAAGACTTATTATTTAATAAATATGCTTGTAAGTCTGTTGTGTAAACTAAACAAAATTCTAGCAAACAATTTAGAAAGAGAGTTATGACACACCTGGCTGCTAGCCTTTTACTTTATAGTGAGGCAAATTAGCATGGATTGAATCTTAAATCATCTTTAGATTTTATAATAAACTGCAGTCAGGGCAAGTTCATGATAGCACTAGAATGCTCAGCTCATTACACTTCAAAATATTGGCAACTTGTCTGCTGCAGGACACACTGATATTAAAGACAGAGCTCATTTAAAAGTCTGATAAATACCCGTGCTTGCACTGGTCCCTGCCGAGAAAACAGAGCCCCTAGAGTGTGCACATAGAGTACACAAACCTGAAGGGTTATAACAGCAGGATTGGCAGGGGGGAAGGCTAGGATGAGAGCAAAGGGGAGGAAATAAGGAGAGGATCAAAGGCCAGGAGGAGCAAGAACTCCTGTAGACAGCACATCACAATGAGAGGTCCATGTTTAAGTGATACTTAAGTAGCCATGCTCTACAGTGGTGTGTTTTTATGTGCAGCACAGCCATGATAGCGTGGCATGTTTCCAGTATTCACACTTAGAGGAAAAGTACAATGAGAAAAAAAAAATATTCTTCAGGTCAGCTGGTTTAGTTAAACAACCACATCCGGCAAGAAAACCACTACCAGGATATGCAGTTCAAAAAAGACACACACACACATGCACACACATGCACAACATCAACAGGTTACCCTTCTCAGGTGACGCTGATTCAAGACTGTAGATGGACTACAACAGTGTGGTGGTAGCAAGCTTGTTCAATTGCATTACCAATTAGTGAATTAGATTAAACTCTGGCCTATCAGATAGAATCCAGTTGGCAGAAGTGTTCATGTTTGCCCATACTTTACTTTACACATCAGTCACACACTGCTAATGCCCTGAGACACAGAAATACTATAAAAAATCTACTGTTTACACTGAATGGAAGTAGTCTTTAATGAAACAAGAGCCCTTAACAAGGAATACAGTGTTTTTATAACACCAAGAAGACCTCTGTTCTCAAAGCAAACAGCCCATATGGCAGTGAAATCAATAACATTATCGCCTTCATCCGTTTTTACATTACATTTAGTTATTAAGCAGATGGGTGGCATAAGAGGTGACAGTAATCGCTAAGTAAACATTTGCTTAGCTTTACAAGGATGGAGATCCTGTGTGCCTGTGTGTGACCTGTGTAAGATCTCCACAACACAATACCACTGAAGCCTAAAGAAGCATGCCAACTATTGGATTACATGTTACAACAGAAATGCAGGCAATGCAGGAAATTATTTCTGAACTTTTTTAGTGAGGAGAGCTGCGGGACTGAGGAAACAGTCAGTGGAGGAATGAGTGGAAAATCTGAATGGCGAGACCAACCACTAATCACTACTGAAATTCCCTTTTCACTTGTTTCAATTGATCTACATTTGGGCTCCACTTTGCTCACTGACTGTTGAGTGTCAAGTGAGGTTTGTATGGCGCCTTGAGCGGTGTGTGACTTTGTGTGTATCCTCACACGCTATGTGTCTGTGCATGTCTTCCCTTGTTTGCATGGCTCCACGCCTGTTTGTGTCCATGTGTTTGTCAACCCATGCATGTTTAAGTTTGCTTTCTTTAGCCAAATAAGCTCTTTTGGGTCACTAACAGGAGTGTAGATATAATTCAAAAGTTATTAATAGCTAAAGGTTTCAGTTGTGACACAGATGTGCGATAGAGAAAGATGATTTTACTAACGTGCCTGTTTGTAACCTGTATGAACAACATTAACTTCACTTCACCTGCCTCTCCTCTACTTTTTGTGAGTCCAGCTGGACACAGTTTTTACTTCTGCACATTCAAAATTAAGAAATAACTTTACTTCTTTTATAGCTGAGAAAATCAGGACCAACTACCCCCCTTAACATATAAAGCCTCTCTACAGACTCCAAGAAATATATAAGTGGAATGGCACAAAATCTATTACTGATAGTATTTCTTGTGTTTATTGAAAATTTACTCCAGAGACTTCTTCACAATGAAGAGCTCTGCTGCCTGAGAGGTTTGTTTTAGTCTCATGACTAATTAAAAAGACAAGAAATGTTGTGACCCACTCATGTTTCCTTCATGAAACAACCACAGAAAAAATCCTTGAGCAAGGCACTCAGCTTCAGGAGAACAGCTGCTCCACTGAAGCTGATAATATGCTTACAGTTGATTATTTCACACATGTAGCAGCTCTCAGGTCAGAAAATGTCAAACTAAGAGAAAACAAGTGAGCACAAAATCAAAAATTAAGCATTGTTCAGTGCCATCATGACTCAAAATGAATTCCACCTCTGCATTCTTGTTCCATTACTATACAATCAGCTGCTTTATGAGGTAGTTTCACCTATCATTATCACCAGTTGAGAAAATTAATTAAGAATTCTGGTGTAACCCAATTTAGACTGTGTAATATTTTCACAGGTCACATCAGCCTGTCAAAATTTGAAAAAAGTTCTCTGGTCTTTAGAGAACTGCTAATTTTAATTTTAAAACTCTTCTCACTTGAGTCTCCGAGGTAGATCAGTCATTAAACAAGTTTCTGATCGCACATTGGTGGAAAAAATTGCTCTCCCTGTGCAGAGTTATCAGGGATAGATAAAAAGTAATTGCAAATTAATAGAAATATGAAAAAAAATATCGAAAGGAAGTCAGCTGACAAACCAGAATGCTTTTCTTGGGTTGTGCATACAAAATATGCAATCGCCATTTGTTTCTCTGGGATTGTGGATGAGGAAGTATTATGTTGCTGGAAGGAAGAATGTCTTTTTCCATGCCAAATGACCCTCATCTATCCTTTTCTTTGCCTTTTATAGTTGAGGATCACCCATGCTCCTCGGTCCCGGGTTACATAATTAACTTGAGTCTGAGATGGAAACTGGCTGTCTTTCAGTCACAGACACCGACAAAACTGTGGTCAGGCGGAACATATGTATACACACAAAAGCACTCACAGAACTACGCACGCACAAAAACATACATAACACACACATGAACATCATAAAATAAAACATTCCCACATTTAAACACACCAGTGGGATCTCCAAAGACCTTTGTGAGGTCAATTTCAGGGTTGTTCGTTGAACAGCAGATGAGCTATACTGGGGCACACACACATCCACATTCTCAGAGTTCTATATATAGTTATCCACACCCACCTTCTGCCAAACTAAGCTACACAGAGAATCTAACACATGGCTTAAGGGACATCCGCCTAATAAATTATACCCCAAAGCCTATGCCAAACGTTTGATACCAGTGTGTGTGTTTCTGTGTGTGAGTGTCAGAGGGGTAAGGGCTATCCCCGGCTTATCAGCTATCTTAATCAGAGGTATTCAGAGCACTGCATGTTTGACTATGTGTGTGTGTGTGTGTGTGCATGTGTGGCTCTTTAAAAAGCCACTTAGTCAGGGAGTTCCCTCAGTTCAAGGAAGCAGAGGGGGCCAGACTGACACATTAGTATACTTAACCCAGCCCTGCAACTGGAACACAGTTCTCTGGTAGGAACCTCCTCTGCCATCTGTAAACAGATCTGTATCGCAGCTATCCTCATTTGTAAGTATAACAGATGAACAAGGACATTAAAGTCAATTGGGATGGACAGTTTACAAGACAGCAGAGCAAAAGTGGACTACAGATTTAGGCAGAGGAAAACGCTATTAGAAGTGAAGAAAAAACTTTTATATTACTTGGAGAATCCTTATGATGTGATGTCTAAGCAGCTTTGTACGGGAAAGTCACTCTCAAGTACAACTAGAAATCCTCAGTCTTTGTACAGTGATGAATACCTCTAACTGAAGTCACCAAATGGATGATGGAAAAGACCATTTTTATGAGGTGATGGTGAGGAGATGGAATCTGTTTAAGAACATTACACTGGGACACTTGTATTAAAGAGACTTACAAGTCCAAGCAGTTGATCTAAAACAGTGCATGGACATAAAAAACGGCACAGAGGAGTGATGTAGATCTGACCAAAGAGTGAACCTGTGTAAACTGCAGAATCATTTCTGTTCTGACAGACTGATGACTACAAAGTGAATCTCACTCTAGTCAAAGCTCTTGCTCAGGAAGTAACACTGTAAATGTGTTTGTCAAAGCATGAGCACTAGATAGCAGAAAGTTGCAGAAAGCAAGTTTAGATTTCCTACTTTTTACTAATTATTGGTTAGGATTTGCACAATTGTATCATCTTGCTGCTTTATGGGGCCCCTATTTGACGTTAATGTTATAAACTACCAGAGCCATATGAGGACAGCCAGAGTCTAACCCAAGGCTTAGTCTAATCTTGGCATAAATGGACTGATCTTTCACTTGGAGATGCTGTATCTAGGTGCAGAACAACCTGCAAAAGCCTGTTAATTTGAGCATGGAAGTTAGATAACTGGCCTTTGCAGAGGGATGCCTGCAGAGGGAAAATACCGAATTATCCCAAAATTACTGTTACATCACAGACTTTGTGCAGCTCTGCCCTGTGTAGCAGTGGGCTGCGTGTGTGATAGTCTCATTTAGACCAGATTAGGAGGTTAAAGGTTTGGTTTGCCCCGCTACACTTACCCTGCCGACAGCTCTTTGGGGGCAAGGTTTGCCCAAACATGGTCAAAAATATTGACAATACACATACACACATTTACGCAGACACACATTCACGCATACACACACAATACATTCTGGTTGACCTACAGTATGTGAAATGTTTGAGAACCCTCTGGATTTCAGCTGAGAAGGATTCGATTTTTCCTCAGTTAAACTCAATCTACTGCAAAATGGTGCAGGTACATGTGACAGTACCTAAGAGGACTTAAAATGTTCCAAATTAATGGGCACTCAATAATGCAAACTGTTTTAAAAGATCATCTGAAATTGTAGCCAAAGGTAGCCTTACACCTGTTCCCCTTGCTGTTGTCGGGGGGTGGCATGGAGGGATAGCCCAGCAATAGAGACAAGAAAAGGAGCAAGACATGGCAGCTTAAGAGTTTGAGACAAGGAGAGCTGGGCAGGGGGAGGACAAGGGGACGGAGTAGGGGTTGCTCAAAAGTATGTGATTTCTCCCATTGCCCAAATAAGTACCTAATAAAAGAGATCTGTGCCCTGCTGAGCTGCCGATAAGGTAGCCAGTAGAAATGAGCTGTGCAAATAGAACATGTCCATATAGAGAGGGGAGCTGTGGAGAGCGGGAGCAGGAAGGGGGCAGGGGTTAAATGCTTCCCCAGAATGTGTGCTTTCCACTGGCGTAAACCCAGTAAAAAGAGTCCCTGCTGATTGACACAGCTTGAGGGCCTACTGTGAGCACAGGCAGCTGGACTATTGCCAAAGAAATTACAGCTTCTCAATCAGTTTCACTTTCAAGGGCCATGTTTACCAGTGTTTGACAACAATAATAATGAGAGACAAGAGATTTTTTATCAGGCTTAATAACCTCAGTCAACAGTGATAATACCCAGGCAGTAGTTTTTGACTACTAGACTGACAGTCAAAGAGAGTAGACAATAACAGAAAGAGGAAAACCTGTCTCGACAAACACCCCACAGATGTTGCTCCTTTCTGACACCACTGGTCTCCATAGCAACCCTGCTGGCCAGTAATAGCCTCTAGCTCGTTTGGCTGCAGTGGCGTCATGAAGAGGCACACACACACATACACCGTACACACTCACAAACAGACACATTTCAGCCTCTGAATGGGATCCCAGTGCATATTTATAGAGACAGAGGGACTCACCAGCCCACCCAGGCCAGCCACCCCCCCAGGCCTCGCCAGAGAACACACATATCTAAACAGAGACCATGTACCCCCATCATTAAAAGCCCTGGGCACAAACGTACACGCACAGCCATAAAAACAGATCCACCAAGTCCCCTGATTCCAGTAAACAAGCCCTGTAATTGGTGATAACAGATAGCTGGGAATTATACATGAGAGCTGGCTTGTTTCACGGATATGTGCAAAAAGCACAGGCTGAATTGTCTTGCTAAATTTTAGGTTAAACACACTCATTTTAAGATGAAGAAATTGAGTTTTCTCTGCAATTTGCAAGGCACCATCCTAAATTCAGAGGACACATTTCTGTTACGAATGCTAATGTGTTCCCAGATTCCTGTTGTGCACAATGTAGGTTTCATTCAGAGCTGACACCTGTTGTCAACAGGTGTCCTTAACACTAGGACACACCCTTGTTGATGTAATTATACTGGAGTACAGAGTAGAATACTTGTGCCAAAAATGAGCTGGACTAATATTTGATTATTTCTTGTTTACGAGAGGCTTAACTCAATGGGGGTAGAAAAATCTTCCTTGACTATATTCTAAACTTTTAGTGCACTTTGACTAGATACATTAAATATACTGTAAGATAAGCTCAAAAGTATCCTTGCCTGGCATAAACAGAAGTTTTTTGGAGAGTCCTTTTAGGCCATTTCCACCACTTAGCTCACTAAGTGGGAGCTAAAACTTCACTCTTAATGGTTAGCAGGGCATGTATAGAATCACCAGTCAAATGTGATAAAAAACTGTTCAAAATATTTTGTAATTTCACTCCAAAAATAAGGATTAAGATGCCCTTAAAAAAGCTGCACTTTTACTAAGCATTCACCATGTTTAACCACACCAAATTTCTCTACACAAATATCAATGGTGGCAACAAGATATGTGCCCATTAAAGCAGAAGATAGGCTTTTGAGAAGAAAGGGCAGGATACGTGTCATACAACTGTCAAATCTAGTGTTACAGACTTATCTGTTTAAAAGGCTTTAAATGATATGTCTCCTCTCTTGTAACATCTCTATTTTTAGCGAACTTCAAAGTGCTCCAGAACACATTAACACATTCCATTTTTTTAAATTACATTTTATGTGATGCACTTTCTTAACTAGGCAGAAAATAACAGTAATTTATCTGGAATGAATTGACCTGCAACAGGTGTTAGTTTGCTGCAGGGCCAGCTGGCAATGTAGTGACAGCGGCAGTAACTGATGTCTCTTGTTTGGCAATATTGCAAGGTATGTCATATCAGGAATTAACTATTTGTACCACAATTTAGTCTGTCAAGCTGCTCTATATTTATCAAAAGAAGTATTTTAACCTATCGAGATCTTTCAAGGAATACTTTTGCCACATTGAGAGAATGTTTTTCAAGCTCATACAGTTGAAATTGTAAACCTTAAATTCCAATATCATTAAAATTGCATTTGTTTATATATTCCATTTGTTCATTCATTTAAAAAACACCTAGTCAATGCTCATTTTAGTCAGAGAGGTATGCTGTGTTCCTATAAACACTGCTGACTTCACCCAGTCTCTTTCCATGTACACGAACAAGAGATTATCCTTGTTTTTTAAAGGTGACATCTATTTGCAGGCAGTGAGCTGATTATTAAGTGAAGGAGTAATGAACACTGAAAGTCACGGTATATGCGGTGGGCAAATATAAGTGTACTTACCAGGTGACAGACAAAGGGCCAGAAAACCAAGGGGTGGGGAAACACCAGAGGACAGGACTGGACCACTCTGAAAAAGATTAATAAAGAAAAGGAAGGGAGAGAGAAAAGGGAGAAAAGTGAAGAATTTGGTGGGTTTGGTTAAGGTGTAAATGACAGATATGCTATGTGCTAGGCCTCAAATATTCCACCTATTCTTGTATGCTTACAGTATTATTACAGATGCTTGTGATGCCTTCAGGGGAGACACTGACACACAAACAAGCATGCGGCTGCACGTGAACTTGCACGCACAATACACACTAGAGTGTGCTCCTCATCCTATTTGGCTTGTGCAGAATTTTAATCATTCCTCTGGCTTCTGCTTAATAAACTTTTAATAGGAAGCTGCTTCCCTTAAGAAAAGCTGCCTTCATCAGAGAGAGCAGTGGAAATGAGCTGGCAAATTAGACAAACTGCACCACCTCCGCATCTGCTCTGCTGTAGCTTTTGAGTGGTACACATGTCACAGAGGTTAAGAAAAGTCTACTAAAAGCTTAAAATGTAAATGTAAACTACAGTATGGGTCACAAAGTACAAAAACGAAGACAGAGTAAAAACAGTAACAGAACTATAGATGGAAGGGAGGAAAATCATCCACTTGGCAAGCCATCTCATATCCTTATGTCCTCAACAAAGATAAGACAAATTCCTCAACATTTCCTGTGTTTAGCAGTGACTGTGGTTCTGCTTATGTCTCTCTTCACCTCATCATACCAGCTCCATCTTGCTTTACTCAGTGCAGGACAGGAACTGAGGTGGTAATGGTTTCTTTCTCCAGACACTTTGCAATATAAACGTAGCGTAAGCATGGATAGGGCAGGACAGATTTCAACAACTTAACAAGAAAGGTTGCCGCTCTGGAAACTGTATTTACATCTAGGATTATCTTAGCTTATTAATGTTGACTTTTGTAGGCTCAGTAAAAATATGTCCTGTTATTGGCCAGTTTTTTTTCCATCTTACAGAAAGATCATCCTACTCTTTTGGATGGTTTGTGTTAATCTTTATCATTCACAATGCTTACACATGGACTGCTGTAATCTTTACCTTATAAGTGAATTTATATGCTAGCAAGTCAAAAAAATATACTTTTATGTCAAGTCTTCTACTCTTTTCAAGCTGCATTTTGTAAATGTATGAGGATGAACAGCCACCATTTGCATTTTGCAACAGATACAGCAATGTAACTATTTACCAAGGAATGGCTTAAGATGATATTCAACATTTGTTGAATAATAAGCACAACCATAAAAAACAAGGTTTCAACACATTGTCCTGAAAAATGTGAACAGAAACAGTACCAAATATATA
>JAUZTA010000012.1:6798603-6808767 GCA_034780835.1 Ctenochaetus striatus | reverse complement strand
CAAATTAAATATAAAGACATATATCTGAGACTGTGCTCAAATAATTTTATGGCAATCTACTGCAATATAAAGAGTGTGTTCTAAATTATTGTCGCATAACAGTCAAACAAATAGGTTTATGAAATAATCGGCTCTACATGTAACCCATGCAAACACCCCTGTGAAAATACCATCTCATTTAGATTAAGGCCAGAACAACTGAATGGCTTCTTCCGACAAAATCTACTCATATTGCATATTGCTAAGCTTTCTTCGAACCCTAATATATTTTTTGAAATATATACTTTGAGGGCTTTGATAGAAGGAGTGTGTGATCAACTATCATTGGTGTACAATGAACAAACTGCCCCTAAACCATGGTGAATTATTAATATGACGGGCAGCAGGACAACTCATTAACTTGTATACAAGGAATATAAAATTATTAACTGTAGATGCATACGCCCACATTTTACGTACCACAATAACTTTTTTGGAACACAATATATTGTTTTTCATTGAAAATGATTAACTTTATGAAAAAAGTGGACAACAAAAAAAATCAGTAAGTAATCAGGGACAAATTTAAGGAGTCAATATTTATTCAAGAGGTAATCTGCCATTGATTCTCTCAATATTGACCCTGCTCCATCCATTCTGTATTTGGAGTCAGCTGCTTCCTATTCACCCATCTCTTTTCCTCTCTCCTCCTCTCCTCTTCATGTGGATAGGCTTCTCCCGTAGTGGCAGTTTATTTGGATCAAATATTTTACATGTCAAGTGGCTTCAGAGGCCGAGAGCTGTTCACAGGCCTCTTGAGCCAGGGGAGAGGATCAGTGGGTACGCTCTGCACCAAAAAAGGGAAGCCATGTCATGTATGCAGAGAACAGTATTTATGTTCTGCTGGGTTTTAGTGAGAACGCAGCAGAGGGACATACAGATGGACATACTGTAAAGTTTTTTTTTTTGTTTTGTTTTTAAATAACCATTAAATCTTTAAGTCAGCAGTTCAAAAGGGACACCACTTGCTAACATGCTTGGTACGGTTCAATAAATTGAATCTCAGTTCTTGCACACAGGGACAACAACAAAGACCAATTAAATCTCATCTTTGGCCTAATCAAGCAATAACTTAAGTTTGATTGTAACTGTTTATTTAAATCCCCTAACTGATTCCCATCAGGCAGGTCATAGCCTAAGAGAAATTACAGCAGTATTGGTCACTTATGGGACAGCTTAGAAGTCTCTATGCTGGTCCATGAGGTCTTAAATGCCCCGTAAAGTGGCAACGAAACCCCACATTAAAAGTTAATATAAGTATTTCTGTCTCTTTTGCTACAAATCTCTAGCATGACACAACAGATGGAAATGGTTCACATATCAGCATTTGGAAGGGGTAGGTCATTAAAATAAAAATGTCGAAAGGCAACTGGATGAAAATTCTGTATGCCATATTATTATTCTTGTGGAAACCAGTCAGGAGAAGAATGGAAACATCATTTCCATTAATAAAAGCCTTCAGTGTGATTTTTTGCCATTCTTTTAAAGAGGAATGTTGTCCAGCTCTGATAAAACTGCTGTTGCCAAACTATTGCAAACTATTGCAGCATCCTCGCAAATCTCTCCGACCACCTTTGCTTATAAGTTCGTAATTGCTTCTCATTTTTGTCAAAACTGAACCACACCCGTAGCTACTACCTCCTTCTTCACAAAGGACACTGATTGGTCCAGTCATATTGTGACCGGGCACAAAAGAATCTGGTTGGAGCTTTTAAAGATGGACCTACAAGATATTAGACGAGAGATCTAAGCAGTCCAGCTGCCTTGCAAGGTTAACACAACCTTCATCCATCATAGCATGACAAAGCTAGTCTGGTAGCGGAATATTTAGCAGTGGCTTTCCAAATTGAGACTGCTGTTGGTTCTTGAGATGCTGCTGAGTGAATGGGTATGAGCTATACTGCAATATATTTTCTATTCTACTTGTCTATTTTTCAACACAGAAGAATTATGCTAGCAAAAACAGAAACTCCCAGCGAGCACCAGTAAAGTCCAGTGATGGATAAACAATATCAAACAAAGAATGAATGTAAGAATGAATGTTTCCTGATAGGCTCTCTCCTGCTACCCTTTCTGTGTGTTTGTGTGCGTATTAAGAGTATGTTCTTATTTTTAGAAGCTGCTATTCCAAGTAACTTCCAGTGGTGCAGTAATAATTCCTTTGATTAGGGCAACAGGTGAGAGGCTGCTAATCTTACCCCTGCTTGCCAAAGGATTTAATGGAGTAAACAATGGCAGCTCTACCATCATCACTCAACCAGAGACAGCTCTATAGGGGAACCTCACAGGGGTGCTGATTAAAAGGACAGCACGCAGCCAACCACAGACGATCCCACAGGTAACACAAGATGGGATATGGCAGGGGAAGTGACATTATCCACGTTACCTGAAATAGCCTCATCTAAAAATAACCAGCAGAAGCACACAAACTTAAGCACGCACAGAAAAATTATGGTTATAAAAGAACAGCAACACTATCTTATGCCTAAAAAATATTTTCATTTGCCATATAAAAGTAAATTATTAATGACTGAAAGGATGATAGCCACCAATTTGTCTGTTATAAGCTGGTTAAGGTGTAAAGAGAATGACTTGGAGGATCAACAGCTAAAAGCATATGTCCCCGCCTCAGGAAATCGACCCAGCCCATGGCCTGGCACACAGCTCTCTGTGGGAATCACTCTTTGCTGCCGTGAACAGCACCTGTCTGTGTAGTGAGAGGATTACTCTCATGAAGTCCCTGATGTCAACTATCTTCATCCTCTATACTGCTCTTTTGAGAGTAACTGTGAGGGGGACATCAAACCAAACATTAACACCAACTCTCTGACCAGAGGAGCACCCTGAGAAAACCCCGCCCCCTGTTTATCATGCAGCTGTGTCTCAGAGGGCTGTGGGGTTTCTGAGAGGGTTGAAGTAGGGTCAACACATTGGAAAGTGCTGAAGCAGAGAGACCTAGTGAGACCTAAAAATAGGGAGTCTTGTTCCAGCACTGTATCTCTTTCAAATCAAACCAAATCCAGACAAACAGAGTGACTAAGGTGAGATTGAACTGTATTAATTAAATTGGATGTTTCTTTGCATGGCTCAACTTAATTAAAAAAAAAACCCAGACTTTATTAGCTTTGAAATTAATCCCAGTCTTCTTTCACTGTGTAAATATTATGCTATCACCATCAGCATTAGCGTAACTTAGCCCAAACACCAGAAAAGGAGGAAGTCTGACTCTGTCTAAAGAAGCAAAAACCACCTACTAGCTTTCTACCTACTCACTTTCATTAACACCTTGTATGTTTGAGCCACACAAGACTAAGTGTGGAAATGACACATGGTGGTTTAGTGATGGGATACGTATTTTCATATCATCAATGTGGTGATGCCAAAAAGTCAGCAGAGACACTCGGAGGTTACTTTCTTTGTGCGAAGCTAAGCTAACTTACTACTGACTGGAGCTTTGTATTCACATATTTACCTAGACATAAGAAGGCTTCTCGTTAAACTCTCAGCAAGATCTTGATGAAGCAGATTTTCCAATTGTTAGACCACTGTTTTAAAAATGTACAACTTCTGGGTTAGAGTTTCAAAACTCTTGATTATGTCCTTAAATTCTCTCTGTTGTGGTTAAGATTATCAGCTTAAGTTCAATACCAATTTTATTGTTTGTTCTGGCAAAAGAAATTGCACAATATCCGGCCACAGCTGGTCCTTATACCTGAAGTACCATTGTGAAAGGGTTTAAAAGTGTGAGATATTTACTATTTCTCCTTCTGCCAAAAACTGAACAACACAATAGTCGTACAGGAAACTTTGTAGCTGGTGTTGTTCATGATCATAATTTTAATTTTTCTACCTTTTTTATCAAAACAAATGTCCTTGGTGAGAAAATGTAAGATAATGCCTATAAAGACACTACAGAAGTTGCCCTAATTAAATGTGTGCTTTACCCTTCATTTAAAGATACATAAAAAAATCAAAAAACAAACCAAATGACAGGTACTCACTTAGATATATGAATGACTAGAAACTACGCTTCTCAGTAGAAAGTGGGTGAAATTAAAATGGGAGGTAAAGATGAGAGAAGATGCATCCTGAGAGAAACAGAGAGCGATGGTGGAGGAAAGAAAGGCAGTCAGACAAAGAGAGAGATACACAGGCACCAAAACATTTCACATACACTTTGACTTTTCAATTTTTTTTTCTCTGTGAGGCTGTCAGGAGCCAGCTCCCTGAGGGCCATGGAGAGAGAAGAAGCAAGAGAGAGTAAAATCCAGGCAGAGAAAAAAGGTGAGAGGGAGTTTTTCTACTTAGTGACTCATAGAGCCAGCGCGGAGAGAACATTACTCCTTTTGCCTTGGAGAATGATAGACGACTGTCCTTAACAAGGACAAAATTAGGTCTGAGTCTCTCTGCACACACACGCACTCATCACACACACACACACACACTGGGTGGGGAGCACTTTTTCTTTTCTACTGGTGTGCTGGCTAATTAGTGGATTACATTAGCAGTGATTCAGCCCAAGGTCCAGGGGCCACTGTCGAAGGGGCACGTTCTTTACTACCAGTGATGAGAAACCATTCAACCTGAGCTAATTCTGACAGCTATTACACAGCATAATTTGTGCTGGTATGACATGGGACACTGTATAATTGAAGTTCCTGCAGAAAGCTGCAAACTTGTAGCACTTACATTGACTCTTTTTAGATATGTGTAAAATCCATCAATTTAAGTGATTTCATAGTAATTCCATTTTAGCTTTAAAAAGAATCTAGCTGTTACATAAATACTCCTGTGTGGCATTATGACAGGGGACAGAGCTGTAATTCACATGATATTTAGCACTCTGGCACATGAGAAAGAGCATAGCCCTGCTGGAGAACAGTGATGAGACAAGTAAATAATAATATAGAAAAAGAAGTGGTTTCCGTTGTCTTACAGGCTCATTAGTTAGTTTGTGACTCTCATGTAATTTGCGTTTGCTCACAGGCCATTAATTAGGGTTTAATAGATCAAACCCATTTTTTTTTATCAGTTTTCGTTCGCCATTCCCATGCTGGATTCAAATTACCTACATACGCACAAGGTATTCACAGGAAAAGAGGCATGCGTGGCATCAAATTCATAATTATCAGGCCCACTGTTCACTATTCTATCACAATATGAGAGCTGTATTGTGTTACTGCTAATGCAAACTGAACATTTCCTTCTGCTGCTTCATATCAACAGCATTCAACTGGGGAAACATTGTACGACTCTTATGATCTTTTAAAGAAATTACAGGAAGCATGATGATCTGTCTCTGCAGTAAGCAGGGAGGGCAATAGTTCATTAAAAATCCATCTACACAACAAGATAATTGTAATTTTCTGCATTTTTCATCAGTCATTTTTAATTGGAATGGGAGTGGCCGAAGTAAAAGGAACAATCCTAGTGATCTGTTAGAACAAGAGCTGCAGGTGACCGGGTGTATTTCAGTTGTGAGTTCTGTGCTGCTGGATATTCATCCTCCTCTTTGCAGGTTGAATAGAGGAAAATTTCAATTTTAGAAACAGAGGTCTAAAGTTCAATCATTATTGTGGCATTTCAAGTTTTCTGATGAAATGAAGGATAACAACACAACTTTTATTGGGTGTTTTGATCTGAGGCATGACCTTAGAAGACCGATGTCTTGTCAGTGAAGTGTGATCTTATCTCAACTTGAACGAATTAAAATACCGCCATTGCATTAACGTAATGAAGCGCATGTCTGAGAAGATTTTTGGAATTTAGAATTTGAGGCCTTTGGTAAAAACAACTACAGTGATTTCGCTAAGCGTTTTGCACGACAATGAAACCAGTCATGATATTATTTAACTCATTGTTGATTCAAACTCTTGTGACTTGTACAACTGACCCTTAGTGGGGGACGTGCAAACAATTTTGAGTTAAGTAAGATGAACTCTGTTGTGAAACCATCAACCACCTCTTGTAAAACACACAACAACTTTTTGTTTGGTCACTAGCTACTTCCACCACTCTTAATTTAATTAGTCAATTAGTTTAGCTGATATTTTCTGATCTTTAACTTCACTGCTCTTAGACCTAAGTCACTCGTGGGGTATTAAGTCAGTGTGTGCTGATGTAGCTGCATAAAGCAAGTTTAGCTTTGTCTATATTTTAAATTGTCATAAATTCTTTCTCCTCATCGTGTGGTATAATTGTGTCAATAAAGGAAACAAAATGTCTCCCTGCATTTGCCAAAGTAAGATTTACAACTCTCCTCTTATGATGTGCTTTGATTGTGACACTTTTCTAAACTTTACATGACTTCCACGGTTTGTTATGATAACCATCTAATGGATTCATGTACTAAGCCCTGAGGTTTGTTTAAATGACATGGAGAAGTGTTTGATGAAAAATGGCCCGGGCCTTTGACAAATGTTTGGCACTGATCATGGTAGGAAACCCATCCGAGGAAGTTGCTGGACTGTTGCATTGTGTGTTTATACTTGGCCTAAAAATGTGATTGTTTCTCTCAGTTCCAGAGTTCAGAGGGCATTTCTCATTTAATAAGATGTAAACTCCTTAAATGCCCTACCAAAACACTATTAAATTCCACTTGGTCCTCTAAAACAGAACACAAATAAAGACATAAATTAGACCAATATTAAATACCTCATGCTGTTCCACTTGGGGATATCTGCATAAAACCAGGCATTCCCTTGCAGCTATTACATTATGCAAGTCAATAATAAAATAGAGGCAATTGTTTTGAGCTCTGTAGTCTGCTTTTCAACTTAGCGGAGCAGGATGGAGTGATAAGCTTAACTGCTAAATGTTACATAATTGCTTGGACTTGTTATCTCGTACAGTATAGTGAGCTGATTAAAGATGCTCCTCTGGCACATGCTGTATACATGCACACACAAACACACACAAACACTCCCTCTCTCTCTCTCTCTTTCTCCCGTTCAAGACAGACAAGAGCAATGCTGTAAAAGCAACATTCCTGCTGTTTATCTAGTCATCTGATCTAGCAAGCAAGTCATGTGTTGGAGCTGTGTTAGAGGCTCTGCAGGATGCTTTGGGCCAATCCTAGTCTAATATATTTAGTTGTGTTTTCATCGTCTCTGCTTGTTCTTCAAACTGTTCTTTATCCTAATGTGGATAAGTTGCGTCCCATCTGAAACATACAAAAGCTGACTAAGCCTTTGTTTTAACCACAATCTGCTCTACAATGGAGACAATATCTCTAATCTAAGTACAGGTTTAATTTGGTTTGCTCTCGTCATGTCACACGAGCAAGTAAATCAATACACAAATATACAATACACAATCAATAGATAAGTGTCCTAGGCTTCTTTTTCCCCCTCAAATATTGACAGTGTGATGAATGCATTAATTATTTTTGCTGACTTCAACGATCCTTGTCATGTATTGTAAAACTCTATTCTATCTATTATTGGGCCGGCTGGGTATTAATAGCTATCCAGGAGAGGATGGTACAAAATCAAGTTTTGCATTCTGGAGCGAAGGTCGACAGTTTAATTGGAAGTGCAAATTGCGTTCACATGTATCCCCATAGTGGATTGAGCCATGGGTAAAGTGAATGTGCACAGCAAGCGAGCGTGCATTCAAAAGGAGAAGGGGGATGGAAGGAGGGAAGAAACAAAGAGAGGAGAGGTGGGTAATAGCTCTCCTGTTCAGTTCCAATGTATTTTTAGACCCAAGCGTGTAGCTGAGCTATAATTATTATCACTGAAGTGTTGTTTTTACGCTTCGAAAGCCTCCTTCACATAGGCCAGGATGCTCCTGCTGTCTGCTACAGAATCAGCCAAGCAAATGCTGCCAATTTTTTGTTAAGAAAGAGTAAATATTGACTCGATGACGGCAGCCCCCATCAGTTGGTGTGAGAGGAAGCGTCTCGGTCTCTTTCTGTCCGCTTTGCTTTTTGCCCTCCCTCCCTCTCTCTCTCCCTTCTCTGCTGCTGCTGGCTGAGAGTCTGCAGAGAATTTCCCTGTCATTTCATACACCCTCGAGCCACACTTACCCTTGCAGTGAAGACACACGCTCTCATCATTGATCTCTTGCTATCTTTAAGCGGCAAACGCTGTGCTCACATCCTACAACATCTGGACCAGAGAGGGTTGAGGCCGGGTTTTGATCAGGTGTGATACAGTTGAAGCAGAGACTTATGAAGTGGAGTTTTTCAGTGCAGGGAGCAGAGGGTGCTGGGATTTACTGAACTTTTGTCACAGGACAGCAGAACCAAGCTTCCACGACAAGGAGTTTCTTGTAGTATCTTGTAGTGTTTTCTAAACAAATGCGCACCCTGAGCTACCTTGTTTGTTGTATCCCATCCCAGAACGATTACGCTCTTTTACCACAAAAAATAAACTACCCCGAATCAAGTTTAGTATAGTATGACATTACAACATGAAGACATTTATAAAGCTTTTAATTCACAACTAGTCGTACAATACTTGAAGCTACATAACCAATGACTGAATTGCATAAATCAAATCTAAAACATGTAATCTGCTTCACTTCATATCACAAAACTAGCTGCTTCAAAAAAACTAGATTCATATAAAGCAGTTTGGATTTATGATTTTGCAGGCGCCATTTCCTTTCTCGCTCTGGAATATATTTAAAGACACAGTTCCTTTGAAAGCAACACCTCCTCTGCTTGGATGCAGCCTAAAGTGACTGTCACATCCATATTTTCAATGAATGTCAAGGACTGAAAATGTGGCTGAGGGTAGGACGGTGTTTCAGGGTGCTGGAGCCTTTCAAACACTTGCAATAGGAATTGATTTAGGTATGTTGACTCTGCTGCCGCTGACACGGCTGCTGGTGCAGACGTGATGCATAACTGCTGCTGCTCCTAATAAAATTAGAGTTTTTTCCGTTTGGAAGGATCGAGATGCTTTATCGGAGGAACCATTGAATCTAACACTGGATGAGCCTGATGTCATTTGTTATTATCTCTGTTCCTGTTCTTTACATGACAGAGCACTGAGTTAATGATTCCTTAGCCATAACATACAAAAGTATCAATTTACTTCATAAAAAGGTCTCTCATATATAAAAATTATTAATAGCAAATCTTATTGCTTTAAAGGTATCAAATGTAATCTTACTGAAATGACTGACCCCCAGCTTTGCGTCACTGTGCTGTATTTACATTCTTTTTTGATATTTTTACAAGTTGCTACGTTACAAGGTTCTGTTACCCGATAAATAAGAAGCTACTTTTATATGAGCAAATATACTTTTCATGATGTACCAATTACATGCTGAAATAACCATGACTACAAAAATAATAAAACTATTCTTGTCTCTCACAAGCAATTTATCACTTGTCAAGTGCAAAGAGGGATTTTAATGCCTTCTGTTATGTCTTATGTCAAAATGCAGCCACAGAGTAAAATGGAAAAAGTACAAACAAGTGTATGCTACTTGCTTCTCCAAGTCATAACTTGGTCCTAGGCTCCAGAGTTTCTAGAGAATTTTGAGCAAACTGATCTCTGCTAGCCTCCTGCAGCGCATGGAAACAAAGATTAGAGTGACAACCAAAAATAGGCAAAAATAAATAAGCTCAGAGCAAGAACAGAGAAAGATTGGATTAAAATATATATCCAGGGGATTAGCCTATGATACATCCTATAATACATATACTTCACAAGCAGAACTACCACTAACACTATCACTAACATAACTACCAACATTTTAAAAAATGTAACTTGGGTTGTTAAATTATCTATTTCTTTCTTGGGCAAATATCACCACACAGCGTGGTGAATTTGAATGTTAATACAAACAAGATATAACAGGAAAAAACTAGGAAATTACAAGGGCCTGACATTTCAAAAGTCAGCATGATAAGATATATAGTACATTTATAAAATAGGAGATGATGCTTTTTAAATTTATCTAAGCAGTGTGTGATGTTTTATGTTGTAAAAATAGCCATTATCCCCCCTTACATTTGTGCTCATGATTTTTTCATTCAGTCATTGTCACTGCTTTTTAGACTTTATAAATTGTGAGCTGGTTACTGGTAAGATTGAAGTTAATAAACTATAGTGATGTTGCCTTTTCCAAAATAAATTCTATCACATTTTGTTTTTTGAACACAATAAC
>JAUZTA010000012.1:6784136-6794857 GCA_034780835.1 Ctenochaetus striatus | reverse complement strand
CAAATTTTCATTAAATCTATATTTTTTTTATTATATGAAAACATATATGCCCTCAACAAAAAATCAAGGATAAGTCCTAGAAGTGAATGTCACTGGTATGAGTCAATGTCAAGGTATTCAAAGTTGAATATAATTTGAATTTAAACTGCAGAATGCTTATTGCTCATTCAATTCAAGTAGACTAGATGCACGATAGGCTGACCAACTACATATATATATATATTAAAAAAAATCCTAGAGATTTTTCACATATTAATGCTTGTTATTTTTTACTATTACATTCGAAGACAGACGTAAACAGACACAAATAAACACTGATTTGAAGAGAAGTAGTTTCTGGTTGCTCTGACAGTGGATCAATGACACCTTGCTGTCTGGGATGTATGCATGGCAGCTGCAGCTCCCAGATTTACTTAGCTGCTGACCCGACTAGCAGCAGCAGCAGCAGCAGCAGCCGTCTTTGAATGCACCAATTCAACAGATTGAAAGAACATTAATTTAAAAATCTTAGACAGGTCTTATGGCTGCAAGTGTTGCAGTGCAGCAAAGAACCATTTACATTAATCGGTGTAAATACCGGACTAAAAAAAGCCAGGCTGTGCCGGTTTGTCCGTTGACTTTTATGGCCACTGTGCAGTTGTGCACTGTGCCTGTCATCGGCCGGCTGGCTTCTTATCTGTCCCGCTACAGCTAGCTGCACTGGCTAGCCTCCCAGCCGCTGCAAACATCAATAACCCCTTCATTTCATAAAGTTTTAAAGCCGCGGCGGCTCTCTGTTGTACCCTGGAAACCTGAAAGAGAGCAACGCGGGAGTAAATTCAATATTAAAGTGTTACAGGTCCATTTTAATGCGTCTGGCTAGCTAGCTAGCAAGGGCTACTGTCTCCAGCTGTGTGTGTGTGTGTGTATGTGTCTGAGTGTGACAGACAGAGTGAGGCAGTGAGAGGATGTGTGATGTCTGAATGATGCGGGCAGGATTTGGAGTGAGCCTCTGAAAGCTAGCGTGATGGAGTTTTATGTCAAATGAGCGGTCCCGTCCCCGCAGCATCGCTTTCACACAGCTAAACTAACACAGTGGATTCAGCCCAGTCTAGCATACGTTCAACGGAGCAGCAACTCTGGATATTCCGTTAGCGGCTGTTAGAGACAAATACTGTGTTTGTTTCTTACGTGTTTGCGGTGTTGGAGACGGGTCGGGACTGGTTTAATCCAACGGCGGAGAGAAATGATGCTGTGCAGAGTCCGGGTTTTCTCTCTGTTTCTTTGCTTGGCCGTGTCTTCCAGCTGCTGCTGCTGCTCTATCCCGTCTTCCTCCGACTGTCTGCGCCGTCTCTGTGCTGCCGGAGTGTCCCGGTGCTCTTGTATCACTCGCCCTCCAGTGGAAAATGAACGGCCCTGATGCGCTTTGATTAGGAACCCCTCTTCAGCTAGGCAGCGCGCGCCCCCCACCAAACGTGCCTGCGCGTGTACGAGTGCGCGCGCGCGTTTGTTGTGTATATGTGTGTGTGTGTATATGAAGGTGTGCGGCGCAAAAAGAGTGAATGAGTGTGTCTCGGGTTGACAGAGTGAGTCATCCAGCAGAGCCAGAGATCCAGCTCCTCCCTGGTTTTTTAACAGCTGACTACTGTAGCCGCCATGCGTTGATGGAGACAAACACTGCCTCCCCTCCTCCCTTTGTTAAGTCACTGATGCTGCTTTGTTTTTACTATGGAGGCTGCTGTGTGTGTCTGACTCACAGGCGCTCAGTAGTGAGTTCATTGCACTTTATTTTATTTCTCTCAATGGCGTCAAGTCATGTAATTCTAGTCATATTGCAGTAATGTTGTGGGGCTTGTAAGGTAGAGTAATTATAAATCTTTTTAGGCAAACGTGAATTTTTATGAGTGTGATATTAATTCATAAAAAGAAAATTCTAATATAAATCAAAACATAGTCAGTTACAGGATAAAGTTTGGAAAAAAATACCCTTTTTTTCTTTTCCATATAAATTTTGCTGAGATAGATTTTGTGCTTAAATAGAAACACTGAGAGAAACTGAGAGAAAGTGGTCTTTGGGGGGCTGAAGTTACATGGAATGTATCTTCTGTGGGAAAATGGTGAAGCATTTTTTCTTTAAGGGCTATTTCAGTATTTTAATATTGCATGTCTGCAAAGTCATAGGTCTTTATGGACAAACAAGAAACACATGTGAAGCAATGGTTATAGCAGATGCAGCAGAGGCCATGATATCGTGACTTTTAGTTTCCAATTTGGATCAAATTGAATCCTGCAGTTCCCATAATGCAAATAGGTTAGATCCTCCGTGCCTGATCAAAGTGCTGCACTATTTAAAAATTAAAAATCCCTGATGATGTCATTGTGGCAAAATAACCCTAATTACATCATCAGTGAAGAGCCTCTTTAAATGTAAATTGCTGCATGGTTTTATTGTTTTCCATATCCTGTGAGACAGACTATGAAGACAGACTGAACCTGCAGTAACATCCCTGACACACTGCACACTCTCGCATTTCCACACACGCGATATTCAGTCGTCTTAAACAGATATGGAGCTGTGTATGAATGTGTCTGCTTACTGTACCTTCCAAGCAGCACCCTGTGGTCCTCTGCTCTTCTGCTGTCCTGGTGTGCCTCATTAAAGCCCAGTTACAGGACACCTCCTCCTCTTCCTCATACCCGCAGCAGATGGGCAGACGCAGGGTGATAATATTCCTGGGAGTTTGGAAGGGCGTCACTGTTTATATAACCCAGAGAATCTTATTAAAAAGCCGCCCTCCTTCCGTCCTGAACTCGGGGTTAATTAGCTCACTTCCTAGTTGCCGGTACGCATGAAGGCCTCTGAATGGTCACAGTGGTTGTTATGGGCGACCAGGCTTGTCTTATCTCCTGTTGCCTGTTGGGATTGGGTTGAGGAGCTGAGACTGGGAAGGACACAGCGTTTATGCAGTCTGGAAAACACACACACACACACACACACCAGCAGCACTCATATGTACTACACACAGCTGAAAACTCACACTCTAAAGCACATGGACACAAGCTGCGAGGACACTCACACAAGGACAAAGTATGCTTTTACACGGAAAACAACAGGCTCACGCAACCAACGCTTACACAATGAGTAACAAGCGTTGTTTGAAAATGTGCTGCAGATTAAAATGTGTTGTCACTAGTCATGTTCAAAGTAAAACAGTTGCAGCAGACACACTCAGTGCATGCTGATATATTCCCTTCCAGCCTGATTCCAAAATGAAGTGATTATTTGACTTTTTAGACACAGAATGTACAACAGGAACATGTAGATGCATGTGCACAGACTGTGTATCCTCACTTAGTTAGTTATGTTAGAAGGGGTCATGCATTGCCAGACAAAAGTTAACACATAGTGTCCATATCAAAGCAAATTTGCATGACACCTAAGTGTTGTTCTTGAAAAGAAACACTAGTAGTTTTCTATGAATTTAGGGTTTCTCAGTCAGTCTGAGTCAAAAACTGACCATTGATTCAGCTATGGAAGTTCATGAATTCATGTTCCTCTTAGGAGTTATTTCAAATATACTGTTACCAAGGAGATGATAGGAAGTAGGTCATGGAGGCTATTACCCACTTCCCCCTGCCTCTGAATGTGACATACATACACACTCACCTAGATGTATACACTACATGTGTGCCCAGTCGCCCCATAAATGCTGTCAACCAAACAGCTGGGTTTGGATCATTGCTTCACATCTTCTGTATTTTACTCTTTTTCTCTCTCTACACCATTATTATGCAGGCTTTGCTTTGTTACAAAGCCTGTGGGCTAATGTGGAAATCTCTATTTCAAGTAAAATAATAAAGCATGACAGGACAATTACAAGTGACACATTTGAAGGAAAACAAAATGCAAACACAACCCGCAATTAAGGCTGGATAAAACATGATAAGACAATAGATCTGCTGAGGAACAGTGTGATTACTGAAAACAAGAGGATGATGGCAAAATTACGAACATAAAGACAATGAAGAGATGCATGAAAGACATCAATTTTTAAAAAATATTTAACACACAGACATAAAGTTTACGATGTAAAAATAAAAATGAACACAACACGACAAAATTGATCTTTAGGTCGACCAATGACAAAACAAAAGACACACCACTACACTGGGGTAAAGTACAATAATAGCCACATTTATTTTAATTACAGGCAAATTTCCCTTTACACTATATTTTCATCAACTTCATGTTTTATCCTTTTTGTCATACATACATTTACATTTCCAGAGTGCATACACTTAAGTTGATGAGAAGGAGGGGTTTGTTAAATAAAGTGGTTCAAGACAAAAAAGAGGGATGTCTCGCATTTCTTATGAAACACGTCAAATACTGCTCATCACAAGCATTACTCAGTAGTGGTACTGTACTTAAAAGTGCACACGGTCTATTCAATATCAGACAGCTTCATATAATATAATATAATGGCAATTTAAACAATGATGCATTTCACACATTCAACATCAAACAAGGCAAACCTATTCAAAGGCACAGGACTCTCACATCAACATCATCTTTTTAAAAAGTAGTTTTGTACTTACATGTAGGTAATCCTTCACTTTCACCTTTTTTTTTCAGCTGAAATATGATTCATTTCAAACGACCTGTGAGTTAAATGGCACTGGACAGTTAGGAAGTCAAAAACACTTCCTCATGGTTACTGAATGGGCACAGTTTCGTCGTTAGAGAGGAAATAGTCCAGTTGTTCATTAGATCATGTTAACGCTGGTGTTTGATGGATATAAACAGAGAGTTTAAGATCTGTTTAAACAAAACTGAACTTATTTCCCCACTTCAAACTACAGCAACCGATTGTGGGTAGATACTGAGAATAATGCCAGTGGGTGACATATATTCTGTGTTCCCGGTCATCTGCTCTGAGTACCTGGGAACAGCACACAGACATTCCTCTGTAGGTACACAATGAACCAGTTAAGAGGAAGGCCACTACTAGAAAACAATGGCAGGATCTTTTAGGTTTGTTTGAATGCCCTTATTTAATGATTGTGTATGACCAAAATGCATCACTTATGGATACTTGAATTGCACAACTTCAGTTACTGCATAAAAAGCTGAATTTGAATCACGTTTTGAATTATTAATGTTTAAATTTACCAAATTACTAGTAAAACTCAATCTAAATAGCATTATTTAAAAGTAAATTTATTAGTTTGCAAGTAAATTCCAATAAACCTGAAACTTAAAAGTGTCAAAGGGGACAAATGTATAGAATAAAATGTCCAATCTGTTAACTTTAGCCAGTTACTGTTGGATCTAAGAAAGTGTCAATTCTTAATTCGGTCCCTTTCAGCTTACGCCACAGTGATGTATCAAGCCACACTGGGTCCACACGCTTTTGCAGGTTCAGTTTAAGTATTTCCGAGAAAATAGATTTACATTTAATCAACATTTCTGCTACAGAGCTACTGTAACATTTACAGTTGTTCAAATACATGCAGATGCTGTACACAACACACTTTCCCTTCACTTTGTCTCTGGGCAGAACTGCCCACAAAACAACGCACAACTGGTCAAAAACTAGCCAAAAAAAGGAGAAAAAAAGGGAAAAAAGACAGACAGAGCACTGCTTAATATCACCATGCCAAATACCATACAAACCAAATAATAGTTAAAAAAAAATGACGGGTTTTAAACAAAGTAGCAGCAACACATAGGCTTAGTTCTGTGAGAACAAAATCGAGAACCAGCAAGCCACCAGTGCCTCTGGATTAAAGTAAGACAGTTACATAGTTATGTAGTGACCCTTCAGTGCAAATATGTTAAGGGTGAATCTAAATCTTATAAAGATGGAAGTTTTAAAGGCTGAATATGCAGTGGCCTCTTTACAGTACAAGTTGACTCCACTTAAATAACAATGTCGACTGTAAGTGAACTCAAAACCTTGGCACCACACACCTCACTGACCACTACAACTGTCAATATCATGATAAAAAAAAATGAATAAAAAGAAACTACGCTCTCTGTTCAATAGTTCAAGTAAGTTAATTCCTGCAAATAGTTAGTGCTTTGTAACACATCCTGTGGCCGTACCGAAAGAGACGACAACATAAAGGGAACATATAAATACACATGGAGTTACTATTTACATTAAATGGTTTTCCAGACAAGACTGCACTCTAAGCAGAGAGGACCTCTACTCACCAATTCAGGCTCAGATTTGATCTAATCCTCCCCTTGGTAAAAAAAAAAAAAAAAAATTGGACCAAAGTTGAGGCAGTCTCATCCTAGATCTGTGGTCACAAACACACCCATCAATCAGTCAGTGTCCCAGTGTGAAGCACAGCGCCGAGGTTAAATCTCTAAAGGGGCGTGTCGTAGACTTTTTCTGACGAGCCCTCCTCCATGTCGTCTTCTGACTGAGACGCCTTGTGGTTGAGCTTCTCTGTTGTTGAGGAGGAGACGAGGTTTCCATGGCTGCCGTCGTCGCTAAGCTTGGCCTTGCTGCTGTCCTGAACAAACTCTTGGATCTCCACGGGGAGCCGCCGAAATTTGTCCTGGTACTCCTGGTCCAGATCGCTTTGTAGCTGTGGAAAAAAAAACCACACACACATCAGGCGAGAAGTCCTGCATTTGGAAAAAAAAAGACACAACCAGAAGATTTAATCTGTACTTTTGTGACGTTAGCCAAAACTCAGATTGCACATTCAAAAAAAAAAAAAAAACACAGCATATTTTGTCAATATGGCCACATACGAGCAAGAAGAGCATCGAATTCCTGTGGAGGCAGGAGAAACTGTATAAGTAATGTTGCCCACAGTTTCACAAGCTACATCACTGCCAAGATTCTCCTCAGCAGGACTATTCACAACAGCCAACAGTAGAAGTTGATGGTTGGAAGCACCCAGGTCTGAATGCACAGAGCTGTATCTAAAGCATGACCACTCAGCTTTTCCAGTGTTCATAAAGACTACGACAGCAGCATTTATATATATTGAAAGCTTAACAGCTAGTTTCACTTATTTGCTTGCCTGGGTCCAGACCTTTGAATCCGCCCACTCCACCAAGTTCAGTTGATGGTTTCTACAGAAGAATGGAAACAGAGAGTATAACAAGTTGACAATTCTGTCTGATATCAGGCAAGTTATTTGCAAATCCCAGGTAGTGGAACTGTACAAAGTGAAAAATAGGCTGCCAGCTTGACAAGGTAGACAATGTGACAGGTGTAACAACCAGCCATGAAGGCTCAGAAGAAAGCACATGTCATGGATCTGTAGAGGCCTGGAACATCAGAGACAATCTCACAAATCTACAATATCCTTAACTATGGGGCGCACATGTTCTAATTATTTGTCATCCTCAAGAACAATTTTTAACACTTAAGCTGTTTTCTTAAACACTTTGACAAAAAATAGTTTTAGAGTTTCTGCTTGTGACTTACTACATCCTGCAACCATAACGGGACATGATAAAAATATAAATAGATACACAGAGAGAGGTAGCAAGATATTTTGAGATGCAGATTTTCTATGTGATGCTGGCATGAATGACAACCAGTCACTGCATGGTATGTTTTGAGAACTAAAAACAATTGTACCCAGTAGAGTTTTCCTTTAAATCAACAAAAGTTATGTTTTTCTTTAAAATGGCTCCATGCTGATGAGAGAAGTGAAGGTGACAGTTGATTTGGTTGTTTAGTAAAACCAAAACAACAGAGCTGAAAGAAGCCGATAACGCTCCCAAGGGCTGAGGGAAGTCGCACAGTTTTGTAATGGTTCTCAGTTGCTTTGTCTCACGAGCTTCCCCTTTAATAGTACATGCAGTCACATGACGCACCCTTAATATAAAAACCTTGATTACAGCGGCTTTAATGACTTCCATCACTGAACACATTATGTTGCATGTTCTTTTCTCCCATGACTGTTTCATACTTTACAATAGACGGACATTTAGTACTGAATAGGTACCTCGGTCCGCTGGTGTGGCCCCACATCCCCTCTGCATGCATGTACTGTACCCCTCCCTTTGCCTCAGTGTGAAATAGAAAAGAGAGGCTGTTTTCTCCCAGGCATTGACGCCCCCAATGATTACAGATGACAAGATTGTATTCATTTCATTGTGAGCCAATAATTGCTGTAATGCTGATTTCTCTGTTTAACTACCCGACTGGCTCCCACGGGAGAGCGGTAATTAAAAGAAAAGCTGCTAAGATGAATGGTGTCAGAGTCTGGCAGCTCAATACAGCCACGTCAGCATTATGAAGGATCGAAAATACCTGTGAGTTTTGAGAGGATTTATCTGAGATCAATATTTTGTCTGAGAGGCCTTTGTTAATCGAATAAGGGACCACTTCAGACTTATGCCTAACTTCGGAGAAAAAAAAAAATCATCATTATGGACTCACTAAGGGTCAAGGTTATGGGCAAATCAGCAAAAAGTTTGACACATACACACATATCCGCACAAACTTCAAAAAGGAGAAGCTACTAAACATTAAACTGAATTCCCCTTGATGAATTCATCTACTCAGAACCTCAAATTAATACAGCAGAAATGAAAATCATAGCTGGCAGGGGGGAAGCAGTTCAAGAAATATTCACAAGCACTTTCAAGAAAGGGTGAGAGCCGGATGAGAGGAGACAAGAGGGAATGAAGGTCAAGGACTACTGACTTTTCAATGTTCCGCCCTCCCCACTTCAGTGTATGAAATGGCACATACATCTCATTCGAGAGCACTGCATAGCAAAATGAGAAAACCTGATTGCTGCAGAGCACTTCTCTCCACAGCACTTCAATGTATTGCTTTTCATCTAATTAAACTGATGTTACATCTAATATGTATGCATGCACAAGGCTTGGCCTGGGTATCAAACCGTAATGGCTTTTGAGTTCTGACTGAAGTGTGTCCTGTGCATGAGGATCTAGCATCATGAAATGAGTCAAGTACCAAAATGTGGCATGAAACTACACTTATTCTCCTTTATTCATTATATAATCAGATATGTCCTAAAGTAAGTCAAGAAATGACTTTCAACTAAAGGCTGGATTTACTTTATAGTACCATTAAAAAATGCAGTTTGATGTATTTTGCTCCCTAAAAATGGTTAAAAACATGTTTATTATACCATGATATTGAAAAAATTTTGTTTTAAACCTGTGGCAAAAATAAATCCCTTTACTCAAAGCATCTCTCTCTTTTTGGGAGAATACAGCTCAAAAAGTAGAAGTTGCAGGCAGAATTGTAAGCTGAAATATAAGGTTTACACCTTAGTCAAAGTCTGTAGAAATGTGGGTGGAGGAATAACTTTGTAGTAGTGAGTGGTTCAATAGCTCAGTTTCACAGTCTGTTACCTAGAGTTCCTAACCTCGGGGTTGAATTTTAGCAAAGCATTCTCACCTTGCACAATGCATGCAACTCATGCACTCTTAATATTCAGTATTCAAAACTCTACAGAAATCCACAGGCTCCTTTTACAGTTTGCCATATGCATTTACCACTGTTGCTTGTATATTAAAATTTCATTACAAAACCTCAGTTATTTATATTCTGAAATTTAAAGAGTTAGAAAACTAGAGTGCAGTGCAAACTTTATCAGCCAAGTAAGATTTATAACTGCTGTGCTAGATGCTGTCGGTCTTTTGTGCAAAATGAAGGAGCTCTTGACTCGTCTTTCTAATGTTTTTGTGCGGTACAGCAGAGCCCCCGTCAAGCGCAGCAGCTCAAGGTCACCTTCTCTGAAATATGCCTCTCTTTCTCTCTCTCTCTCTTTCTCTTTTTACTGCTTTCTTTCTATCTTTCTCACTCTCTCTGTGGGTCTCACAGAGCGGACATCCAGCACATCATAACCAGATGGCTAAAGATGCACCACAGCTCTCAGTCTCTCTCTCCCTGCTCTGCACTGCGCATGACCTACTTAGGGGTGGGACAGTCTGAACACCGTGTGTAAGTGTGTGTGTGTAAGTGTGTGTGCATGCGAGTGTGTGTGTGTGTGTGTGTGTGTGTGTGTGTGTAGCCTGCCTCTACCACGCCTGCTGAGGCACAAACACCCTCTGATTAAAGCTGTCATCTTTCTCCCATCTGATGACATCCTAGCACATGTGAAGGAGGTGGGAGCAGCGGGCAGAGGAGTCTGAGGGGCACCAGGCAGTTTATCAGAAAGACGTGTGTGTCTTTCAGCGTGCAAGTACGGCATGTGTTTGCGTGTGTGTGTGTCCTGTGTAATCAACAGCTAAGGAGCGTACACAACCGTCTGCCTGTTAATGTTTGGGTGCTGAGCGATGATGACAGCACTTTGTTTTCACTGAGGGGACAGCTTGAGTTATAAAAAGTCCCAAGGAATGACAGAAAGACAGATGGATGGGAGAACAGACAGCTAGAGCTTCAATCTTTGGAGAGTTTTGCTAATCTATGGCTGTATGATCACCACCCTCCATCTGACATCATATCAGTTTGGCAGTGAAAGAGATTAGAGGACCGGAAATGAAGTGAAAGCATCAGTGAAACTTACTCCTCAGGCTTCCTGGACTTTCTGAAGCTAAGTTTGTTTTGTTGTTTTGTTGTTGTTGACTGGGCTGAATATGTGGGACATGAGAAGCATCAAAAGTTTGAACTGTATTGAGGTCAGCTTTGATGCTTGAAACACTAAGAACAAACTAGAAAAGTGTATATTTGCCTGTTTATTTTTTGTGTGTTCTTGGAGTGTGAACTATGCTTACAGCAAATAAC
>JAUZTA010000012.1:6771278-6784036 GCA_034780835.1 Ctenochaetus striatus | reverse complement strand
TATAGATATATGTGTTTGTGCGTGCATATGTGTGTGCGTGTGTGCGTGTATGTGCGGTCCAGTTCCTGCCTGGACACCAACCAGCAGCAGCAGCTATCCAGCCAGCTTTTAAATCTGTCTCTCATCTCTGAAGACCTGTCATCTGTCAACAAACCACAGACACACGCACAACCCACACACACACACGCGCACATACACATGACACACACACGTTTCTGCCTTTCTTAAAATACAGCACTCAGTGACCTTCTTCACCAGCTGTCCTCATTTTGAGAAGCTATCAAGGGAAGCAGAGAAGGCCTCCAAAGAGCCAAATTAATTCTTTGCTTTGAGCCGTGACATAACGCCTGCTGCAGCACCACAAAAAAAAAAAAAAAACCTTCAACCAGCAACACACTGCTGCGCATCTACAGTATGCAGCTATGCTAACTGTGCCTCGTTGTACAGTAACATGAAGGAGGTGTAAGGGAAATATTTGCTTTTCTGTCTTGCTTCTGAATGTTTTAGCTGTTCCTATTCAAACCATTCTGAACATTGTCAGTGACATGGATCAAAACCAGAAAAGCAGAGCCAAAGACTGTGCGATGTGTAGAGGTGTGCATGCGTCCTGACCTTGAGATATGCTGCATACCCAAACACTGCCCAATTAGGCTAAACCAAAGATCCCATGTCCAAGAGATGAGACAGGGTCACCACCCTGTCAGCACTACAGGCTTTCTGAAGAAAAAGGCTCTTGGCTTTTGGCTGTGCAAAAAGCATGTTAGGTGTGTGTGAGAGAGAGAGAAAGAGAGAGAAAGAGAGAGCAGCAAGGAGAATGTGCCATTCCTTCATTTAAATTCTTTCCACTGTATCGCTCATAAGTATGAAAATGAACTGCAGCAGCCCAATTCAGGAGAATGAACAAGCAATGAAAGAGAGAGACACAAACGGCAGCTACTCAGAAGAGGCTGCATGATTCTTTTCCATGTGTGTGTGTGTGTGTTTATGAGTGTGTGTGTTATGTGTGTAAATGCTTGTGTGGGTGCGTATGTTGCTGCCCTTTCCAACTCAAATAATTCATCTGTTGCTTTGCAGGAGTTTTCCTTACATTCCTCTCTTCAGGTCCAGGAATTAAAAAAACACACTCCTGCATACCTCCACCAAGCACGTACAGTAATGAGTTTCCCCTAAAAGGATGGGTTCACAGGAAAAGGTTAGCTGGGAAATTTGCCTGTCAGTATCAAGATTTTTTCAATTTGCATGTGGATGCTGACTTAAAAGTGCAACATGTATCATGTTCAAAAGATTTTCATATTTTTGTGAAATGAAATATGCTTATGTGTTTGATTAAAGGAGAAAAAAGTGACAAGCTCTTTTTTCAGTGTCATTTTAATCACTTTTTTTTAAAGCCTGCATGACTTTATTTTTTTGTCCTCAGGGCAGTGCAATAATCATTGACAGACAAACATCAGTTTCTAAAGTTGATATTGCGAACAGCTGCAAATCAACACATCCAGCAGACAAACAGAAACAGTCCCATTTATTTGCAGATGTGTGTTTGGAAACTTGATGAATTTAAACACACAGGATGCAATTTCTGAAACTATGGGTCTTGCAATCTAAACAGTAAAAACAAAAGATTTTAAGTTGATAAAGTAACACAATAGCAAGGTATCATGGGAGTTGTTGCCTTATTTGTTAAACAGACACAATTGCTTTTGAATATCTATGCAACATAAATAGGGCAAAAACGTTCATTGATGATGTAAGAAAGTGTCATTTTTAGGGTAAAGTTCATTCATTTAGTCACGTTTGTAGACCTCTTCATTCAATGAAATATTTTCCCATGTCACTATTGACAGGTGACCAAATCAAACACACTGTTACCTTAAAGAAACAATGAATTCCTCTAAATTTTAGAATTGCCGGAAATATTTGAGATAATGTAAGTACAAAACAAAATAGAAAACATACATTTAGGGGTTTTAGACATCTTGATGTGGACATGTTTCGTGTTTTGGATGTAGGTACAGGTTTTCTCTCTTTTAAGCTCAATGTAACTCCTCAGGGAAATATCTGGCTCTTTAGCTGCTAAATGTTCCATTATGTTCACCAGCTGGTTGCTCACTTTGTTTGTCTGCCATTTGGTGCTGGGCAGGTAGTGAGCTGTGGATTTAAAAGAGCTTTTTTGCTGAAAACAGCTGCCTGGAAACAAGGTTGGTGAGAGCTGTGAGAGTAAACTGAAACAGTGAAGGTGCAGGCCACAAAAACAGAAGAATCAGCTAAAAAGATGCTGATGGGATCTGTGGAGTTGGTTGATAATTTTCTGAGGGCTTGTTTGCAGGAGCAACACCTTTCATATGACTCATAAACACTCAATCTACTGTTAATGCATAAAAAATGATTAGTGCAGCTTTAACCTTTTAACATCTACCCTTTTGGGCCTATTTGTAATACCCAATGGAAAAGCTCATCGTATTCTGCATCCATGAATTGTCGGATTTGTTAGTGAACAACCACATGAATTGTACATATAGCAAAAAGTTTGATCATTCAGAACTTCATTAACTGTTAAGCAGATACAGCTCACAACATTTCTCTTGCTCCAGTATCTACGGCGCTCTTAAGAACAACACACAACTGCTGCCGAGCAATCCAGAAAATTACTTGGAAAATCTAATTTTCAAAAACACAGTAATAACTGCAGTCTTTCTCAAATGCCATGCACAGATTGAATATTCTCATCTGCATAAATGCCTCCAACAAACTTTTAAATTACAATCCAAACCGTGCTTACCTTCTCAAAAAGTATTAGCTACCATATTTTACTTTAGAGCTAATCTGTACTACTAGCTCATTTCGCACACTACCATGCTCTCTCTCACTTTATTTGCTGTTTATGCCTTATGCATAATCAGGTGTGACAGTCTTTGCTGTTCCTATGATGTATGAGGCTCTTACTGAAGCTGAAAAACCTTAAAATCATACAGTAGAGAGGACACTTTCAAGCAGGAGTTCAGTAGTTGTTCCTTCGACAGAACAGAAGCCTGGAGAGCTTCATTAGCACATGTGGGCATACATAATGAAGACTCGTGCAATGATCTAAAATAGCAGCTAGCATAATGGAGCAGCGGAGTAACCGAGTGTGCAACATGCGCGTGTACTCACACGTACACAATGGATTTTACTTCACTGTCTCTGGTTTCCACTCTGTGCTCCCTGTGGGTATTATATTTGTGTGTGCGTGTTTGTGTGTGTGTGCGTGTGTGTGTGTTTATGGGCACAAGTGCATTATTGATGCAAACCCGCCAGGCAGAGATGATGCAGATCAAAGTCTGTGATGAGATTACATAGTGGCCACCCCTACATCATCCAGTATGACAGGGAGACACAGAAAGAGACAGAGGGAGAGGGTGGCCACGTACTTTGTCTCTTCCTATTCAACCCCAGACCTCCATTTATCCTCCAACCTATTTGCTTCACCCTCTCTTAATGCCTCCCTTCCTTCCCTGCTCGTTCTTTCTTCCACCTCCAGTAACTGTCCCTGGGATTGTGTCATGAGGACTCCGTTCCAAATTAACAGATTGCAGAGAGTCATGAAGGGTAGAAAAGGATATGAGAGGTTGGGAGGGGGAGAGTGGGGGGACCCGAGTTTCCATGACGACCGCACAGGACTCCTGCTTGTGGAATGAGCGAGTGTGTGTGTGTGTGTGCATATATGTGTGGTTCTGTGTGTTGGTTCAAGGCTCGCACAGTGGGGAGACACCATCATATTTATTCCCTTTTTTCAAAGAGTAAGAAAGAATCAGCGCATCTCCTACGAAATTCCGCACATTCACACCACTCACACATATACGCCAACGCACACTGCTGTGAAACATATTGTCTTATCACCATGTCACACTTTCTTTCACAGCCAAAAAAGGTGTGTGTGAAAGGATGACTGGTACAGAGGAATTACAACATGGTCTGGTAAGCCTTTGGTCCGGTCCAATCGTAAAATCTTCAGAGAGGCCGAGATGGAGTCTCTTTTTCACTTGATATCCATCATATCCGCTCTTGTTGGTTTGAAAATCTGACCACACTTGAGCAGGCTAAATGTACAATGCTTAAAAGGTGATTTATATAACATTCCAGTACTCATGAAACTCCTATTGAGCGGTCAAATTAGTACAGTACGTACACAATGTCTAGTTTAAACTGTACTATTGAGGAACAAAAATTTAGTGAACTCACATTGGAAACACATGAAACAGCTCCTATAGTGGGAGCCTGAGTCACCTGAGTGAAAACCAGGAATCCTGACCCTTAGATCATATAGAACCTGTACATTATATCATATTACATAATTTAAAGTGGATTGAATCACATTTTTTAGCCACACACAATCAAAGCCATGAGAGTTGAGATTTAATCTCATGGCTATGTTCAGTGAACTGTACTATAACCACCACAGACATGGCTTTGCGACTTTACATCTCTGCTAGGTTTTTTCCCGTCCTTGACACACCTTCACTCCACTGAGAGCGTTTACGAAATGGAGCATTCTGTCTGTTAACTTTTTCAGATTTTATTGGTTTTATGTGTCTAATCTTTGGTTTCTGCTGGGGTAGTTTGCACTGAGTGCTTTATTTTGAAAATTCACAATATTCTCTTTAGTATTTTTGTGTCCAACTTCTTGTCAAGCTTGACCTGCTCTATGCAGCTTTTGTCAAAAAAAAAAACAACTTGCAGCATACTGTCTATGGAGCAGAATGCAGAGAAATTTCTGAGCTGCTTTGAAACAAGTGGCAAACCATCACAACCATTTTCCCTAGTAGCCAAGATCAGCTCGGGCAATCACAGCTGGAACATGACAGCCATTTTCAGTTAAATCTGACAGTGACTGATGATAAACTGTTACATATGGCAACTTTATAGTCAAAATAAAATAGATTTTATAAGAGACAAAATTCCTTTTAATGACAATGAAAGCATTTTTGAATAAACAGATTCAAAATGATTTTCTTTGTATCAAGAAATAGTAAACTTTTTTCTTCCTTCTTGTAATCTCGTTTTAATCACTCACTCTGAGGAGTCAGGACACTCAACTCAAAAGCTAGTCAAATCACATTTAACATATCTAAACAAATAGTTAAAACTTTGAACATTCAGCTGTAAGACAAAAAAAAGCAAAAGCTAGTTTTTACTGCATGACTCATGTCTCAAAAACACAGTTGGGTCTTTAAGATTCTCTGAGAATTGATAAAAAGATGACCACAATCAGTGTTAAGAGTGATGAATTAAGGTGGACATATGGCAATGTGACCAGGTGGCAGATGAAAGGAAGCAACATGCCAGGACATAGAGTCTGAGGTGAGCCAGAACAGCCTTCACCATGGTGCCGGAGCACCGCTGACTCCAGAGGGGTGTTTTGATTGGATCATTAACAGGATGATGACACCTGAGCACACACGCTGGGAGTGACGACAAACCTCACCATGTCTCTCTTCTTCTCTCACCCCTCCTAATCAACTCAGTGCGTGATATTTAAGATATCGCAAGCTAAGGACGTCAGAGTCCAACCAACAAAAACATGTTATTTATAACGCTGACGCCGGAGCTTAAAGATATAACTTGTATAATTCACAGCCCTTCAGATAGTTTAGATGACACCTATTAAGGTTTGTACTAAGCAGTTGTTAGCTGTGTAGTAGATATCTTGTACGCCAGTTTCTAGGTTGATATATCACACACAGCTACCATTGTAGTTAGTGGGCTGCTAAGCTCTCAAGGTCTTCACCAGAGATAGCTGTCCATTAGTGGCTGCTCTGAGCCCAAAGGGGAAACTGGGTCAGAACTGTGTTAGACAGAGAGTGTGTTGTATCCTACTCTCTCTGATTCAGACTAACACACATACACACACACTAAACATAGAGACATACAACAAAAGCATTTTTATATTAGCCCTGCCCTGGTTATTTACGCCCTCATCCATTACCCTCTACTGGAACTCTCCACATCCTGTTTCTCAGTCCTCATGCTTTCTATGTGAATGTTTCTGGACTAAAATCACCAGCAAAAGGTTTTCCTGTGAGCTAATTCAACAAAAGCTCCCTTTGCCTCCAAAATAGTTAGAGCAAGCTTTAAACATGGTGAATTGATTGCATTCACAAAGAGCATTAATCGGAAGAGCCAAGTGCTTCACAATGTTCATATTCATCCCTCACACAAGCGGATGGTATCAGAGCTGCCATGCAGGGCCGCAGCATCATTTTGCTTACAGGAAGCAGTTCTGGGTTGAGTGTTTGCTCGAGGTAATTTCCACATGCTATTAGGTAGAGCTGTAAAACAAATTTAACACAGATGTATGTAACCAGCATGTACAGTAAACGCTGCTGGGGTAGTCGGGTGCAATGCAAAGCATGTATATAGAGCTGGAGCCGACTCTCTGAGGCTATATTGACTAAACTGACTGGGCCATGCCATGAGAGTCATGTTGTATTGATGATCTAATACTACCTGTCATGACACTAATGAAGTAACAGTGCTGGTAGCTGCTAAGTTGTTATAAAGTAACAGATATTATAGGTTTAACGGCTATTTAAGTCTCTTCAGGTGCTTTAAAAAGAGAGGGGCATTCAAAGAGAAGTGACAGACACAGAAAGCAAAAATCAAATCAGCAAAAATCTAGTGCAATATACAAAGACTAGTCGAGATAGTCACTGCTATTTACAGTATGAAAATGTAAGCAAAACAGACACCCAGGGGGACTCAGTGTTTCCTTTCATTATTTTTTGTTTTAATAATACCATTTAACCACACCATCTTCACAAAAATGCGTCTTTATTTTGGAAGCTGTATTATCAATTTTGTTAAGGTCCAGACTTGCTAACAGAATTAACCCTGGGCTTTCTCTGCTAGCAGTCTCCAGAGGTGTGTCCTCTGACATCTCTTGCAAATTCTGCATGCCAAAAAACGCTATTACATTAGAATAGATTTTGAAGAGGTGGTTGATTTTTTAAATAGCCTCCTTCAGGGGATTTTGGCTCACTTTGGTTTAGATGTTGATGAAGGGAAGTGATTGTGACAACAATGTTGGGTGATGTTTAATCAGTTACAATTTTGTGGGAAATTGCTAACAGAATCAAATCTGATTGGAACACCAAGTGATCAGGAAAAAGAAAAACACCAGCATCTCTTTCTCTCATCTGAGGAAACCTGTTTAATTTCATGTTAATTAGACCCTGATGATCCTGTTTCATACAGCTCAAATTGAGCCTGTGCTGACGTACAAAATCTTTGTCATTCTGGTGTTATTGACAAGAAAGCTCTCCCCACTGTTATAAAGATGAGTACCACCACAGGACCACATTAAAATGAGAGCAGTTCATTAACCTGAGCTATTAACACATGACAAGCAGATGGCTCATGAGGCAAATACACTCAGTCACTGTCACTGCTGTCACTTCCTCATTTCTCCATGCTGCAGTTTTGTGGGAGAATGTTAAAGGCCTACTGTATGTGTGCTGAGGTGTCGAGCTGGATGTCTATACTGCACCCTCCTACACTCAACTCTGAGTAGTTTCAAAGGAACAAGGAACTGTCACTCAGAGAGTGGGTGGTTATGCAGCTGTCTCCAACAGAACTCTTCTGATTGATGCCCGTCTTTCAACAAACACAACCTCACAAGTAGATATGTACTGGTGTTATTGACGACAAGTAAAAACATGATTACATGAGAGTGGTTCCTGACAGTGTGTTTTTGGATTGTTTGTTAAAAAAAGAGGAGTATAAGAGAGAAAAAGAAAACTGCAACAAGAGAAAATGACTGCTGCTGCTGCCTTTGTGTTTATTAAATGTACTCGTACCACAAGTGCACCTTTACTCTCTGGTTAGTATATGAGGTTTTGCTCAAGGACACATCACAATAAATCAAACCACTCCAACTGTGGTGTGATCTCTCCATACACAGGCCAATCTGCTGCCCCTGTTACACTGCCATGCTATGCAGATTACAAGAGGTTATATAGTGACAAAGCCACACTGTATTAGTTGATTTTTGAAGGAAAAAATTGCAGACATATTTGCAATAATTCATACAGAATTCTACAAAGCAGTAATAAAGTAACTAGTCTCAGCAAGTACAGAGATGCAGAGATGTTTTTGTATTAATGTAGCCACGCTGATGCTGTATTAATACAGAACACGGAGATGCAACAGTGCTCTTACCATGCTCCTCAGCTGCATAGTCATCCTACAAAGACAGTCACAATGACAAAGCTGGCAACTGTGAAAATCGTACAATGAAAGCATCCATGCTAAAAGTCTACGTATATGTAGCGTATAGCTAAACAGCATGATGGGATGATATCCCGATTCCAGGAAGCACATTACCAACCACAGCCAAGAAGTGATGCAGCCACAGCCGGGAAGCTTTGTGTCACAAGGCAATTAACCAGTTTCCACTAATACACAGCTAAACAACTCTTTTGTATAGTGACACTACTCATACTGTTTGTAACCACAAAAAGTAAAACAGGGATTAATATTTGAACCCAGGGCGACTTATTCTCATAAAAGCAAGTGAAAAAAACATTCGGGTTCTTTTTGAATTCAGAGGTCATTTTTCCAGAGCTATATCTCATTAAACCTGGACTGAGTCGCCCCCAAGTGGTGAGCATCAACAGCAAGTTTTCATCCAGATATGCAGTTTTTGTGCATGGACAATTTATTTTCATTAAGCCTAAAGTTATGTTTCTATTCTCAGCCTTTAGAACTGTTGTCCATCTATGATGTAAAGAAAAAAATACTGAACCAAGATCTGTGTATCATCTATGCGTTTACTCTCATTAAATTCAAGTTAGAACAGATTTATTTCCAAATACTGTTAAAAAATGTCTGTCACAGGATTGTCTTTTGTGGCCAAATGTTATTTCTATTTATTATTTATCTTTTCTTCTTGTACATACAAGGCAATAACATGGTCTCTGGTGGTGCACACTGGACACCCTGGCGTGGTTTCTGTCATGCAGTAAACTAAGGCTGTTCCAACAATTGAAACCACTATCAGAAATGGCTCCAATATTACTGAAAATATCACAGCGGTTTTCAACAAATACACAAGTCTATGCACCAGTCCAAATCCATTAACTACTCAGGATCATTGAATAATCAAAGTTCAGATACTGAAATCAGCATTGGAAAGAAAAATTGTCTGTACAGCACACCAGTAACTTTAAAAAAGCACTGAGTTTTGCATGTGGTGGAGTCTATGAAAAATAACATGCGCAGCATCAACAAAAGCACAACAAATCAAAAGTTCAACTACATTTGAGTTCAACTGAATGTTTTCACAAGTTATGTCTTACCTTTGGCCTTTCGTCCAAGATCTGCTGGCGAATATCTTTGTGCTTCTCCAGTAGTCTCTCCTGTCTTTTACTCTGTGCATCTTCCAACTGCACACACAAACACACAAAAACAAATACAATCACACACACTTACCATAAGTCATTAGAACAAAATGTTTTGTGCCTTAGGTAGCGGTGTATAGGAATTCCTACCAATTTAAAGTACATTTGTGATATAATTGTAATGTGGCAATCTTGGTATTTATATGGTTATAATTAGAGATAACATGCTGTATCACAGCATAGCCATAACCTCTCTTACCCGTTTGATGTACTGCACCACCTCGTTGACAAACGATCTGTTGATCTCTAGCTTCTCTCTGTCAACAGTCAAACAGAGCATTAGAGGCTGCAGAGATAAATCTTTGGATCTAGTGACATCTAGTGGCCACACCAATATAACAGGGACTGCTTATCTTTAGTTATGAAAAACAGATATTTACTCTTCTGTCACATTCTTGTCTTTAGATTTGGCCTCACTGATCTTCTCTTGCCGCTTTTTGTCCATTTTTTTCTTAAGATCCTTCTTTTCTCTGTAGATGGAGAAAGTAAAACAGAGGAAAATAGAGGGAATGTAGGGAGAATAAAATTGTAGAATCCCTTTGTGTTCATGTGATTTGCTTGCACGCTGTTTGCAGAACACAGTCTTACTTTTCACAGATGTCTCTGAGCTTTTTGAGCTGAGCACTCTGGCACTCTTCTGCTATGGTGGTCAGCTTCTCAACCAGCTACAGAGACAAACAAACAGAGAGTCCCAGTTCGACACTCAGAACACAACAGAATACAATGAGTGAGGCAGAAAACATCTGCTTTTAATTCTTGATTATTTTAGTCACTTTTATTCCAGTAACATTAGTTGATTGATTGAGTATTTGATTACAGATTTTAATCAAAGTTAAACAACATTCAGATCAGGAAAACAACACAATCTCCATCCTGTTGTCTTTTGCATGAATTAACCTTTGTGACACCTCAGCTGTGCTCACTTTGCAGATTTACTGGAGCAGAAATTATTTATTTTTCCACACAGCACATCAAAACATGTGCACAGGCAGCACAACGGATGTAATCATCTACCAGGTGAGTGTATAGCAGCATTTACTTATTCAGTCATTTTATATCATTAGTCCATGTTAGGCTTTCTGAGCTTTGGGACAGCAAGAGACATTCAGCACTTTGTCCAGTCCAACACAAGTCAGGGCAAGCTCCAATATGTGTGTCTGTTTAATCCACTGCTACAAACAGTATGTGCTTGTTTACACTTTGTATGTTTGTATGCATAGGTGGCAAAAAAATTAAAAGTACAGATAGTTGTGTACAAAAGTGAAAGTAGAAATACTAATTCAACTTCTGTTCTCATGTGTAAGTTAAAAAGTATCGACTCTGAAATGTATAAAAGTGTATGTGATAATAAAGAAATTGGCCCTGTGAAGGACATTTTTACAAGGTGTTACTTTGCAAAGCTACTATACTTAAAGTTAATAATTAAATATGATGTAAAGACAATGAAACTTAAGGAAACAGAGATGACAGCAAGTCTGACATCTGTACCAGAGCTTAAAGTCTGAATTCAAAACAGACAGTACAGGACAGGTTTGTTTCAATCCAGTTATACTTTCCACTCAGCAACAAGCTAGCCAAACTGCCCTCATGCCAGTAAATGTGTGTATTTGCAGTGTGTGCCTGTGAGTACCTGTTTGATGTGTTCTCGTTTCTGGTACTTTTCGCTGTAGTACTGCTCCTGGCGAAGTGTAAGGAGCTGTTGCTGTTGTTGCTCCTTTAGCTCTGTAAGCCTCTGGCCACACTCCTGATCCAGGTCACAGAGCTCCTGGTCCAGGGTGGACAGCGACTGTTCGGACCGACTGGGGACAAAAACACAGCCACACACATGAGCAGAAAAAAAAGATGCTTCCCTCTTTTTTAACCTGATGTCCCTGTCTCATTCTATAGCTGGATATTGTGTATGAATGCATGGGTTATGCATCCTTATGTACGATAAATCTTCTATAATCTGATAAATTCATGTGAATGTCAACATGAGAGAATGTCAGCTGGTCATAAAAATTAATTTTCAATAAATGGTGCTACGAAGACTGATGTTAGTGTTTGAAGTTATTTCAAACATTAGATATAGCACCTATCTTTTACCCTGAAGTAATTAAGTTGAAATGTGTTATTATCTAAAGCAGTGCTCCTCTCTGGTCCACACTGGCTGAGAGGACTGTAATCTTTGCTGTGTGCTGAACAGCCATTCTTCAGAGAGTGATGCACTCCTGAGGGACCTGAATGGGTCCCTGAAGAAAGCCTTATCCACGTATTCTCAATCTACACATGGTACTTTTCTAAGAGGGCGACCTCTACTCTGAAGTTTGTTTAGAAGCTTTACAATATGCAACAGTTGATTCTGAGTGTTTACAAGTGCATGAAGTATTTCAGTAGATGGAAGACAGAAAGAAAAGAAAAAAGAAGAAAAAAACAAAAAGAAAAAAATATATACAATGTGTTCTCAGGAAGAATAATTACCTATATTTGTGACATAATATTGTAATTTTATAATTATAACATTCCCACATAATCTTAACTTAATCGAAACCTTAAGTATTATTGTTTCAGATAATGGTTTACTTCATCTGTCAGAGTGTTTTTTTCTAAATATTCTTAAGATGATAACAATGGACGGATAAATTGAAAAATAAACATACACAACAACAACTAATGTGCACAGATTAACAGTGAAACAGTGAAAGAACAAAGTTTTCAATAAAAAAGAGAAGTCACAGCCATGTGCTCATTCTTAACGTAACATGTGGCACATGTGTCATATATAAAGGCTTGTAAAAAATACTTCCTTGTGATTCTGGCTGACTGCTGTCAAATCTTCTCTTTTCTTGTATGATTTCCTGAAAAGTGTTTAATGTAGCTTTGCTGGAAATACGTCAACATTACACTGTCTACGTTTGAACAGTAAGAGAAAGAAACAGCCAAAGTCACTTTTTTCTAAGATAAGTTGACGTGTTTTTGATTTCATTTGATCACAGACAGAGCAAAAGGAAAAGATTTCAAAGGAAAGAGGTGAAGAGACGGAAAAGAGAAGGGCTACCTACCTTTTCTTACCGTCTCGCCTGTGGCTCTTCTGCAAGGCTGAGCGCCGCCGCTGATGCTGGCTTTGCAGCTCAGACACCCGAGCAGTGTGCTCCTTGATCAGCTCACTGGTCTTGCGGTGATGTTTCCGAACCAGCTCCTTCATCTCCTTGTACTGCTTCCTCTGCTCGCGAACGAAGCCTTTCTGTTGCTTCAGCTCCTCCAGAGTCTGAGCTTCCAGTTCTAATGATGAATAGAGGAAGATAAACAAATGAGAGAAAAGACAAAGGAGAGGAGACAGAGTGAATA
>JAUZTA010000012.1:6727792-6742979 GCA_034780835.1 Ctenochaetus striatus | reverse complement strand
TGAAGCATTGGGTTCATATTTGTCCACCAGCAGCTGGACCTGTTCTGGTTTGAGTGGAGGGTAGAGTATCTCGTTCAGCCGAGGGTCTCGCTGTTTATTGTTAATAAACTCTGTCATCTGCTCCACTGTAAGGTATGGACGGCTTTTGGCACCCCTGGAAATAGAGGAGTGAAAAAATGGTAAAAGGGGAGTGAGAGGAGGGATGCAAAAACAGAATTAAAAACTTATTGAGTTATGGTGAAATAAAGAGCTGGCACAGAGATGCGCAAAGAGAGTGTAACAAACACGTAAGGGAGCTGAGGATTAAATGTTTGTGTTGAGCAAATTATGAGATTTGATTAAATGCCTTTCATATCAAAGCCTGTTAAGACTCTTATGCCATCTCACTTCACTGTGATTAAAATCTATGAGTGGCCCTGTTCATGCTGGCACGCTGCCTCAGCTGATGGTCTGAGTCCCTCTGGGCCAAGGGGCAGCTCTGCCTCTGCAGCAGGAAGGGCCACTAAGCCAGACTGGAAGCGTTATATTCAGGGCCATTACAACACACTGTGTCACATGAGCTACACTGGCCTCTCAAAAATGGCAGACATAATCTAGCTACCATCTGAGGTGAACGAGATATTGCTAAGAAAAAATCAAGAGAAATAAAACTCTTATTTCTTTTAAGCTGAAAAAACTGAGTTATTAAAAAGATTACCGCTTCCTGGAAGACCTTTTAAAAGACGAGTACAAGTGAAGCAAACATGGTTCTTACACGTCAGTGAAGATGTGGTCCAGCTCAGATCGAGGGCAGATGTTGTTCAGGAACATGCTGTAGACCTCTGGAGTGAAATCTTCCTGGGGGATGGAGTCATTCTGCAGCAGACAACAGCAACATGGTCAAATACAAACACACTGTATGTACAAATTTTGCGACAGCAGGTGGCCTAGATGAGTTTAAAAACTCAAATTCTGTAGAATAAAACACTTTTATCAGTTCATTTTAGTGTTGACACCTTAACTGTTAATGGTGTTATTGTTTATGAAATCGATTTGAGTGCAATGTTTGGGTGCCTAAACTTTTTTCTATTGGCAACTGATCATTCGCCTCATTCAAGAGCATTTTACAATGTTTATCTTAAAACACTTATTTTTTTATGCTTGTATATTAGATTCAGCAAACTCTTGTAACTGCCTAAACATGGATCTGTTATTTTTTGTATCCTTTATATCTTTTAATGGATACAGGTCAAGTTACTTATTTATAGAATCTAAAACTACAAACTTGGCACTCCAAACTGCAAAATCTGTTTATTGTTTTGTATTTTTTACAACCCTAAAAAATATGTATAATTTCTGCTTTAAAATGTATAAAAAAAACAAAATCTACTACTGTATTTTTATTGAATTTTGCACTGACACAAACTTGTTTTCAACAATGCTCACACTCAGTAGTATCTGTAATTTAATTTAGCATTATGATTCATTTTCTTTTGTTGATTACTTTCAGAGCAACACCAGTCAGAGTGGGGAAGGAAGTCAGCAAACTTAATATAACTTAATTAAAACTTTAACACATTACTTTGTGAGCATTTCTTCCTGGGTCAGTCACATGGACTTTTCAATCTGCACTTGTGGCTGTTTAACATTTGTATACAAAACCAATGAATTCATGATATTTCCCTGCATCCTGATACTAGATATTTTGTTTTAATTGTTTTGTTTGATATATTTAGCTACAGATGCCACATAATGTGGGTTTAAAGCTTGACTGTCTTTTCAGTCCTGGACCATCAGAAAATTGTTGGTACAAAAACCTGATGAATGGGACAAGTTGTGCTGATGTGTCATCGAGAACAACATGTATTTCATGCAGTGAAATGTTCCACTAACCCCAACCTTTAGTCTCTCCCTCTGGAAGTGATTGCATATGCGTACATTTCAAACACAAACAATTAACAAAGCATGAGTGCCAGCAATTTTCACCACGACTTAAACAAAATAAAAAGGTTTAGCCAAGAAGGCTTTTTATAGAGCTATCAGAGCCAAACAGGTCTGAAAAAGACACAGCATGTTGAGCAGCAGGCGATAGCTTTGTGCTACGGGAAACAGAGCAGAACCAAACACTCCTTGAAAGAAGCGAGAGAAAAGCAGATGAGGAAGGATGCACCAAGGAGGGGGGGGATGCAGGTCAAGCCCAGCCGCAACTCAGTGACTCATTCTAAAGACCTTGGTGCGAGCTACGTTGTGAAAGCGCTTTTGCCTGTGAGTGTGTGTGTTTGAGGGATTAACAGCTCTATCGTTTAGAGTGTAATTACTTGCGCGTTGGAACAACAGCAAATCCCACTGGACCTTTACACGGCACCATGTTTTTACCTCCTGCTCTCCCCCTGTGCTAATTATGTACAGTTTGCGCTGAGTGTGTGTGTGTTTGTATTTTAGTGTGTGTGTATGTGTTCATTCTGATTGCATTGAGCCGCACTGTATGTACATATGTGCCAGCATGTGTTCGAAACTGAATTACACAGCCTTTCCCACTTCCAAACATGCAAATTGCTCGCTTGTGCTGAAATGCAAGAGCTTGTTTGCTGTGTTTGGGGGAGTGTTTACACCTCAATGCATGAGGGGGCAGCTCCTCTCTGGTGATATCTGAGTGAGGTGAAGATAAAACAGCTTTTGTCATCTCTATTGCTCCCACAGGGTCTATTTGTTTCATTACAACCAAGGCTACATCGGTTCTGAGTGGGAAGTCATGCAGACATCCAGAAACTGAGACTCCAAACAAATAAGTAAAGCAGCAATCAGCTGCTGTTTTAGGAGATTTGAGACTGAGCTGAATGGTGATAGGACAAACTAATGGATGGATGGAGAGGATGAAAGAGCTTGGAGACTAAGATAAGAAAGGGAGGCAGAGAGGGAGGGGACACGGACAGAAGGTTTAGACACAGAGAAAAATATGAGAAGCTTCAGGATTTCGGAGTCTCACTCTGCCAGATGCGAGGTTACAGTTTTCCAGGGCTGTCTCCACTCGCTTCCTGTCGGCTGAGAACATCCTGAAGATACTGCAGGGACACAAAAACACACCCTCATGACAAATCACAGAAAACGCCAAAAAGACAGAGGAGTTTTCACTCTGATTCCTCTGTGCCACACTGATGAATTCATCAAAGCTTTTAGCTGATACTTAATAAGGACATCCTGTCCGAAAGTTCTGATGCTGCAGCAGCTGATGGTAAAAAGGATGGAAGGAAAAACATAAACTAAAAAGAGTGCATCATATGTTTGTCAGAAAAGAATGCAACCACAGCCTGCAGGGAAAAATACAGATTAAAAGGGAACAATGAGAGAGGAAATTACTGAATTAAAAATGAAAATGTAATATACGCAGTATAAGAAAAACATCTGAACAGAAAGTACAGAGACATCATGGGACAAAGAGGAAGGTACTAAATCTAATCCAGTCTAATGCTGCAGCCCTGCAATAAATTCTATGAGGTTATAATGTTCCATTTCTATTGGAACTGTTTTAAGAGCTATTTCAACTTTGTGCACATCCTTAAGGCAGTGAATATTTCATTATACAAGGCTGTACTTGTATTATTTTGTCAACCCTTACTGACACACAAAAAACTCGCCAGAGTGTTTTTTTCCAGTGTGGCAGAATGATAATTGGCGCAGTCAGACGTTTCTCCAATGATGAAACAGTGCAGTGGAGATAGAGCTGCCTATGGGAGACCGCATGAGCACACACTGTGAAAAATACAGTTGTTTTCACTTGATGAGCTTCCTAGTTCCAATGTTAATGGACATGCAATACAAAACATACTGATACTGCTTTCCAGATGGAAACACCGCATGTGCATAAATAAAGTGATATTGTTTGTAATTCTTTATTAAGACCAAATAACCACAAACACGCGTACTGTTTTCATTTCTTCTTATCACTGTCGTTATCGTTTTCATTATCATTATAACTGTCATTATCATCTCACAGTTTCTTAGACACTGTGTTGTGTCTCGCCAATCACACAACTAGGCGTTTGTCTTGTGTAAATAAACAAATGCAGATAACATTTTTTTTTATCTTCACAACTAATCATTTCTTATGAAAACCATGTATCTCTGAAGCATCACATTTTCATGAGCTAAGACAAACAGACCTGTTTCCTGCTTTGTGACACTGCATTTTTCACATAATCTAATATGTTTTTGCATTCTTTTAGCGTTAGAGATGCACTGTTTACTCAGAGGATATGCTTTCCTGCTTCATTAGTCATTTAAACGTCAAGACAAACCGTGTCTTTGTGTGGCTTGGCTACTGTCCTCTGTTTTATTCTGGTGTATATAGACAATAATTAAGATTTATTGCAATTGACTTTCAGTATTGTTAGCGCTTTTTGCTTGCTGTTTAGCTCTGTTTCCATTGGCTGTAACCTGTTTTAATTACATGCAGAGGTATGCCTGTGCACATCCATGAGTGCATACAGTATGCTCAGTGGGAGAGCAGAGTCAAGCTGACATTAGTCAAGCTGACACGTCCTCCCAGCTAGGAGGTTAATTCCCTAAACGGCAAGGAGTGTCTCTCTGCCTCTCTGTGTTGACACCCACTGTTTTCCTCCGCGGCTCTGAGGGAGGTTATCTCAGAAGTTCATTGTTGCCTGCATGAAAGCTCAACTTGACTAATGGTGATAGAGAGAGTGGGGTTTTTCAGTGAGCTCCCAGATAAGTGAAACTGAAAATGAAATTCACAAAAATAAAGCGCACACACATCACTTATACACATCACATCCCGGTAGATTCTGAGCGGGAGTTATTGACAGATATAAATGGGGCTTGCCCAAGGCACACCCACACACACACAAATAAATAAGGGTGGGCTATTTACAGATAGAGGAAAGGGCAGTGGTAGGAATTAATGGAGCATATTTTACTGCAGAGCTGAGGAGTCGAGGAATGAATAGAAGAGAGTATTGTGAAGACAGAAGGGAGGGGGTAACATATTCTAATGAATGCACAGATACCCACACAGAAACTGTGTGTATACTAAAGAGTATTCATGCTCATAGTAATGAGAGAAGGCAGAGTAAGCTGATCAAAAGAGTGGAGAGGTAGCAGGGGAGAGAGGGATGAGTCAAAGAAACTTACTTCTTGACAGGGATTCGCCCCTCAGGGTTGAGCTGCAGCTTCAGCCGAGTGTATCTGTATTGGACAGAGCACACAGCTTACACAACATGCAATCAGCAGTTTGTCTGTGTGAGTAATGGACTCGCTCAAATTTAATTTCTGTGTGTGTTTTGCTGACTGACGTACTTGTCCATAACAATTTGCCACGTCTGCCCGTGAGCGGCTGGACAAAGTCTTTCGACAGTTACAGACATCACTGTGATGAAATACATACTTGTGTCTCTATACTGCTACACCCAGCGTCTTACTTAATGTGCAGACTGCTCTGCACACACCACAAATATTCAGCTGTGTTTATATGGCAGGTTCAGACTGTGGCTAATCCCTGGAAGTCTTGCATTGGCAGCACAGGGCCGTGCAGCAGCAGCAGCAGCAGCAGCAGCAGCAGCAACAGCAGCAGCAGCAGCAGCAGCAGCGCAGCCTGAGCTATAAATAGCTTAGCTGCAACAGGAGCCATCATTACAGGCTGGGCTTTAAGTGGCTGCTGGCTAATAATTAATATCCATTACAGTGTCCACTTCATAGGGCGAGCCGGCTGCCATGGGCAAAGTCACTGATGACTATTATGGTTACCGGCCCAGACTGGGTTTTGTCTGAAGTGTTTTTTTTTCCCTCTGAAGAGGGAAATGTGTAGAGAAAATGTTGAGTGTCGACAGAGAGAAAGCTAGTTGCCAACCGCTGACGTCAGTAAGGCTACATAAGGTTGATTTTTAAAAGGAGAGAAGAAGAGAGTGATGATGGCTCACGAACAAGGAAAGGAGGGGACAACTGTTTGTTTCTTGATGTCCTCATCTTCTTTACAACTGTTTGTTTTATTCATTAAGATGAGTAATGACTTGCATCTGTCTCCTTTTCTGTCTTACTCACTGTTTTCTCTCTCTGCTTGTCCCTGCTCTCCCTCTCCAATCAATCCCAAACCAAAAGGTCAGTTTCTAGTTTAACAACAGAAGTACAGATATTATTTCTGCACATCCGCTTACTTTTTTTTCCCACATATGATGAAACACGAAAGAACCCTCGGTAAATTCCCAGCTTAGTCACGAGCCATCCCGTTGTAAAACATGCAGTTCATCCCTAATCATCAGTGCACAAGGCAACATAATCCAGGGAGTGGCCTCAGCCCTGATGCATCGATCTGTAAGAACATCCTGCAGCGAGAAGTCATTTGAAGACATGCTGGGTTCTGTTTTTTCTTTCCTGTTACTGGGAACATCCACTCTGACCCTCAAACCCCCCCCCGCCAAAAAAAGAAAAAGTATCAAAGCCTTAAGAGCTGGCAGTGAGAACTGACCACCTGCAGATGACCATCAATGGGGGGTGAGCCTCCTCATGTTGTAGTTGTAGTGGTATGACAAAGGATCACTGTATTTCTCAGCAAGCCTTGCACAACGACTGCTGCTGTGAGAAACCAGCGTGACTGCGAAACCCTCTCTATTCTTCAGCTCTCTGCATACTATGTGGTCGATGGCCACTTTTATTGTCTCATAAGTCAATTAGCCTCCTCAGGTGTGCCAGTTAATGGCTCTAGTTCACTGATAAACATCAGACAGCTGGGAGTTGTCACCGAGCAGAGGCGAGCATATTCTCTCAATACAGGAGATTCATATTTAGCCTCTCTCTCTCTCTCTGCGTGAGTTTCGTTCAGTCACTCACTGCACACATAAATCAGCTGCAAGCCACACATCAGTGAATGGGCTCCAATCAGATCAATAGAAACATGAAAGCCCCCAGACGCAGTTATTACACAGGATCAGCAGTGCTGTGAGGCCGATTGATGATAAAAACTGTCTCACTGGACAAAAAGCCTGATGCATTGATGAGGGTCGAGGGGGTTAACTATGTAATCGGCTGCAACATTAACATTTTGACACCACTGAATGTGCAAGTCAGCAACCCTGAACCTGTAAGAGGACCAACTGACACGTCTGTCCTTAGTGCAACAAAAATAGAGGGACAAAAAGCACCATATTAATGCATACTCACGCACAAAGTACCTGCTGTCACGTGTGCATTCTCAGCCCGAGACACTAATAAGCGCAGTGAGAGTCATGTTCATGAACTTATACACATCTCCAGCTGTTTGATTTATTCTCCTACTTCCTTTCTGTCTATTTTTCTCCCCTCCCTTCTCTCTCCATCGATGTGAGGTGAAGTGACCTTTATATGCTCAAACCCTCAGGCTTCCTTGTGGAGCTGTAAAAAGCAACTACTCACCTACTGTGTATGTGTGTGTGTGTGTGTGTAAGTATTGTACAGCACATATGTAACATGTTGTATACATAAAGGTGTGTGAATGTGTGTTTTTATTGCATAATTTGTGCCGTTATGTGTATGTTACCTATGTTTTTGCATGTATATGTGAGTAAACACTCATTGTGTAGAGCTGTATTGTGTGTAGGAAAATTGGGGCACTAGTGTGGCATTAAAGTCAGTCGTATTTTTCTTTTTCAGAGGACGCCTCATTTGTTTTTTCTTGCTGTTTCTGTTTATGTAAAGTACAGTACATAGCTGATGAGATGCCTGTGACAAGTGACATGTGCTTCTTAGCAGAGCTACCTTTCATATTTATTTTTGTGTTGTGTGAGTGTTTGTATTTGTGTGCGTTTTTGTGTGCATGTCTGTATGTGGCATGCACGTGTGTGTGGGTGACATACGCTTTCTCAAGGCAGGCCTCTCTGGACATGTTCTGTACCAAGAGGTTAGATGCCAGGTTGAAGAGCTCCTCTGCCCATTCCTACAGTTAAAAAAAGAGGCAGACACACAGCCACAAACACACACACACACATTCACACAAATACACACAGAGTCAGGTTCATAACCCGGTGTAATATGAAACCAATAACCACTGAAGGAGAATGTGGGGGTCCATTGCCCCTGCAATGTGTTAGGGATCAATGAAGACATCAGTTTATAAATGTGGGTATGCTGATAATGTCCATCTGAAATTAGGAAACACTAAAAACACACCAAAAAAATAAACACTGCATGCAGTTAAACCAACAAAGAAATTATGCAACTATTAAAAACCTTCTAACTGAACAGAGAGTAAATGGTAACTTGTTTCAATCTGTCCTAATAATTGGCACCTTGAAAAAAAGGAAGTTGAGATAATGATCACATTATTGTCACACGACCTTCACATCATTTTTATTAATCTTTAGAGCTAGCTGATCATTCTAGCTTCATGTCTGCATCATTATTAAACAAATGAATGTTTCTGTTCTGTTACCTTTTTTCAGTCTTTTTAGGAAATGGCTTCAAACACAAATTTGAGTAAGACAACACGCTGTGTAAACTGTAAATAAAAATAACTTGATTATTTTCAAACAAACTGTGTTTACCAGTGATGGTTTTAGTGATCCTGTAATAATGTCATAATGCCCTTTAAACAATTGTTTCACAAAGCGGTGAAACTTGCTCCTTGTCTTTCAAGGATCCCCCTTTAATCTCCAGTAAAGACACTATCATCTGCTGCCAATGAACCTGTTTAACTGTGGAATGTTCCTAACAGCTGTTTTTGGAGCGTTCAACAACTTCCCAGTCTTTCGTTGCCCCTGTGCTGACTTATTTATTTCATTTGTTATTTTTGCAAACGTTTCTTCTGATGTCAGCAACACGTTTGCAATACATATGCATGTAGTAACCAAGTCTTGCAATGATCACAAAGTGTCTGCACACTCTTATGTGATCAGTTATGGTGGTGGTGTCCTACTACAACATGCATCAGAATTCAGGGGTTACATGAGGCGTGTGCCCAAGTGAGGAGAGCTTAGGCTGGCTAGCCTAGCCTGCCGGCTAGCTGATCTCTGTGACTAACTCTTTGGCTGTCAGCACTGTCAGCAGACTGCCAGGAGACAGGCTCCATGATATGCTGGGATTTTATAACTGAACCATGAGCAGGATGCAGCCTTTAACCTCCTCTGACTATGTGGATATCTGATAGAAACCAGACATAAGAGTTTAGTGTATATGCTTTGCTTTTGCTTTCGTGCAGAATATTTACCTTAGCCGTTTCCTCCTGGAAGGCCATGAAGTTCAAATAGGTAATGTTGACCATGTCAGGGCCGCTCACCACCGTCAGCATCCTGTTCTCCATCTTCCCCGCCAGAGTGCTGACATCCAGTAGCTCTCGCAGTTTGGCCTCCTGAACAACGAAAAAACAAACAAACAAACAAACAAAAAGGACTCATCATTAAGGTCAAATTGAGAAAACCAGATAAAGTCATCAGGTTCAGGTGTAAGATGTATTTTTCTGAATGGAATGCTAGCTTCTAACACCGGCTGCATACACGCTGTAAACTACCCCACCTTTACAACAACAGACCTTAGATCAGCCAAACATGCACCAAAACCTGAGCAGCCTAACAAACCTTTCATCAGAGGAAAGGCAAATGATATAAAACAGGCTGCAGAAAAAGACATGGTTGTGTTTTTTTGGGAGGAAGTAGGAGACGGTACTGCTCTGTGTCAGAGTTTTTTGGTCTGATGTCGATTTAAAACAAAACTTCCCTCTGAATGCACTAAACTGAAACAAGACCTGCCAGCATTTTGTTGCCTGAGCCTCCTGTGACGGCTGATTTGTGTGATTAATGAGAGGTCAGCTGTCTGTGGCAGAGTGTGAGGTGCGTGGTGAGATGCTACAGCCCCAGTGGATCCCAGTGTGCCTCGCAGGTTCCATATTACAGGCGATAAAGGCAGCAAACAAGCAGCAGTATGACAGGAGACATTTTCAAGTGTAAACTAATTAAAAGGGCTTTGAACTAAAATTAAAAAGAATGACACCGGTGAACTCACTAGTACAATATGTAGACTTTCAGTGTTTCAAAGCACAAAGGGCCACAAAATATCTGTAAGGGATTCATGGTGTTATTTGCTTTCAATAAACTAATTCTCTGACTGAGAGCTTAATGCTTTTTAAATCATGCTTTTCAGCTTGTTTTCAGCTTGGAAAACATCCCCGCGTCTCCTCACATTTTTCAGCTTAACTGTGAAAGATGGTACTAAAAAGAGCAGCCAATATACATCAGCGTCTTGTGAGCAAGCATAACATCACAGGACAAAATGTTTCATGAAAAAAATTGTCAGAGTATTCATTTTGCAAAGGAGATCTCAAGAGGATACTGTTCAAAGGGATTTTTAATAAATGCTTTCACAAACACTGCAAATTCATGAGAAGAAATTATCCCCATCTTGAGCAATGCAATTTTCATATTCAATTCCCCGTAACCATCATCATCCGACAAATTCAGCAAATTCAGTTAAATTAGACGTTTGTTAAGAAGTCTCTTGTGTCTTGAAACAAAACACTGGGTGCTGGCAACAGTTCAGTTCACACAGAAAAAAAAGCTCTGGAGGATTTGTATTCAATAGAGGTTAATATTCAGAAAAAACTAAAGCAAACTTAGTTTAGCAAATATACATTTAAGCAGCTCATCTTTGGAGCAAATCACATAAAAAACAAATAACAGTATCTCGAAGGTGCAAGACATGAATAATAATGATCTTTTTCTCCTCTTCGCAGCCCAGTAGGCAAGCAGCATACAAAATGGTTGCTTCAGCTTAATTAACACAACAAAAAAGCCCTGCAAAGGATTTTGTAGCGAAAGAGAATGAGCTCCTACTAATTTAACCAATCAAATAAAGAGCATTGTGTCCTGTGTCAAGCTGATAAATGTCCTCTACACGTCCCTCGCAACCCCCCCAATCAAATTGTGCAGCTTAGTGGCGCCTGTTATTATCATGCTGAACAATTCTGAGACAGAACATTTTCCCTGTTGAAGAATCTTCCAGCTCTGACAGCCTGTCTGTCTGTTTGCCTGCCTCCCATCTGCGCAACTGCAGTTTTATATGGCTGCATTGAGAGCTACCTCCTTAAAAAATATGTTTTTCAGAGGAGAAAGCAGAGATTTAACACACCGTACACAGCAAAAATGACAGATCCCTCATCAGGTTAGGGTTACTGTACACCATCTTGGGTCTGCTTGCCAATCAACTGAACACAAACCGCCAATCTGAAGTCAAATCCGTCGCTGTCCACTTATGTTCTCTAAATGCCAATGGCCCCATCAATCGAAACATAAAAAGCCACTTTCAATTTGCTAAAACACATTACGCCTAAGTACCTTTTGAGGGACGCTTTGGCATACTTTCAAAGATGAAAGGCGTCTGAGAACAGATGAGACGACAGTAAGGTGCATATTTCATATATTACAGTGCTTTGACGTCAACACAGTTTGATCCTGTCTTGATGCTACTTGTTATCATTAGCTGAACAGACAGCTCGTTTCCTTGTAAGCATGTAGAACACAGCCGTTTTGGGCGGGAGCAGCAGGCGCTCAGAGCACATCGGCTGGAGAGAAACAAGCTGAAGTCAGAGGCAGGTCCTGCTGGACAGAAGGGCGGGGAAGGGGGATGGTGGAAGAGAAGAGAAAGAGAAGTAAAGCCATGTAGAGAACAGAGGGAAAGAGAAGAGTCCCAGCCATGTGAGTGCAATGAAATCCGCCTTGATGCATAGTGGGAGCCACTGGAAGCATGCCTGAGGCCCAAGTTACCACAGAGCAGAGATGCTTGGGTGGGTGGGGGTTGGTTAAGATTTGGGTCGATGGTGCGATTAAAGCAACGTGATGGTTTTCAGTTGTACACAAAAACGACACTGTCTGCTCTTTCTGCATAAAAACGCATGTTGTGCATCTGTGTGGCCATGCTTGGAAATAGGCGTGTTTGTTCAGGCAAACATGGTTGCATGTTAGCAGCTGCAGCGTGTCAGTAAAAGAACTCTTCTCAGTCGCTTAGCATTCGTGTGAGGCAGCAACCCCCGAGGAAGTAAACCGACTTCCCCCTTCCTGCATAAGTTTGTCACAAGGCCGTACCTGTCAGCAGCCATGCACTCAAACTGAGTCACACTCTGTTGGGCACAGGGGAACGGATTCAGATTGGCAAAGGGAAGCCAGCCTCACCGCAGGTCATTAAACCTGCAGCACGGCACCTGTCTAGACACACAAACACACATGCCAAGTTGTACACTCACAGAGTCACAAATGCACACACATCAGGATCAAACCAAGACACACACACACATACAAAAGCACACTCAGTCACATGTCCACACAGGGACACCAGATCAAAGGAAATGTCAATATGAATGATTGATGATGACCCAGCTACCTACACACATGCCACTCCCAACCTGCCTTTATGGATTGCATCACAGGTTGTGTAGTTGGTGTGATGGCAGATATTAAAAGATCTGCTTTGAAAACAAGCTGAACAGATGATGCTTTATTTAGGACAAACAGTGTTGGCAATATTGTATGTGCTTATTAAGTGTTTCCTGTACAGAAGAGTGTGGGTCGTTTGAAATTATTGATCATGAATCAGGGATAGCCCCTTAAAAAAGTGAACAGCTACTGATTCGAGGAAGGCTAGCACACAAATTGATGACATGGTTTCTTGAGAGGTACTTTTCTTCTTAATGTACCAACTCTCCCAAGACACACAGTTCATAGCAAAGTGTGAAAAATCGTCAGGCTGCCTGCACTTTACTTGACCCTGCCAAACTGTGAAGTTTGTTGCAACATGCACAGCATTTTTTAAAGCATTTTTACTTGTTAATATGAAAGAATGTAAGAGGCACAGAGTGATTTTAAAATGGTGGCTACACAGATTACACATATACAGATTAATATCATATAATTTATATAACCTGAGATTTTAAAACTGGTGTAAACAGTCAGATAACTTCATCATCTGCTGTGTATCATCTCATCTGACCTCACATTTTTTACAAAGACCTCTTGACTTCCCTTTATCTAACCAAACACTCAATTACAGCCCTCTGAACCTCAAAGAACTAAGGGTTGACACAAACATAACCTCACATGAGCTGAAAGGCTTGAAAGTTACAAATTCAACTTTGACATCAGTATTCAGAGGAGCACATCCTGACGTTTGGAGCTGTGACACTGCTGAAGGCACTGCAGGTTATGAGCAGAGCACCAGTATTCATGCTGCTGACTACCCTTGTTAACTAACAGAGCGGCAAGATGCTGCTGGTTGGGCACTAAAAATGCCTTGGGCAATTGGAAGGAAATTATGGGATATCAGGCTGGGGGTGATGGGCTCATTCTGCCACACTAATACTGTGGAGACGCATGTTTTGTCATTTACTTTCACCCATGTGTGCAAATAGATGCTCAGCAGTGGCTGGAAGATGATCTGCCTTAAGTCAATTATGTCATTTTACTGTTGTGTAAGGATTTTTTGCAAGCGTGTGTTTGCCACTTTGCTGTGTAACATGTGCTTTCTTGTTTATCAGCCAGTATCACATGGTCTATGGAGCATTTTACCCAAAGCAAAGCTAATCCTAAGACGTCTTCCTCTTCTGGCAATGCAGTCATTTATTTAAGAGGGTCATGCTGCATCTGCAGAGCATGTTTTAAACATTAGCCACATCATGGCTTACAAAGACAGAAAGCATTGAAACATTCAGTTAAAAGAAAGAGCCTCGTCTTTCTTACTAAGCTAAAGCTGCCTTCTATAAAATGACCTTAATAATCATCAGCGTACAAGCATGCAAGCGCACATACTGACAGACATGCAGAGTCACAAAAATATAGACAGATGCCTCCAGTTGCCCTCTGCATCAAAAGCAGACACACGAGCATGTACACACTGTGAAGGAGAGCATTGTTTTATCTACTTTCACACTTATATCCCCTTAGAAATGATTTTCTACACATGCTGCTGATCTCAGAACAGTGTCACCATATATGCACTATACCAAATACATTTTTTAACAATTAGCAGGCAAAAAATTAGGATACTTTATACTTGTTCAGTGCAGAAAATATAATATATCAGTGTTAAATTTGTAAAAGTTAAAGAGCCCTGCAGCTAAATGGACACAAAAGCACACATGCAAAGAGGACATATAAACAAAGACAACAACAAATTCAAAACTTTATATACATACATATATATATATATATATATATATATATATATATATATACACACACACATGTATATATTAAAAAAAAGTATGGAAATTTTAGTTATTAAAGTTGATACAGATATAAGGAACGTGTTAAAATGACTAACTGATGGTAACAAGCTAACCAAGGGAAACCAAAGGGCACCACCCGTACTGGGATTTCTCCCGCAGGCTACAACTGTTATTAATGGTTGCATGATGCTGTCACTGTTTATACCAATATGTATATGTGCGTGTGTATGTGTGTGTGTGTGTGTGTGTGTGTGTGTGTGTCTATGCGTGTGGATTTGTCTTACATGTCTAGGATGAAAGCCTCCGTCCCTGTAGTTAGATTGTTAGTGTGTCCGGTCTCTCTCAGACAGCCTTGGGGCTTTGGCACTGCCGGGTGCCAGCCCGTCTCGGCTCTGGCCAATTTGTTGTGTATGTAACAGGAAGTGCGTCGCTCTGAGTGAACCTGTCTGACGCGGCTGGGTAACACCGGGCAACTCCTTATTACAGGAGTACATGACCAGAAGTTGAACTCTGTACTTGTTTTATGTGTTAATGATACAAGAGAAGAGAGTTTCTTTTGTCCCAGTTGCAAACTACATACATACAGAGCTAAATGACAGTACATGTTATTGCAAAACATGCACTTATGGACCCTAATAAGTCCGAGATGAATCTTAATTTATCCTGGGGTAAATTGTTGTGAAGTACTTGTAAAACAAAGAGGATCTTATGGCAGCTGTCTCACCTATCAGCAAGTACCCTTATTTTCTAGACTTTACTTTTTTCACACTTCCCACTTTTTTGAACTCTGCAGCTTAAACAGTGATGCAACTAATTTATGGATGAAAGTAAACGAGAAAGTGTGTGTCGGAGTTGCACGATTAATCGCTTTAGAACCTCAATGTAGATTCACCCCTACATGCGATTTCAATTCTAAATTAAGTCGATTTTTTTTTCCAAGAATCGGCGGCATGTGTCAGAGTTGTAAACAAGCGCTCCAAGGCTTCTCCCTTATCTTATGACAAAGCGCCTTTTGGTCAC
>JAUZTA010000012.1:6662530-6676227 GCA_034780835.1 Ctenochaetus striatus | reverse complement strand
TAGGGTGGACCTATGGATGGCAGTAACTCTCTAGTGATAAAACTCTTGCCCAATCAATTTGCCAGTACAACTAGAGAGAGTGAGGGGAAATGACACAACAAAAAACCTAAACAAGGTTATTTTATTAACCTGCTCATCCTAAAAACCTTAAAATTCAAGGCTGTTGGGAAAACATTTGTGGCTGGTCCCCCAGAAGCAAATGGTTCTGACACTGTGATGAACAGCTCAGCACAGCTTGAATTTCATGTTTTGCTTTTAAGGTTTTCAAAGAGTTCAAAGTTAGGAGTACAAACGGAGTTTCCAGTGAGTTTTAAAAGTGCAAGCTTCAGGGCCTCGTGGGTCCAAAAGAGGTGTGTTGGTGTGCAGCATCTCACCTTGTTCTGATCGGTCCAGTACAGGAAGTAGCCTTTGGGGTCGACCGTTAGAGTCACTGGGGTCACTGTGGTCGAATCCTAAAGGAAAAAAAAAGAAAAAAAGACTTCTGAAGTCAGTGTGTGTTTGTCTACATCTACTTGTCTTAGACTGTTTTTCCATGAGTATGTACTCTCTGGGTAAAACAGTTAAATCATTTCTCAGGATCAAAGTCTAGGTTTTGTAATATCACACACATATCAGAATCCAAAATGACATTAAAAATGCTGTTTCCGTTGTAGGCATGCACACAATCCTTTCCTTCTATGGTACTTTCCCCACCATGAACTGGCATCACCACAAACAACTAAGGAGCCTGGTGTGTGACTGTGTGTGTATTTGAGACGACTGCAATCATGAACTGCAGGTTGTTTCAAAGCTGATGTTTCCACTTCCCCCTCTCTTGTAACAGACAAATGCTTTCCCACAGTTCCCACATACGGACGGCTCCAAGCCTCACAAACACACTCACATAGTTTGACCCTGAGGCATACATGGCAACGCCAGATATTATTGGATGCTTCTATAAAAAGAGAGAGCCTTTGCTTTGTGTCCGCAGTGGCAGTGGTTTAGCCGAACAGTGGCATATTGTCCTCCTCAATCAGCCATGGCTGTGAGATCAGAGAGATGGAAAGCGCATTTGCTGCACAGAGCAAGAAAACCTTCAAAGTGTCTTCATGAGGCCTTCTAATGATGCCCCTAACACAGTATTAGGAGACTGAGCTAATGGCCCTCATCTTGGGCGAGATCCTGTGTGACTTGCAGTGTGGGATATCATGAAAGGGTTGAGCTGGGAGCTAGCAGACAGCGGAGGAGTCTGTGGGGAGGGGGAGACATTAGTAGTCTGAAATCAGTTCATCCTGCCTAAATAGGACAATCACAGTTTATGGAACCTGGCCCACCTGCTCCATTATATACCAATACTGGAAACTCTTTATGAACCTAAGGCGAATTTGAAAAAAAGAGAGAAAGGATGAAAAAATGGGAAGTGAGCAGAAAGTAAATGACCGACTCATTTGGATGTCGCATCAGAAGCATTTGCAATAGTGACTTTGCTATGGCAACCCACCATTCCTGTGAAATCTATTAGGGACTCGAGAGGAATCGTTTTGGTTCTGTTCACATGACTGCACAATCTCTGCAGGCTTGATTGAATGACAAAAGACGCAGTTCATACCACTGTCCGCATGCAACACACACACACACACACAGTACTTAGAGCCTGAGGGCAGGATAAAAGCCTCATGCTTGCAGTTCTTAGATATAGCATCTCATACCAACTGCAACCCCATATCTCTGATTTCCACTTAAGTTACAAGCCACAACTCAATTTACGCAATTGGGTTTCTTCGCAGATTAATATTTCCTTCCCATCCTCCACCAGGGCATCAGATACTAGAGCAAACTTTATGGAAAGGATTTATAATTTTACGGTAAACTGCTTGTATTGCAAATAAACCGAATCCAGAATCCACTCAGCGGGCAAGTTGTGGTGACTGATGGATTGTCTGCGATGTCAGAGAGAAAAGAAGAAGGTGGTTTGAGAGCAATGGGAATTTGCCTAATGATGTGAGAAAGTCATTTTCCCCAGCTTCTTTCTTAATGTCCTAACTCTCCACAGCCACCACTAAAAACACATTAAGCCATTATGGACTCTTAGCAAAGATTTTCCCATGGGTCTGCACATTCACCGAAAACATAAGTACTTATAACATCATGGATTAGAGTTCAGTGATTTGCTGAGATTACCATCTCCACCACGGCACCACTTGTGCTTTTTACTGTCAATTGACTATTTTGAGGATTTATCATTAATGGGAAGACATTAGGTGGCAGTGGCCTGCTTTTTGCTGAATCAAGATGAGATTAGTGACTGACTTGCAAAATGCCCTGAGGGAACAGTTCTCATTTTTTTCTAGTGAGGAGTTTGTACCATGAGCCATCACCTGAGGCGGTGTGTTAGAGAGGAGATTTGAGCTCAGCATATTTCTGCTCTGTATGTTAATGAAATATCCTAGTGCTTTTAAGGGATTTTAGGTTCCCCTCTGGTGCCTGATAATATCTTATTCTACACACATGAGACCAGAAGAGCTTGATACAAGCATAAGCCTCTGAAAGTCTGTTTACAAGGACCCCGCATCATCTTTCACATATTTCATATCTTGCCAGTAACTGTCAGTGAACCTTAAGACAGAAGGTCACTTTCTTAGAGGCTTTGGATGCTTGCCTATCCTCGACTCTCTATTAACAGACAAGAGCATTGTGACACCTGTTTGTACTGAATGTGCTGTTTGAACTGGGCTCACAAATAATAATATAATCCAAACAACGTATTAAAGGTGATAAATGTAACATTTTAGCACCGACTATAGTACAATTCCTATAATATGGTCCAGTTAGTACAAAGGGTTGATATCAGGTTTAAACTCTTCCACGGGAGAAAAAGAGTGTATGGAATGTTGACTGAAAGACATGAAACTGTTTGTGGAAACTGGGCCACATGGATGAAAACTGATCCTAACCGGTAGACCAAATCAGACTTGTACACTTGAACACTGCTCTTTATATTATGATCCACCAATTAAAATTGGGTGAAATCCGACCACTTTTTTTCAGCTACACTTGAGCATAGTTACAAGAGTTAAATCAATTTTAAAGATACTGACTCTGTAATAGATGTAAGTAATCATCGATGTATAGATGTATATAATGTACTGATATCTGTGCTACGTATTGCATTGTTAAACTACAACAGGGCACAGCAGCAGTTAGCTTCCTGTAAGCTGCAGCAACAAAACCACAAGGTACAGGTCTGTTCGTGGGAGGTTTGGGGGAACTTTTAAGGATTACCCAAATGAGGTTTTCGGGTTGCTCTTCTATTGTTTTTTAAAAGTCAACCACCAAGGACTGTGCTGAAGTCTGTAGCGTTTCTCTTCACCACTTCAGACAGTCTGCTCTGAACCCTCATGGCTAAGGCTTGGTGTGCGTTCCTTACACTAAACAAAACTTTACACTTTTTTTATCACTGCAGAATGCTCTGCAGTAAGACAAAATCTAAAGTTTTTTGCTGAAAATAAAAAAGATTCCTTCCCTTCTGCTTATACACATTCAAACTGGAATTACTTGTACAATTTCTTGTTGAGCGTGGACCCGACATCCAAAGCAATGATAAGAAGAAAATAATTTAATTCAATCCTTTTTCACTGACAATTCATTTTCATTGAGAATTAAATTCAAAGCTTTTTCTCCCTCTCTCTCTTTCTCTCTCAGCCTGCCTCTGTATTCCTGTGATTCTTTCCAAGAATGATACAGAGAGGAAAGAGGAAGGAAGGAGTGCATGGGAAATAAAACAGAGAAAGTATCAGTGCACGTCTGCGTTCGAGGGTGTGTGTTTTTACAGGAAAGGTCTGGTGGGCATTTGGTTCTGGAGATAGGCCCACATGCACAAACTACAGTACACAAACACGGCTGTTAGGGAAAAACAGACGCTCACCTCACACACCCCCTCTTGCGACATACCAACCAGTGAGCTGCAGGGGCGAGCGCTCATTAGCAGTTACAAGTTAAGGAAATACTCAAGCTCTCTTCTTTAGGCCTGAGATTGATGATTGACAGTAGTAGTAGAGTGGTAGATTTACAAGCATGCATAATTTCCTCCGTGCCATCTGTACTGACCACATTCACACTCTTATAACACTCCACTGATGCCATCTGTGCTGTGCTTGACTCACCTGAGCTCAGTGAATGCGAATATTTCACAGTGTATTCACTTCAATGATCTTATTTGGTTGAATTTCACAATATCACTGATATAAAACTAGCATGAACAGCACAGTTTAGTAACAAAAACTGAATGCCCATGCTGCTCCACATGAATGGTTTACATCCCACCTGTTCTTTAAATGAGAACTGATTCTTTTATCAGCATTTTAACTGAAGACAGTAACTGTACAGTTAACTTCCAGCAGACAACAGCTCCAGGTGGCTACATTTTCAGTAAGGGAAAAGAACAACCCATTATGTACACTAAAGAGATCAAAAGAAACCAGAGGAATGCATGCTGAGATTCAGATGAGACAGGTTGCAGAAAGGTACGAAACATGAAACGATAGAGAAAGTCCCATTTACAACACAGAAAGCGATGGCGACAGCAAAGACAACAACCTACTGAGTGCAATAAGGTTACGCAGTCGAAACTCAATTTTAAGTACAACGGCGATACGTTTATTCTCTACAGGGGATTACAAGGATGTGTTGATTTGTTGTTTGTGGAAGGTGCAGTGCGCCACGGCTGTCTGTTAGAAAAGGCCACTACTGTTATGGTTTCGCCGGTCACTCAACACCAGCGTGCAATCAATTTTCATCAAGGTCATTTCACTATAACTAGACTGTTAATGGTGTGCGCGAATTATAACAAAAACCGAACCAGAACAGGCACGAACGCTATTCAACTCTTGTCCGGTGGCGACACTGTGATCCGCGTCTTGATCCCCGATAAACTAATCAATTGTAGTTAATTGATAAACGTTCACCGTGAAGGGGGGAGGGGCGAGTTTAATTCAGAGGGTCAATTTAATGAGTAGTGCAAACGTTCTCACACACACACACACACACGAGCCCTGTCAAACGCGTGCACCCACTCTCTCTCTCGCGCGCGCACACATTCACGTTGTAAATTGGAAAATGTAAACAAAGCGCATGTCACCAGACACTTCAGCTGCTGCATTTCTTTATACCACGAAGCAGCGAGCCAAAGACGGGCAGCCCCTCTCAATGCGGTCTCCGCTGACAATTCCATCTATTGGCTACTGTTGCACGAGTAGCCTATAGATTGTGTAACGCTTCCCTGTAGTACATGCATGCAAATAAAGCGTGCAGAAATCATAGGCAAATAAAAAAAAAAAGAAAACATTTACTGTCGGTCTCTCTCGCCGTTACTTACATCATCCCATTTCATAAATTTGTTGCCCTTTCTTAGGCTCTCGGGAACGGACACTGGCTTGAGCTGCAGCGCATGAACTCCAGGCTGTGCCCCTGCCATTGACTCATCTACTCTTCTCGACGCACGGCAGGGGTAGAAATGAGTCACTTCACTCTGTTCTACTCTTATATCTCTTCCTCTCCTTTTGTAATTTGCTTAAAAGCAGGCTGACGGAAGCCCACTACTGCTGCCAGTATGTCATGCCCGCATTGACGGCGGCGGTGGCGCGTCTCGGCTTTGGAGAGCTGTGGAGGCGGACGCAGGCGCAGCGGACCGGGGCCACTTACTGACTGACATGAAGCTAAAGCGGAGACGAGGAGAGAGAGAGAGAGAGAGAGAGAAAGAGAGAGAGAGAGAGAGGGAGAGAGAGAGGAAGGGGGGTCTGAATGAGTTGCCGTCTGGTTTCAAATTGTACAAGTGAATACAGGGACAGAATCGATGCTTGAAGTGATCTAGCGCCGCCGTGCGTCCGAGGCATTATGATGGCAAAAGGTGGCACCAAGCTTTGAGCAGATGAGAAGCCAGGAGTGTGACAAACTTAAGGAGAGAATACAGACCGCCCAGAGCAGGTGCATGCGGCAGTGATGTTTGGTAATTGCTGTTTGGGAAAATTATTGTTTATGCAGTCTCAAAGATTGTAAGGTAGGTTATTATGTGTCCTTGGGAGATGAACAAAACAATTTTGTTTTGTGGTGTTGTCACTAAAAACCCACCATGCCACTCAATCATAAGTGATATGAATTGTAGGACAGAATAGGAAGTAGCCTATCTCATCATGAGTTTCTTGTGTTGGACTTTAGGGCTGATTCAGATATTTTCTTAGGCTCTTCATATTTAAATTTGACATTTTTTAGGTAAATAAAACGGAAACAATGCATAGGGATTTATTTCAGCTGGCTCACATGGAAAGGATTACTGTGTAAATCCAGAGCATGTACACCGTTGATATTTGCTGCCAAGGCTCACAACATTTTCACTTCCCACATGGAAGCACCTATAACACAGCAGGCAGGCAGGAAGTATGATCAGCAGCAGGTCACAACACAGTTTTCAGGTAAGCAGTGCGGCAGAAGGCATGCTGTAAAGAATGATTAACCATAATCCAAATAGCGCGTTGTCACTGCAGTGAGATAAATATGTGAATATAGCAGCAGGCTGGATTTGACTGAGCTCAAATAAAAGAGGGTTCTTATCATGTGCACCAAATTAATCACAATTTTTAAAAAGGCTTTGGCATATTTTAATTATTATGTAGGCAGTTGGGATTAACATATAATATTACAAAAGTAGTGAAATGGCTGATAAAAATCTTTTAGCGAAGAAATAAATAGTATTTCTGAAATTTGATTCATGTTACAGCTGTCTATCCTCTTCAAAAAGCATTATATGTGTAACTGTTTGGAGGGAATGAGGTGCTTAGTTTAATTTTGAGAAATCAGTCCATACTCATCTGCTAGACTGGACACTTGATTTCTATTTCAGCGCTCACACATGGCTTTGGGCCTTTTCATTTCTTCATGACTTAACTTCTCCAAAGTTCTGTGACTCAAGATTGGGTCACTGCCTTTAGGACTTCTTTGAATTTAACTTTTCTATTTAATAAAACATAGAGCCCCTCAGGGCTTTGTACCACCCACACTGTTTATTTTCTGCCATTTCCAAAAAGGGACTACAGACTGTTATGAGTCCTTGAAGCAGTGTTCCCTCTGTGTCCCTTTGTGGTCAGTCTCTCCCCAGCGCTGACCTTGGCACATGTCAAAGTAGTCAAACCTGACTGACACTTTTCATGTCAGACTCAATATCAGCTTGTTTGAGCTCTCCTCCTGTCATTAGTGATTGATTAAGTGTGACAGTTTGGGGACCAGGCCCTGAATAGAGTCATAGTTGGGTGACAGCTTAGGAAAGTGAGAGAGGAAGACGAGTATGTGAGAGAGAGAAAGAAAGAAAGAGACAGAGAAGGTAAAGAAACAAAGGCATGATGGGGGAAAAAAGGCCTTTAGAGTTACAGACAATGTCTTCTGATGAGTTAGAATTCCAAAGTAGAGGCACTTATTGAAAATCAAAAAGATCTCATACCAATGCGAAGACACGTCTGTTTTTAATACTGCAAATGAGTCATTATTATCCTCCATGTTTCAGACACTGGTATCTGTCATCTGTCTTCCCATCAGCCCTGAGGTCCCAGCCGGCTCTAAAATCAGCCACAGCATTCTCATATGAAAGACAAGGGCCTACAGAAAGGAGATATAATTGGATTGTCAGTATATAACAGCACTTTCCCATCACCTCTAATCTCTCAGACATGTTGAGATTTAAAAATGAATTCATCCAAGTTGTCAGAGGAGTTTCTCTTTCCTCCCTTTTCAGCGAAACAAATAAAATGTGGAAGTTTTCATGGAAAATCCATTCAGTGGTTAAGTCAGGAAGATTTGAGGCAGAAATTTGAATTAAGAGGGCATTTATTAAATAAGCAGAGTGGGCCTCTGTCAGAAGACCCAAAGCTAGACACACATCAAAAGTTGTGTTTTACAATGTTGGACAGGAGTAGTTGGTGGAGATGATCGATGACATCTTTTGGAACCGGTACTTGTCATCTGGAAGAAGTCAAGTAGAAAGGGATAGAGATTTATTTCATTTTCTGAAGAGCAGCTCTTTCTAAAACTGACTTCTACTTGTGCAGGACTGAATTAAACTGTTAGAAGGCCCAAGGGCAGCAGTGATCCATGGGTCCTTGTTGACTCTCCTCAGACACATGTTCCTTTAAACGTATGGTCCCGTAAATCTACCAGTATTCCTAAAGTGAAAGACTGTCTTTGCCAGTTTTTACTGTATGTCCACTAGTTTTTAAAAACAGGATTGAATTTTAAAAAATGTGTTCCACAAAAAAAATGACAAGGGGACCTCTATAAGACAAGACTGTGCAAAAATGCAGGAGCTACCCTTAGGTACTCTCCATTTTGGTCTTAAATTCTGCCCTAGTGGTGCAAACAAATTTTTAACTAATCAAATTATATCCAAATAATGCCCCAAGGCAGTTGTTCACTTTTTTTTCTACCAGGTAATCCAGCATTGCTCAGGTGTAACCATGCAATATGTTTTCCAGGCATTATTGACATAACAGGGACTGTTTTAACCTTCATCTTCAGAGAATATCAAAGACAGATGGTGCTTCATTTTCATGGCTGAGATGGCTTTCATGGATATATAAAAAATGTTTTCACAGTAACCTGAAGGAAACTGCACAACTCTCAGACAATGATGGATTTCTGAGTTGATTTCTGTATTTGAAAAGAGTATATTGTCCCATTAAAAAGTGTAAATCTCATGCTCAAGGTTGATAACGTCCATTTTTCCTGAAGGCACTTGCTGACGTAAGGCCTGCGACTTTTTTGTATTCGAGACAAGAGCCGGGGCTCTGCAGCGTTCAAGATCCTCTTGAGGTCAATTGTCATCCACTCAGTGAATATACAACATGCTGCACCGACCTTGCTCTTGACCTTCAACCAGTTAAGCTCTGCAAGCTTAACTGGAACCTGCCATTTTCACAGTATATACATATACACACTAAGCCTGAATAGGCCATTGCGCTTGCATTAGTGACAAAGGGTGATGTGTGATTTCCTTTATATGTGGTGACAAGAGACAATGAACAGCACTGCAGCAGTGTGTCAGTGTTTCTACACGCACATGATAAAGAACAGGTGTTCTCAAATGACTGCCTGCTGGAGCTTTCAATATCAATACGAACTCAAGATCTCTCCTAAGCTGCACAGCTTCAGCATGCCATAATTATGCCGAATTACAGGCCAAAGCCAAATGCATATCTGCCCTTTCACCTTCAAGCACCAACTGTTAATCTTTTCTGCATCAAGTATCAATTTTGCTTGATGTTAACAGGGTATATTAATGTAAAATATATGAACAAAATTAACATCAGTAGCTCAAAGGGTTTAATTTCTTTCCAAATCAATAAACTTCTGTGTCAGCACAGCTGTATAGGAGAACAATACAGTGTTGTTTTGCTAATGAGCCTGCTGGGTCTGACAGGATGAAAACAAATTAACTTTCTATGTCATCCACAAAGTCATAAAAAGTGTGAGAATAACTTAAAATTGCAATAATTGTTATGGAAAGATACATTTTCAGATGGGATATTAAGGAGTACAGTGTATAAATGTATAAACAAGGCCTCTGGGAATGGCAAAGGGTCTGTCTCAGTTTATGCCTGCATTGTCCTTTCTATGAACCCAAACAGGATCACAAACCACAAAGGCAGTGCATTGGCAGCATCTTCTGGATCTCTCACGCTAGTGCAGTTCATGATACCATGTGTTTTCACACTGGTCTACATACAGTTTGATGCTGACTAAAAGTAAATTTAGAAATTTATTGTATGTATATGTAAACCTATGCATCTGTACATACATATATTGGGTTATCATACATTTAAAGGTTTATTCAGTTCCATTATGTTATGCTATGTGCTGTAACTCAAGGTTACAAATGTTGTGTAATAGAACAATTTCATTAAGTAATTAGGTATCATTGTATGCTTGTAAAGCAAACAACAATTCAACACGCATACAAAAAAACAAAAGTCTAGCCAGGCTGGCAGCCATGTCAGGATGTAATACTCATTAAACACAAAAAGTGGTGAAGGAATGAAAAATGGAGAAAAAACATTGCGGTTCTTAGATACCACTGGGCAACAACAACAACATAAAAAAAAGAACAAGGTTTTGCCTGAGGGTGGCGCCAGAGGCTCCATGTTGTTAGAAATAGAACTTTTTTGCCCTATTTCTAACAACATGGAACCTCTGGCTCTGGTTTATTGTTTGTCACCGCCTAACAAGTGCAGGTTTTGACATACTGCTCTTACGGTTCTTTTGTTTGTACTCACTTTGCTAAAGCCTGAAGTATATAAGTTATAACCACATTTTAATGTAACTAGTTGTTGTGGGAGAAAACAGGCCACTTTAGAAGAAAAAAAAGGAAGCTCAGTGCTTGTTGGATATATCAACCATATTAAAATCTAAAACATGCTAATGTTTTATATTGCCAACAGCACTGAGTGTGTAACAGTCTTTCAGCTGTGTAAACCAACAAAATACAGAACATCAGGTTAAAGAAACAGACAGGAAAAGTTTGTACCATTATACACACACACTGATCTTTAATCCCCGTTGCAGTGGTTCACTGCATGAGATATATAAAACTTCCTCAAGCTTCCTGTAATTGAGCTTGAGTCACAACCACCCTAGGCCAACATGACTGTTCCTTCTTTGCACTGCCTAACTCTCACATTTCCATCCAAACTTTTCAGTGCATGTTTTCAATTTAAGCATAAAAACTTGAATGGAAATGTAAGAAATTTGATTAGGAAGCCAAAATATTGCAAAATCCCTTCAGCTGAAGTGGATAAGTTGGCAAATGAAAAAAGGAGACAGAAAAGCTGATGAAAACATGTACTCTTTATATGTTGACATTGGCATACCTACTTCTCCTACTATAATCAAAGACACCTAACGTTTCAATACTCCACTGGACCAGAAAGCCTGAAAAAATAGATTACAGCCAGGTGTAGGCATGGGGAGATTAATGACACCACATGGCAAAAAAAAACTCCATCATCAGATTCATTTAAAAATAGGCATAATTTATGCATAATACCAGCTTGAGCAAAAAAGATTTTAGAACTAAATTTTGATTGGTAGCCCATCTTAAACACAGCTTGTAAGCTGCGTCCAGTTCAAAGTTCAAATGTCATGTCAATGGATACTGTGCTTTAAGAACAAAAATTTAATTCTCCCAAACAATGGTACAGTGAGCCAAATTAGCATACAGAAGCTTCCAGAGAGCTTTTGGGGGACCCTGTGCTCCTTTGCATCATCCAAGTGGCAACAGAGCACCACAGGGAGCAGAAGAATGACTTAACAAGAAAACTAAAATGTCCCTTATAGTAGGTGGGAGCAGAAATGAAATAGCACAGTGCATAAATACAAAAACACTTAATTATTCAATCTTATCATGTCCTCTGGGATTATACTGCCTATTATCATATCAGACAGAAAATATGCACTGATTCACAATTATTTTGCAGATACTTTTACTCATTATTTTATATTTTAAAAAGTAGAAAAAAATCAACAGAGCAGAGCCCGGTGCAGCAACACTATTTTGATATGGTTCATTCTAAGTTTAACCGTGTAATTGTGTTTAGAGTCAAGATGATGTGGAGTGGTCTGGCTGTATTCATAACAGTGGCATCATAGAGTTCCTGTCAGCCTGTCGGGCCACTCAGAACTCATATACATCACTTCTCTATAGAAGAACCTTTTATACACACAGGAAACTCCATCAATTCCTATATATCATCTATTAACTGTGTATAATCTACCTAACTTAAACATGAACGTATGTCAGGAAAGGTCATGGAATCAAAATGGTTTGACTAAGGTGAAGTTAGAACTGCAGGCCTTTTAATGTCTCATCTGCACTTGGACTTGAACTGACTTGGACATTTTCAGCAGTGACTCATAGAATGTTGAACATGGTTATTATATAGAATTTTGTTATGCAAACGTGGGTTCAATATACTGATTCTTCCGTCACTGACTAATGTTGGTAGCACTGAATATCATATAGCTAAATCTGACTGAACAAAAACTCATCACTTCACTCAATCACTTCAGTTCCTCAGTCCCTCATCACTGCTGCACTGTGCTCCTTAAAGGGAGGATTAAAAACACATGGTTTGTATCAATTCATAGCAAATTAACATGTGCTGGAGACATTCATTGCCTGCCTAAGGTGTCAAAGTTTCTGCACAGGACTTTAATCAATATGTTCTTCAACTGAGGTAAGCAATTAATTTGTATTTCAATTTTAACTCCGCCCCCTGACTTTATTTTTGTCTTAATTTTGTTTCCACAAGTTGTAGTAGTGCAAGCCTTCACTTGGCACTAAACAATAAAGTGCCAAGTGAAGGCAGGAATCCAGCATATCTATCATTTTGTCATAAAATTTTAGATAACACGAGCTGCAATATTAACTGATAATGCTTTTGAGGACAGCAATGTCACCATGTTTATTGCTTGAAATGCATCTGATGCAGAACAGTACAGATGCATAGGAATCAGCAGAATTTCTCATGGTTATATAAGATTAATTAGACCTTTCAGCATCCTATCAAATAGAAGTGAAGAATGTGAATTTATCAATATTTGTTTAACCTCTCTCTTTTTTAACTATTTTCTTCTTCCTTGAGCAGCTCATTTTGGCCTTTGAATAATAAATGCCCTCCACATGGAGATGCAGGGAAGGATGTGGCTGGAAGAAAGCGATTGCTAAGAAGCTAAGGCTATCTGGTTTGAGTGACTCAAATTGACTCTACAATCAGTGGGTGGACAATCTTATTTGAAACATCACAGCAATCAATGAGCCACATGTGTCCTTCATCTTGTCCAAACCACAGCTATTAAGAGTTTCACCACCGTAAAACAAAAAAAAAACTTTTGTCTTACTTTAGGGACAAAAGGAGTGAGGAGGAGCTTCAGAATTTTAGGCAAATATACAGTAAAAATCAGTTCAATTACTCAATGACTGTCTTATGAACCATTCATGTCTTACTTCACACTTCTATTACACGAGCTGCTCTTGTTCAGTGTGGACAGAAAAGGTAGGTATAAGCTCCAGACACAGTTATAATATGGAGGCAGAGGAACCTATACCTGCTACTGGCAGGTGGTTGGATTTTTTCTCTAAAACATATTACATACTCTTTATTAGTAGTGTAAAAATAGCATTATTGTTTTGTATTAATGGTTTTATATTAACTCCTCATGCTACTTAGGGGAGCAGGCACAGTCTAAAATGTACTGTAACTCAGAGTAGCTGCCAACCCAAGCCTTTCTGTGTTCTTAATGCCACTAATTGCCTGCATTTGTGCACATAAAATTTCTTCCTTTTTTGCAATAGAACAGCTTCCTACCTGTTTCCTGTGTATTATCACTCAACCTTTTAGAAAGTCTTTTTACATTATTTCAATGAAAATGGTATGGCGAAATGTCTGATGCTTTCCAACCATGATCTTTATTGCTATGTAACCACTCCTTATTTGGTTTTTATTAAAGACACAATACTGAGTTCAGATCAAACTGTATATCCATAAAACACACATTCTCAAATGAACAATGAAGTAACATATTAAACACCTTATAAAAAGTCAAATGTGTAAGCCATTTATTGTAAAATCTTGGAACTGCTGAATTCACACTTAGGGTTATAATTTAACTATAATTGAAAG
>JAUZTA010000012.1:6607797-6622150 GCA_034780835.1 Ctenochaetus striatus | reverse complement strand
TCAATGCCCTACTAATGAGGCCATCATAAAAACCAATAACTCTTTTTTGTGGTTAGTGGGGGAGTGGAGCTCAAAGGTTTAAAATGTGATCCAAATGAAAACCTCAAAGCTTTAAAGCCCTTACGGACTTTTTCTTGGTTAAAATGTTAAATATCAGTGGGTAAGTAATGTTTAAACCTTCCAAAGATATCTAACTCTAGCCACTTCTATTTCCTGTCATCTGCAGGTATGACTTGGTTTGGAGTTGGACAACATTATCACTAGTGTTAGCAGGCTCAAACAGTTGTTTACAGACAACACCACTACTAAAAAAAAGTGAGGCACTGACTGCTAAGCAATATAAAATATCACTGCAATAACTTACAGTTTCTCTTTTAAGGTCTGGATATTTAACAGTGACCATATTGTGGTTATTTTATTTATTTTCTTGCATTACTATAACATTTTCAAATACTCTTTTAAAAGTAGTGATATTTTTATTTTTTCAACAAATAGTAACATCCAGTGACACTATAATATAATTTCTTGATTTGTACGGTTGTGTATCCTGGCTTAAATTGCAGTGATTTTTGCAATTTCAGTAGATGCATCCTCTCTCCAAACAAGAATTTTCTATATAGAGAGTGAGAGATTTATTTGCCAGCAGGCAAGCTTACATCATGTTTGAACACTGTCAATATTATACTGTCGGTGTAAAACATTACAAAGCAAGTCAGAGTTGCCACACCCTAAAGTGCGGTAATGAAAAGCAAAAACGACTGATTACATTACCCACTTGGTCAATATAGCACTGTGATAGCCATACCAAGCAAGTTCCCTATCTGCCATCATAACTCTGGCCTCCTTTAATAGCTTTACAATACATTTGAGTAAAGCCTAGAATTAATTTTTAAAAAGATGCAAATATTATCCAAAAAATATTTCTCTGCAAAGGCAAACAATCACTGTTTGTATAAAATTATATTTATTGTACTGTACAGAGCATAACATTTTCTGTGGAAACAGCAGAAACATTATTAAATGTTATTTGTTATGGGGCTGGGGTTGTATGTGGTTGAAATAGACCATCAAGTCACCACAGCACTGGGCTCACATGAATGAACTTCCTAGTAGATGTGTTTCTCTTTAAATGTTGGGTGTAACACCATGAAGCTATATAACTCTACAAAAATGAGCTATAGCTACAATTTCCATGACCAGGATAAACGCTTCGACCTATTTATTATGGGAGATAAACTTTACTAAAGCAGACTTTTCCTTTTTTTCTCTAAGATGGAAAGGAAAACCAGTAGCACTTGGTTTAACCGCGTTTCACTTTGCATAATTGTTCCCAAGGTTGCTGTTTTTTATTTCTAGGCTTTCTGTGCCAATATAATTCATTTTCTGTGGCCAAGCCAAATATTTGCAGCATGGCTTACGCTTCTAAACTGAGCTGTAGTTTGGGCAAAAGAGGTTTGCCTTGCCAGCTGCAATGCAGAGACAAGGCAATAAACAGATTCACTGCTCATCAACAACAACTCTGTTTCTAATCATACTGTCATTCTTCTTACTTACTCTATTGTACAATAAATTCTTCAACGAGTGCTGAGATAAACACACAATCGTTGTAGGCATTGAAGTTTTATTACACTTCAATCCACACCTTGCACTGCACTGAGCTATGCACTGATGGTTTGATGGTAAACCGACTGTTTACTACTTCTTAGGAACAGATGACACAAACTGGAGGGAGTCAGAGACATTTACAGTTAGTTAAATTCCCTGCTGAGAGGCCCTGCTAAATGCTTCTTCCACAGACCTTGCTGGGAAATATTTGCAATGGTTTCCATCCAGATCTGGGTCACTCGGTTCCACATTCACTGCACAGGTGAGCTGGAGCAGGTTTGTTTGGCATTGGTCATTGGCTGTCCTTTCCTTTCCACGGGGTTGGGAAAAGCAGCACCACGTGCAGCTCGCGACAACAAGAGATGCTTTTGTAGCATAGCTTACTGCAGCAAAATGACACCACTAAACTGCCTGCTGCCAATGTTGTCCAGGTCCCCTAAGACAGTCCTCAGGGGCTACCACACCTGCTGCGGGCCAGTCCAATAGAGGTAGAAGGAGAGTGAGAGCTCTCAGGAGAATAGGTAACTCTGTCAGCCAGCTGTACTGCTGCAGCATGCAGATGAAAGCAAGCTCTTTCACACTGAGTGTGTTTTGGCTTCGAAGGCTGTAATCATGGATGATTAGCCTAAGAACTCAATTCTGAGCGGGTACTATTCCTTATTCCTGTCACACTGTCAGAAATTATATTTACCTACTGCTTTTCCCAACTGTCCCAAGGAATCAGGCAGTTGTGTGATATTGATTTAAATATTCAAAAAAATGAAACACTCCTCAGTTCAGAATGCATCACGTCCAGGTACACAGAGGTGATCTCAGTTCAAGATGTTGGGGAGACTAGAAAGGCTCTATACACTACATCAAAGTAAACTGGGACATATTATTCTGAAATTAGTACAAAGAGCCTTCACTGGCTTGCAATTGGCAAATGACTCAAGCAGCGTGACACATTATGAGGACTGATGTCACCCGTGGCCAGATCATCACCCCACAACAGGTGCAGCATTCTCTCTTTCCTCATACTCATCTTGCTGTAGTTTGTTTTCCTTCCACATGTGGAAAACATCTGCATAGGTGGTCCCTCTCTTTCTCTCTGCTCCCCCCCCTCTCTTTCTCTCTCCACCCCTCTCATTTACTCCCACCCCTCTATTCTGTCTCCCTGCCTCCTTATGTCTTTCTCTTTTTAAGATGGAAAAAGGGAAGTGCTGATTGTAAATAGGGAGAGGTGTCAGTGCCAGAAGAAATGGGCCGCGTATTTCTGGATCCAAGCTGCGAGGTTTACCGAAGCATATTTTTATCATGAAAAGCCAACATGGAATGGGATGGCCATGCGCAGCTGCTGGTCTAATTTGCCCTAAGCATGTACAAATAGGACGGCCCACACAGACCATAAAAGTGGAGTGGAGGTTTTGCTCAACGCGGCACTTTTGTCTGACCAGAGGCACAGGGACGCCTTCCAAAGAACAAACAGATCACAAAAGAATAAAGAAAACACACACAGGCAAACTTGATGGTTTGAAATAGGGTAGAATATCTCAGAGGAGAAGGGTCCATTGCTACTTCGATGTTATTCCACAAGGAAATAGTATTTATGGCGTTATTTACTAACATCAATTCCATCACACATTCAATGGCAAAAATCATTTAATATTTGCTCATTTTTAAGGAAGCATGCCTCCTGACAAATAATGTAATAAAATATAAATGTGATTTCTGACTTCCCATGCTTGCAATTCACTTTTTTACTTGCAGAGTCAAGGTCAGTGGCTGTTATAATAAATCCATAGCAAATCCTTATGCACATATTTTTTTAACAAACACTCAAGGTGTTTCCCACCTTCAGAGGTGCACCACTGTCCCTCCTGTTCATTTGCTGTGCATTATATTGTGCCATGGAAAGTTTTATTTGCTCTCAAGCAATTTGCTCTGGAAACCCCCTGTAGATCCTATGAGTACTGTACGTTTGGACAAGTACACATTACATGCCCACGCATGGGCACTTGCGCATGTATACACTCACACACACACACACTCTTCCATATGTTTGAGCGGGGTTCCCCTTTAGACACCGGATAAATAACTAACTTCAAACAGTAAACTAGGTGCTAATGAACTGGATCCTGACAGGGTTTGCTTTCCGCGAGCAGAGACCCACCCCACAATGGATCCATTCACAGGATCTCAGCCATGGAAAGTGTTGGTAAAGTAATCCCGCTAGAGTTTATGCGACCTTTTCTAACTCTCAGTACGTCTTTCTCTGCTCAGGCCTTTAAGGCCCTGCCAAAAACAACACTGACCTGCATCAGCTGATACAGGCAGAGGCTACCCACATTTGCATGTTTCAAAATGGCACCCATTCACAACCAGTTGGCAAATTGATGTAGGGAGGAAAGGCACACAACGCCCTGCTTCCTCTTACACTGTACCTGTGAGATCTGTCACGGCAACTTCAAAGCCAGTGTCAAGGGTAGTTTCTTCCATGTTGCTCTGTAGTGCAGGACGTGGTTGGACAGCATCTAAACGCTTCTATGCACATGTGGCCGGATCCAGACCCAACATCCTCTGCATACAGGACCTGCAAAAAAGGTGTTGTATCTTTAACAGAATATGGGCAGTGTTTATACTGTGTGTATGTGTATGTGCATGTGTGTGTGTGTGTGTGTGTGTGTGCACGTGTGTGTGTGTCTGAGTGTGTGCGTGTGCACTGACAACCTTGATAAAAGTCATTGCATTGCATATGGTTTTATTCAACACATTTGATATTCACACAGAAAGAAAACTGTCAGCTGCTTCAGACAATCATGCAAGCCTGCTGAAACTGACAAAGAGGGATACAAGACAGTCTGAATTGAGCAACAGCATTTAATCATAAATTCTGCCAACTAAAAGAACAGTGAACCCATCAGTCTTTATATCTGAAATAGGCCCTTCTATCTGTCTGTCTTCCTTTCAATTTTAAACTGAGTATCTGCCTGAGGTGAATGATCACTATCTATCCATATGGCTGTGTTTATGTATATCTTTCATGTTTCTGGGCAGCAAAGGAATGAAATACTGCCGGTGACAGGTAAAGCGATACTCTGTAATGGAAGTTGTTTTACAGTAGCCACTTTTCAGAAAGAAGTGCAATATTTAAACATGTGATATCTTGTTCCAAACCAGGTTTCAGAACAGCCTATCCTCTAGATGTGAGGGTCACACTGTGCTGACAACCTGTATTTATGGCTATTTGACCTGACACCATGAAAAGTTTTATTTTTATCAGATGTTTCCAAGATGAGGAGAACAGAAAAAAGGATTATCAGTCTTGGCTGTGTTTAGTGGAAAGTTGAAATATAATTGAAAGTGCATGAGGTTTCAGCATGTTTTAACTTTTTTTTTTAAATAATAATAAAAAAACTTTTATGTATTAATATTTTTATAGCATTGGTCCTGGCTTGGTATGATTTTTTGAGCTCCAATGGAAACATCCACAAGCAAGACGTAAGACGGCATTTACTGAAGCATCAATGACTCCACCCATATAAATAAACAATTAATTTTAGAAATAAAAGGGCCTTTATACTGCGCCTTCACTGCAGCGCAAGGATTACACAGTCTATCTGAGTAGAGGTGGGTGATATTTAGAGAAACACAGGAACTTTTATCAACACGTAGAGTCTGTATTAAGTCAATCACTACGCTCTCAGTCACAGGTCCCATCTCGACCATCACACCTGGGTTTCTTGACTTATACCACAACAGAACTTCACATCATACTGACATTTGTAAAACAAATATCCTGCCAGGTGCAGGTTGTCTTTTCTTTAGTTGTGTTTTCACTTTGTGAACAGGAACTGGTTTAGAATTCCATGGTAGCTATGAAGGTCAGTGGAATAAGAATAAATCAGTTGGTATTAAAAAGAAAGCAAGAAACAGAAAAAAGATGTGATTTTGACGGTCTTAAAGAATGAAAAGAAGTCAGTGCTGTAACACTTTGCAGGCCATAAAGCAGCATAGGCTTTCCCCCCAGAGCCCTGTGCTGTCAAGATCCTCTCCTTCAGTGCTCGTTCTCAGGCCTCCCAGACCCCACAGTCCAAGTCCCACAGGATAAGACCAGAGGTTTTGTTAGGTTGTAGAGGTGGGAGCCTCCAAGGGGATGTAGGGGCTGAGGTGAAGGGGATGTGGAACGCCGAGGTGAGCAGTGGTCGGCAACCTTATAAAAACAACACCTTTGACCAGTATTTACCTCTGAATCTGTATTAAGTCATGAATGAGGCCTCCAACGACACGTCAAAGAACGTGGTGAGGTAAGTTAGTTTCTTGTTGCATTCATTACTCCCTTCTTGCCTATCCCACCCCCCCTTGACTACATCCCTCGAAGAAAACCCCCCACCTCACCCCAAAAGCATGGGGCTCAGCAGCATGAATGGGGCATTGTGATGCGTCTCCGTCACGGCAGCGAATGTTTTCACTTCCATTTGATCCGTCGGCGAGGCTGCTAATTGGGTAAGCGTGTTCCCAGGTCACCAGGAGGTTTCTCTTTCCATAAATACAGAAAGCCGGCAAAGGCTTCTACAGATGTTGTTTCCCACCGGCTTCCAAGTAGGTTCAGACCCGCTTCAGGCAGTAGATGTAATTTATTGTGTCTAAAATCACAGTCCAAAATTTTTCCTTCTTTCTCTCCTCATCACTCCTCAAAGACTACATTTTATCATTCTTACAGGCACTGTAGTAAAACTACGATTTGTCTTTTCCTTTAGCTTGGACTGTGTGAGCTATGTTGCCATTAGAATCACAGGTGTCACGATGACATGGTGTTACTTATTCTGTACTCCATCCAAGCCTGACAGGTCCAAATGATGTTATTTTCCATGTGTCTGTCCACCAATGACACAGTTTATGAGGCCCAGGGTTTATTTGTTTGTTTTTGTCATGGAATTTACATTTCCTCTGTTACACAGGGACTCAGGACAACCTCATGCGCCAACACTAAAGTCTCAGCTGGAACAGAAAGCTTACGTAGGCAGGCTCTCAGGCATGTTTGCTACACTTAATCTGCAGGGTGTGGTCAAAATGATCGAGTGGTCAAAGACACTGTCCTTCAACTAGATGGAGCACTGCAATGCTAAAGTGTCCTTACCAATTCTAGGGCTGTGCTTCGGCAGCTGGCTCTGATAGTGTTCTCCCTGGAAGGGACAAGTAAAGAGAGAAGTTCCTCACTTGATTAAGCATTACATAATTCTATCAAAAACTGAGATGTGTCGCAAGATCATTTGTGGTAGTTTTTATTGCTAATCACAACCAAGGCAGCTAGAGATAGGGAACTATTTGAGGGCAACTCAAAATACTTTTATTTTTATTACCATGTTCCTTTAAAGGGCTTTTTTATATTGTGATAACTAGAGTGGCAATTGCCAACTCTTGCTTTCATTTAGTGAGAAAAATATCACGTGATAAAGGTGCATGTCAGTAAACACACGTGTAAAGAACTACAGAGTTACAGCAAACAGTGGCTCCTATCTGTGCCAAAGACATGAGGCACCTTTCTCTTAAAATTGCTTCACAAACACAGAAACTCTTTTACCCTCCAACTCGCATATGGTCTTATGGCGCCACTGTGTGGCAGCAACAGACCTTTAAGTGTACAATATTTACACCAATAGTCCTGGGATTTCTTTTACATATCAGTTGGTTGATTCAACAAAAGAAAAAAGTCAATTTCTCTCTCTCCAAAACCAGTAATACAGGGATCTGATAAACACAAAAAACATAGCAAAAAACATAATTTACTGTGATGCTAAAGATAAGACTAATCTTTTGCCGGTTACAATGTGACTGAGAACGAATAGCTTATCACCCATTACATGACCAAAAAGTTAATCAACTAAAAAATCTCTTCCATCATCGTCCAAGACCTGTCTCCATAGTGTCATGTAAAATTTAAAGAATAAAAAAGTCTTGATTGCGTCTTTATATTCTTCCTACAATTTCAAGGTTAAACTAAGTGTGGTATGATGCATTCAGGATAGCAGTTCATGTAATACAGGCATTGGATGCCTGACAAAAGCCTATGATTGAAACATGGCATCTTAAATAAAGTTAGCAGTTACAGTATTCAGAAATTAACTACTATCTTTCATAACCTGGTGGTTGTCATTTATTCTAAATAAAGACTTAAATGTAACCTCAAGTCTGAGCTCAAGACGTCTACTTACTCCCTGAAATTTCATTTATGTTTTCCATTTGAATACATGAGGCAGACGTAACTGTCTAGTCAAAGTGTGTATTATGTTAAAGCACCAGCAGAGGCAAAAAAGATACTGTCTCTTACCAGCAGAAACCAGTGGGTGGCAGGCTTCACACATGGGCTCACATCACAACCACGAGGCAGCAACAGAAGAGAGGTCCACGTCATGCACATACTGCTAAAGAAACACACCTACATATTAAAAGCCAGAAAACTGGGTGTAATTCAGTGTGGCTGGCTTGTTTTCAAAAGAACACCATCTGAAAAAATTATTAAAATGGAAGCCATCAATTTCACCATTGTGTTATTGTTTTTTAATAAGTTGGCAATATCATTATGTGGAAAAGACAAACTGCAGTGATTCATCTTGATTTACTCATTGGGCAGAATGTGGGCATTGAAGGTGGGCCGAGTCATCTGAGGTAAACCATTAGTCATCATGTTGTGAGTCTGTCTCCTTAAATCCAAACTGGAGAGACAACCCTGACATAATATTTTCACAGTAACTTAATCTCTTTTGAAGGTTTCCAAACTCCATCTCTTAAAAATTGTCTCGAAGACTGTAACTTTGTATTTTAACATACAAAGCAACTTTGTGTAAGTGTAGGGTAATTATTTGCTTCATGTATAATATGTTTATTGATGTTTATCGATACATTAAAGGGATAATCAAGCACTTTAGCACTGCACATTAGGCCCAATATTGGTCTAGCAAAAAATTCTATCATGTCCCCGATAATGGCATCACCGGATGTCACTTTATTTGTTTGTTTTTTATGACTTTAAATGTCTACTTTCAGCGCCACAGCAACCAGTAGTTATTGTACAAGTTAGGCAGTATTTCAGTTAACTGGTAAACTGGCTTTTATGGGTAAAACTGGCGAACTGTTTCTTTTTAAAAAAAACAATAAACCTTTTAACACTTGAAAGGCAGTGGCTAATTACATTAATTAGTAATTATCCAGTCATATCCCGTCAGTGAAAGACCTTACTAAATTTAAATTATACTTTAGTACTGTTACAGTAAAGTTATAGTTGAGCTGAATTAGCTTTATTCATAATTTGTGTTTACAGAAAAGATACTTTTTTTGGATAAACGTTATTTATAGCTAATTTGTGTTAGCAAATATGTAACGTTAGGTTTACAGAAAACTTTAACTTAGGCCAACTTACATTTTAATTTGGTTAGTTAATTTTAAATTAGGGTTCGTTTAAAACATATACTGCAATAAAAAGCACCTTAATGCATAATATTTTATTTCTGCAATGATGAATACCATACACATTATAGCCTATAAAATTATTAACTACATTTGCTTGATGCTATATTTTCCCTATGTTAGCATAACGGTAACGCTAACACATTGTATCGATGAGTATTAGCATTAGCTAACGTTAACTAATGTTGAGCAAATTCATGCTAATTTTCGGGTCACTCCATTTCACCTGCTCATTAAAATTTGACTAAGCTAATTAAATCCAAAACGTTTAAATAATATGATATTGGGTTGTAATTACACTCACCGTTGCTTTGTAGGATAGGTGAACACTCGCCCACTTCCTCTGACGGTCCCACCTCCCTCTGAACGTTACCTGTCCGAGCTGGGCGTGTTCAACTCCCGAGGGAGCCTCATTCCCGGTTCAAGCCACTTCAGAGGAAATTCCTGGGAATAGCTCACCGACAGAAAACTTTGAACTTTGAGGTAAGGGTGGTTTAATATTCTTTGATAAATGTTACTTTTAGTTCGGTGGGTCATGAGCTACCTTGGTTTTGAGTACATTTTCTTGTCCTTGAAGAGAAAAAAAAATCACATCATTTGAGTGAGGACGATCCAGTTGGGACTTGTTATGTGTCTGTGGCAGCTTGGGCCTACACAGAAAAAAGTTAATAGTTAATTTGGACAGCTTTATCGTACTTTTATTGCTATGCCAAGGCTTGGCTGAAAATGCACACTACTCTAGTCTGTAAATACTAAAAGTTAATGGTAGTGTTGTTTTTGGATAAAAAGGAAAGGCCTTGTAATTGATAGTCATTGCCACAGGGTTTATTGTAATGTGTGTTTTTGATATCAGATAATTTGCTTGAGTATAAATAATTCTAACAATAGGAAGAGATTAATGCTGCTTTCCAACAGTGCCTCTCACAGGATATTGTGTGTGTGTAAAGTTGTGTTGAAAAAAAAATACAAGTTGCATTTATCATGAACTTTGGTTGGCTCTTTCCTGTACTGAGATATTTTAACTGTTGCAATATTAAACCTACCTCTTCAGTGCAAGTTTGGCTGACGATTAAACATTAAAATGCTTACCTGTAAATTTAATAAAACCTCCCAAACACAGCTTGTAATAGCTAGTTTCTAAGGAGTGTGAGAGCACTTTGAAGCACTTTGAAAATCTGTTTTAATTTTGGTTGTTTTTATTTTGATTGGCCCCAAATTACATCATTGCTCCCTCCATCACTATTTGGTCTTTTTGCAGCTTGTTTAATGCAGTGGGAGTCAATAATCTCTCCTTCTCCAACACATCTCAACAAGCCTTTCCTCAGCAGACATGCAGGCTCAAACATTTAAGTGTACACTACAGCTGTATAGGGAGGCAGCCAAAAAAAAGCAGAGTGAGCTCATTAAACCTGGCCTTGCGGCAACACAGTTTCACACAGTGTGCACTTCCACTGTGCTTCCCAGGACAAAAGAAGCAGGTTTCTCTATTGATAGCCCCAGTCTAGACTAGTGAGTGTGTCTATGTGTGTGCGTGCGTGCGTGTGTGTGTGTTTTTGCACCTCTTTGTTCACCAAATCTTGAGAGTTTGGACGTGTAATGAAGGGGGTACTGGTGCAGTGTGTGGAGGTTGTTGTTTTGCATGGTCTCTCCTGCACCAGATTCGTGTCCCTGCTCGTCACATTCCACAGCTTTACCCTCCCTGCTCCTCCTCTGCTCTTCCTTCCTCTCTTATCTCGCTGATGTCTTTCATCCAATCGGCCTTCTCTCGTAATTCAAATCCAACTAAATTCTCACCATATCTGTTCCTTTCTGTGCAGGGCTGTACGGCTGTCTTATGTCTGCAGTCTCATCTTTTATTATTCCTGCCGGCAGCAGCCAGCACATCTGCCAGTCTGTGTGTTCGCTGATTTCTTATTTATAAATGTATGGGCTGATGAGGAGTACTTCAGGGGCTGCAGTATCACTGCAGAGACACTGCAGAAGAAGCGTGTGAAAATCTAAGTGGCCACTTAGAATCATAAACACTGAGAGTTCAGTGTTTGTTAACTGCTGGCCAAGTTAATTTGGCTGTTCCCACAGGATGTTGGGAAACACTTAATCCGCTGACTCGCGTTTTCATCCCAGATGTTTCCTAATCTTGCAAACAGAAGAAAGCGATATAGGCATCCACATATTTTAGAGGAATACCCCACCATTATGTCTCTATAATTAGAGATAGTGGAGGGTTTTTGCCCCTGTTTCGGCTATAACAAAAGCTTGGAGCATCCTGTCTTTAATCTTTGCACCGTGTATCCTCTCTCTTTTTATAACAGGGTCATGATCACAGCCGCAGAGTATGGAGAAACGTCATGGGAGCTGTTGGTGCAGGTGGATCAAAAAGATGGAGATGAGTCCATGAAATTTAAGCTGAGGGTGAAGGGAGACTTGCACATTGGAGGCCTCATGCTAAAGCTGGTGGAGAAGATCAGTAAGTGTCTCAGATGGGCTGAAATTGGTGAACTGTAATATGTCAGGGTGATATTGTGTTCACAATGTCAGACATGTCAAGTACCCTTGACCATCATACTAGACCCCAAAAATCTCTCCAAGGATGCTACATAATGGTTAGCCCTTTGCTGTGAGTCCTTTGAAGGAATGTGTGTGTAACTGGGAAAAAAACCTAAGGAAATAAAAAATTCAGTTCCCTCTGCACTCGGGATACATTTTTCTTCCTCATCTACTTAGTTGCAATAAAAAAATATGTTTGTTTGTTTGTTTTTTTATTAGGTAGAAGCATAGAAAAGTTAAACTTTGTTTTAAGCATAGTGCTCCAACTGCCCTCTGCTGCCACAGCAGGTCTGGTTCTTCAAGCCACACCCTTGTTTGCCCTGCATTTTTCTACACCACAGTGCCATTGTTTCGTCACAATGCATCAGCTTTTGTAGCCTTAGGGGGCAAAGTTCAGTCAGGATCTGATCAGATATCTCTTTCCAAAGCCCAATAAAAGCAGAGGAGTTAATATAATATAAAGGAAACTTTAGTATGGTAGCTTAAAGAGCGTGAGACATAATATGCACACAGATGACTAAGTAGCTTGTCATCAACAGACGGATTTCAGCCGAGCTTCAAAACATGATGTCAGGTAGACTCATAAAACCACAGTTTAATCATGCTCAGCCACCTACACAACAGGGGAAACAGGAGGTGTTTGTGTTGGTAGCAGATGCAGTGGTTATTGAAATATTTTAGCCACAGAGTCAGAACCCTACCTCAAGACCCTCTAAACTTGAGTTACAAATGTGTGCAATAACACTGGATCTGAGCTACCCTTTTAACTTGAAATATGACAGATACATAGTAGTTATACAGGCAGTAATATGTTTTGCTTAATCTGTCTGTCTGCAGAGGCTCCTCAGGACTGGTCTGACCATGCCCTGTGGTGGGAACAAAGAAAATGCTGGCTGCTCAAGACCCACTGGACCTTAGACAAATATGGAATCCAGGTAATATTAAGATGCCAAAGTGATTTAGCCTATTTTAATAATTATACCAATCTTTGATGGATTGTAATTTTACTATTTCACTTTCCAAAGCAATTCAGCGTTTCTCTGGAAAAGCTGGAAGAGTGTTTATACGAAGGTCAAGAATTATTTGAATTCCCATTACACTGTAGGATACTCAAGTTAGGTGGTGGTTTTATTTTGTCATCTCACCCTGCACTTTGGTCAGGTCTTTAATTCAGACTAATGTCTTACAGTAAAGCATCTTTCAGGTCTAAAGAATTACAGCTGTTTAATAAGAGTTTTCTGTTAAAAGAGAAATAATGACCAAAATAATGAAGAAAAGGATCATAAAAATGTGAACAAAACAGGTGCAATTCACATTTATGTGTCAGAGTTCCCTCTTAGCAATACTTTTTTATATCTAGTTTTTGTTTTCGTTACCTACATTGCACGTGTGAGCGACTCTTAATACTACATAAACCATTTGTGTACATACATTTCACACAAATTAAAAGAAAAAAAGCAAACATAAAGAGACAGGGGAAGTTTACTAAAACAAAGCTAAGGTTGTGAGAATCATTGAATTAACATTAAGAAAGGAAAAGACATATTGTTTACATGATTTTAAAATTATGTTTTTTTTCACAGGCTGATGCTTTCCTGCGCTATACACCCCAGCACAAACCCCTGTTGCTGCAACTACCCAATATGAAAACTGTCAAAATGACTGTTAGCTTCTCCAGTGTGGTCTTCAAGGCGGTGGCAGAGATCTGTCGAATACTCAGTGAGTGTCTTTTGTTGTTTTTAGGTGCAGTGTCTCTCAGTGTGTCTTAGACAGAAATATCTGTGACTGATCAAAAATTCAAACTTACCTTCCTTTTACTTTCTTCCTGATCCCTCACACTGTCTCCCTTTCACTCCATCACAGACATCAGAAGATCAGAGGAGCTCTCCCTGCTGAAGCCCCCTGATGATCCATCCAGGAAGAAGAAGAAGAAAGACAAAAACTCAGCACAGGAGGACCTCTGGGATATTGATTTACTTAGTGGGGGACCAGGAGGCACAGGTACTGTGAAACACATGGCTTTTTCCTACCAAGGCTATAATCAAAAGACTCCCAGCACAGATGCACCTGATCTTGTTTCGGAAGCTCTCTGCAGCATCCCAGAAAAGATTCAGGCTAGTAATCACACAATGAAAGGAAGTGTTATTAAACATATCTTGACCTTTGCCATTCTGTGATAGCCCATGCCTGTACTGTAATTCTGGCCTCAGCAGTCATTTGAACTTGTAGAGTGCACAAGAGGGAAACAAGATGGGAAATATCTAAAAATAGGGCTGCTTAGATCTGACAGGCCACAGTTTTCAGCAGTGAGATCAGAAAGAATTGTTCAGTACACTGCTATATTCTTCAGGGTGTTCCTAATGCACAGTCTCTGCTCTTGTGCTGAGTATTCAGGTCAGATCAAAAAACAGCCTTACAATCACATTATTTAAGAACTTTGATCTCTGCCACCTTTCATGTCGTCTTAGTCATTATCCTGTAAGTTTCATCATGCATTATTTTGTTTCCACTAGTCTCAAACTTTTTGTCAAATTTTTATTCTAACTGTTAAGCCTTTCTGAGTTACATACAATTACATCACTATTGGCATCCCATGCATTACATACCCCAGATCTGACAGCTCTCAGCTTCAACTGGAGTTCCCCTCACCATTACTGTAAATAATCTATAGATTTGAAGGTATCCTGCAGTTTCATGCGAACCTGATATTAATTATTCGTCTACTATTCTCCTGAAATGAGGCCCCATGTACAGT
>JAUZTA010000012.1:6565089-6575566 GCA_034780835.1 Ctenochaetus striatus | reverse complement strand
ATCTTCGGTGTCAGGTCAGAATGATACTGCTGATTCATTTCACCACACACCATCCTAAAAGGACAGAATGAAAAAACTGTTTTCATATGTTTTACATTCATTTAGACATTTGAAAAGTTGAGAAGTGGTACATCATCAACTTTTTTTACATTCTTGTTCTTGAACTTTGATGAAATCTTTATGGAATCTTTTCAAAAGCTCCAATAACTGACATATTACAAAAAGCCTCCACAAATGTAACAGTTTTTTTTTTGCTCCCCTTTTTCACAAGTGGGAGTATACAATCTGATATTTTTCTTGAGCACTAAAACAATAATATCTGTAAAATTTTGAGCAAGAATACATTCAGCTCAATTTGAGTGAGTACTTCAACTCTGCAAGACAATCCACCCACCTGACAGGTGTGGCACATAAAGATACTGATTAGACAGCATGATTATTACACAGGTGTTTCTGGGGCAGCTCACAGTACAACACAACTTTAAAATGTGCAGTTTTATAACACAGTGCACTGATATGCAAAGTTTTAAGAGAATATACATTGGCATGCTGACTGAAGTAATAGCCCTTAGACCTGCTGCCTGTGAACTGAATGTTCATTTAAGTGGTCAAAACCTGGTTATTTTTCTTTAAATTATTCGTCTTTGTCCTGACAGAAAACTGTTTCCATTTATTTCACAATTGTAGGCTTCCCATCCTACAAGGGGGTACTTTTGCTTTGCTGACCCCTGCCACGGCAATGCTGTCTATGCAAGAGTGGAAGTGCCCTGCTTGGACCCAGGATGAAAATCTGGTCAACACCTCCTCACCTGCCTTTATTGAAGTGTGGCAGACTCGCATGAGAACTGTGAGCCAATACAAAGGCTGTGCTTTCACACTTTTTTGATAAGCAGTCAACAAAGATGTCTAACAGCACATATGTGGAGAAAATGATTAATTCACAGATAATGCTGTTTTTACTCCAGGAAGTAGTAAGTTGCTTTAGTCAGTGAAGAAAGAGTGATGGCATTAATGCTTATGCTGTTGCTTATTATATTCCTGTCCACAGCTTCAGGGCTCCATCATGGTGGCCTCTCTCCTCCAGATCCTGGTCGGTTTCTCTGGCCTCATTGGCTTTCTCATGCGCTTCATCGGCCCCTTAACCATTGCCCCCACAATCTCTCTCATAGGCTTGTCACTGTATGATTCAGCTGGACTCAGGGCTGGCAGCCACTGGGGCATCTCTTCTATGTAGGTAACCACTTGCTGCCATGTTGGAATGGGAATGTTTTCATCTTGTGAACCAGCAGTTTTGGCCAAGAAATTAACTCTGACCTTTTTTTGCAAGGGATCACAGTCTGAAATTACATTTAAAACTAAACTGCAACTGGAAATACTATAACCTGTCAATTTTGTTAACAGTACTGTTTTAAAAAATCTAACTGAAATGACAGATTTATATTGTGCAGGGAAGTTGTCATCATTGGTCTCCAAGTTTGATATTATTCTTCTAATTCCACGCCATGATAATAATTACAGCTCCTTTCATACCCACAGGACTGCATTTCTGATCATCCTGTTCTCCCAGTACCTCCGTCTCATACCAGTCCCTGTTCCTGCATACAGTAAAACCAAGAAACTGCACACCTCAAAGTTATATATCTTCCAGATAATGCCTGTATGTTTTGTGTATAAAAAGTAATTTATTCTTATTTCTTTCCAGTTTCGTTTTATTTTATGGTAATAATAACAATGATACTAATATTAGATTTTGCTTAGATTCTGCTGGGCATTGCGGTCTCATGGTTAGTCTGCTACCTCCTCACCATCTATGATGTCCTACCATCTGATCCAGATCAATATGGCTACCCGGCTCGCACTGATGTAAAGGGAGATGTGGTGAATGAGGCTTCCTGGTTCAGATTTCCTTATCCTGGTATATTTACAAAAATAATGCCAAGATTACTCTGTTGTTTGACCTGGATTTATTTGTCTTAGATTCCTTTATATTTTTATTATTTTATATTTAATACATCAGTATTTAGTTGCATTATAATAAGAAGTTTAAAGGCAGAATATGCAGTATTTTACAGTCTGAGTTTGTAAACTCACTATTTAAAAAACTGGGCCCTCCTTCCCAGCCCAACAACAGCAGGACCACACACCTCCTGCCCCAAATACACACACCCAACAGCAGGCCAACAGTCCAACCTCAGACTCACTATGGTTTTAAAAAACTGCCTTTGGTCTGCTCTGCATTTGGGCTCATTATGTTTATGCTTCTTTGCTTCTGTGCCTGCCATTATTGTAACTGCTGCTAAGTGGCTGGTCATGACTTATTTGAAATGTCCTGCGTGCTACCACTGGCTGGAGGTGCTGCACCACTTTACCCATAGGTTGCCACCCAAAAATGTCCCAAACACAGCAAACTAACAAGAAATACAGGCAGAAATACAGAAATATAGGCAGAGGGCAGTATCTCAACACCACACACTTCTCGTGGGTCATTACAGATGATTGAGAGAGATTACTTTTGTATGAGTCTATACATTGTTTTTTTAAGAAAATCCTGCATATTATACCTTTAATGGGTGTAGAGGAGTAAAATATTGACAACATTTTTGAAAACGACAAAGTTCAAATAAAAAGGAAGGATTAAATAAAAATGAAAAGACATTTTTACAAAGTATGTGACGATATCTATTAAATCCTTGTTCAGGTCAGTGGGGCATGCCAACTGTCAGCCTGGCAGGTGTAATTGGCATTATGGCTGGAATAGTGTGCTCTGTGGTAGAGTCTGTGGGTGACTACCATGCATGCGCCAAGCTTTCGGGGGCCCCTCCTCCCCCAAAGCATGCCATCAATCGGGGAATTGGTATGGAAGGGCTTGGCTGTTTGTTAGCAGGAGCCATAGGCACAGGCAATGGAACCACCTCATTTAGCCAAAATGTGGCTGCCCTGGGTATCACCAAGGTAGGACAGACATCTTGACATTCATTTAAACTTTTTTTTAAAAAAAAGTTATTTTATGCAGCAGAGAGCAACTGTTTTCAGCAAAATCTTCTAAGAAAAAAGGCAAAAGACACCAAAGTTAGTGATTTCTCAACTATGCTGTTTTCAGTGAGAAAGAGAGGATCAAGCAAGTTAGCAAAAAATATTTCAAACAAACTGTTTGTGCAACAGGTGGGGAGCAGAATGGTGATTATTCTGAGTGGAGTTATGATGATTTTGCTGGGGATACTGGGTAAAATAGGAGCCATCTTCACAACGATTCCCGACCCTGTGATTGGAGGAATGTTCCTGATTATGTTTGGAATAATAACGGCAGCAGGTATTTCTAATCTGCAGGTAAAAAACAGCATGAAAATTTTTTTAAAATTGAGCAATTTTTTTCCCCAAATGCTTTGCCTCTGTTCAGGGTTTTGCTGACACAAATCATTTTACAGTCCACAGACATGAACTCCTCCAGGAATATATTTGTTTTTGGTTTTTCCATGTTTTCCGCCCTCGTCATCCCAAACTGGATACTGAACAATCCTAATGCTCTTAAAACAGGTAGGGCTTACCACAAAATGTATTTTTTTACAGCTTTTAGCTGACATGAAACCATAAAAGGGGACATATTATACTCCTACATTTTATGCTAGACTTGTCTAAACTTTTCCTTCCCTTTGACCCACACTGCAGAGCACAATCTATTTTGATTAGTCACTTTTCAGGGGGAGCTCCACTGAGCACCGCCCTGCCTCTCGTCATCGCGAAAGTTCTGTTTGCGAACAGTAATATAATTTATCTTTGCTGTTTTGAAATTTCAACGTTTCAAATGCAATGGTACCTGTTGGACCCCAAATCTGATCTGGACATTAAAAGTGTAAAGAACGGACATCTGCAACTATGAAGAGTACTATAAGACACTTTTAAATGGTAATTATTTATGCTCATTTAGGGTATGAAGTATGTTCCTGCACTGCTTTTTAGTGTGAGTGCATTTAAATTTTAGTGAAGTAGACGGCTTGACATGAATGTGTACATACAAAGGTAACTGAGGCTTTTGGTTTTGACTATCTTCATTTGAGTTTCAGAAATGGTCCTTTGTGAAGTGACATGAGCAAACACACAGAGGTATTTGTCTGTTGTTGATCCAAAAAAAAGAGCCATTTCAACCGCTGTCTGGGGCTTCTTCTTTAGGAAGGGCAACGTTCATTTTGCCTCATTTTTACTTAAAAGCACTCTCTAGAAAATGAATTGAATAGGATGTAAACTCTGACAGTAGTCCTGAGTGAAGAGGCAGAGCATGGTGGGCTTTGGGGATAGTGCTGTGAACTGATGCTAGAGACCCTGTGAAGAAGTTCTGCACATGCAGAGGTCAACGTGTTCAGAATTTAGAAAAAAGAAAAAGGCTGAATACTTGGCATTCAGAGCAATCTGACACTGCCCACAGGGACTAGTTCCACATACACCTACTTCACTATTTAACACTCTGGCATTGACTAACATGACTATCTGGCATTTTAACACTATTAATAAAAGCATAGTATTTCCTCTTTAACTTTTTAATTGTAAAGGGGCTGAGCTAAACATCAGTCAGTCTTAGATCATGACTTCAAAAGCAAGTTGGTGTTTTGACTATATATCAATAACATTTTTTCTCCTTTGTCTTTGCTGTGTAACTCAGGTGTAGAAGAGGTGGACCAAGTGTTGCAAATATTGTTGACCACCCATATGTTCATAGGAGGCTTTCTTGGCTTCTGCCTGGATAACACAATTCCTGGTAAGCAAAAGTGGAAGAATGGAATTAAATTAAACTGAGTTCAATGCAAATGTTGGATTCAGCAGTTCTGCGTAGCTTTGGGGATGCAATTTGTTTATTGTATCTTTGTCCTTGTCTAAGATTAAATTATTGTTAATCACAGCTTTTTATAATTTTAAATGCTAACACTTGTCTGTTATTATAAATAAAGGTGTGGTGTTCAACTTTTCTAACAGTCTGTCATATGTCACTGTCTCAGGGACCAAACGTGAGCGTGGCCTCTTAGTCTGGGAAAAAGAAGATCCTGAGGACTCCAGCAGCACCTTGGAAGCTGAGGCTATATATGACCTCCCCTTTGGCATATCCTCTTGCCTCTCATCACAGTCTTGGGTTCGTTACATCCCTTTCTGCCCATGGAAGGGCCACAGAACTCAGAACAGGTCTGAGGACAACAATATGACAGAGGATCAGGGAGAACGCAAAGGGACAGGGATCACGGAGGAATGTGCTCTATAAGGTCTGAATAGAGGTGGTGTTTTAAAATCTTAATATTTTGTTAATTTGTCTTTTTTTGTCTCTTTTGTCTCTGGGTTATATACTTCAGTTACTTATTAAATAAGAAGCACATTAATATCGTCAAGGTTCTTTACACTCCCCATCAGTTTATTCTTTTGGGAATCATAGCATATTTGTCTATTGTATTCATTAAGTTATTATATAGATATGATTATAACCTAAAAACTGTACATAAATTGCAAAGCAATTCTGGTCTCTCTACACTGAAATTTGATTTGAAATGTTTCTAGTGTGCATCGTTTTTGTTATTCGTTTGTTGTCCTACATTTAGCAAAGCTGCCAACAATGATGTGTAGATTAGATTTTCACTATTTAATCCTGACTACGCAGAAATAATAAAAATATCTGTAGATGAACTAAAGCCTTCAAATTCTGTCAACACCCATTATGAGAGGACCACTTAATGATCAAAGTCTTACTGTTTGTACGTTCCACCTTTACTCAAAATTCTTCCAATAATTCACAAACAGAAAACTAGAATAATGCTCTTGTCTCTTCTTTCAAAGGAAATTAAATTTAGCCAGCGGGTGAATTTATTATCTCACGGCCCTATCTTCACACTTCAGCTGTTTAAAAAACCACAGCAGCAACCCTCTAGCTGTTATAGTGTGTCCCGCTGCAAAAGCAAACAGAGATAACACATCTCCTCAATCTCTCCCTTTGCCTTCCACGCCTCATCTCTTTCTCCCCGTATTCATTTCCTCTGTCTTATCAAGCCTGACAGGCAGGTGGGAATTGGTGTAATGCTTTGACCTGTTGAGCCATCACATTTCCCTGAGGCCCATTTTGACCACTGGTCAATGGTTGGCTGCCCACTCTAATACTATTTCATGATGGTACAACAGCACAAGCTCTTTAAAAACCTCAGCTTTCTTCTTTGGAAATCTTTTTGTACCTCAGTGAGACTACATTTCAGAATGATTAAAACTTGTATGTTGCTGCACTTGGAAAGGGTTTTATGTAACACTGTGCCAGCGATCTGCATTTCAATAGGAAATGATGATGATAACTCAGCAGTTCCTTGCTCACCAGGGAAGGCTTCAAACTTACAACATCATATTTCTTTCTGTCTGAGACTTCCCTTGAAGAATTACTTTCATTCTCTCTTCTTGATATCTAGATTCTATCATACATCCTCCTGGCTCTCAGGCACTTGATGAGGTCTACTGTAAGCTCTTCAAATGCCAAATTTATCCTTTTGACATAAATACTACCGCAAATGGAGTTAGGAGAGAGGGATGAGAGACAAATCGAAATTGTGACAGAGAGAAGAAGAGAGATTATGCATTCATAAACAGTAGATGGAGATCACGCTGCAGACAAATGTGAGACATAGCAGTGAGTCATTGATTCACATGGAGTCAGGGTAAATAAAGGATTTCCAATAAATGCACACAAAAGTAAACACATCAGCTGATCTCATTTATGGTACAAATGTTCATTCATATGACTGACTGTCATTTGAAAACAGTAATCTGTGCAGAAGTGGGCTCCTGGGCTTGGATATTTGAATTGACTGGTATTTTTCTATTCTTAGAAAATTTTGTTTGGCATCACAAGAGGAGAAATATCCTAGATTTTAAATCAAAGCCCTGAAAGAAAACAGTTCTCATATCTTCGAGGAGAATATAAATATTTTGCCTTGCCACGAAATACAATAAGGTTGCGACCTTATGTAGAAGGAGATGGGTTATGAAGCTCTCTTTACTTGCACTTGCAGCCCAACTCTTTGAGTGCTTATGTAAAAAGTACAAATTTAATACCTTTTTTGATTGTTCTGTTTCAGAAAACGGATCTGCCTTTCTGCAGTCATTTATCTCTAAAACTTTTGAATGCAGAATCCCACTTCTTCACAATGCTGCAAGACAGGGCACCCTCCCTAGTGCTGTCTACATGACATGTCCTCGTGAACCTCCGTGGGTGAGCCCTTAACTTAACTTAACTTGTCTTGGAATCCGGTCATTTTCTGGGACAGTGCTGAAATCCAGTCTTTTATAATCCAAAACAGAAACGCCACAAAAGTAATGAATTTCAAACTTTTTGCCTTATTACTCCAAGAACTAAACTGCACATGCATGTAACAAAAGCTGTATGACTCATTTCCTAATGCACTAGGCCATACACTCGTCAATAACTTCCAAGTGCTAATATAGCAACAAAATACTTTACAAATTAACATGTTTTTGCAAACATTCTGTAATATAATTATATGTTTCTGCTGAGTATGAGATCAGGCAATATGCCAGGAAATTTTGTGCTATGCACTCACATAACCAACAACAATGATATAATATTATAAGTCAGAGCAAGCACTGGGCTATCGCAGTGGGCCACAAGTTCAGCTGTGTTCATTTCCTGAGTTTAGTGGCAGACATATCTGATTCTTCCCTGTTCAAAAATACTGAATGAATCAGCAAAGTATAATGAAACTGGCTCCTTCAGTTGAGCTCAATCTGAGCAGCATTGTGACTCCAGCTTTCAAGGCTGAGGTGAATCTGACTCATAAATCCCACCTGACAAAAGAAACTCAGTAAACGCAGTAACTGTGTTTCTTTAATGGAGTAGGTTTTTTAAATATATATTTGTGGACATAGGACATAAAACCTATCATGTCAAACTCACTATATGTGCAGTTTTACTTGAAAAATTAGAAAAAGAGATTAGACACTGATTTTGACTCACAAAACTGCTGTCTAGATGCTGCTTGGAACATCTAAGACATTTACGTCCTTCAGTAATTCTGAAACTATCAGTTATCTCCTCCTCTTAACAGTTTACTTGAGTATTATATCCTCCTTTATTTTTCTAGTTAATCCAGATTTAAATGTATTTTAGCATTTATCTCCTTGACTTGGTATGCCTCAAACATAGACATATTCATCTATCATCTCTGACAGATAGTGGATTTTGCAGACTTCCAGCCTAGTAAGCAAAAGTACACCTTATAACACTATCAATACAAGCATAGTATGTCCTCTTTAACTTTTTAATTGAGTAGGAGCTGAGCTACACGTGCACTCAGTCTTGTATCATGACTTCAAAAACAAGTTGGTGTTTTGACTATGTATCATATAGTATATAGAATATACCAGTTGCAATTGGTATATTCCATTGACAACAAGAGTTTATTGGTTTACAACTGTGTGCTTTATAAAACACAAAAGATATAAAGAAAAGTTGGGGTATTTTTTTATTTGATGGGAAGCACTGGCATTAAAATAAATTATGATTCATCCATGTGGCATGAGTTTTGTTTTGTTTGTCACTCAGTGTGAATGTTATTCTTTTAATTGCTACAGCTTCTAATGACATTTACACTACATAGGGTAACAGAAAGATTTATAGAAGAAACTACACATGTATATGACTGACTTTGGCAGGTGGTGACTGGGGATCTTTAATAAGAGTGCTGCTGGGTGCTAGGAAATAGCATATAATATTCATAATGCAGCAGTCTCTCTTCATTCATCATTATTCTCTATTTACTTGACTCTTTCATCAGCCCTCTCATGTTTCCCTCTCTTTTCCTTATTGTAACCTCAAACCCTTTTTCACCACTCTTCCTATGTTACGGACGCCAGAGTATTGGAACCCATACACTGCAAGTTTACTTTCAATGCTGGAAGCATTTACAGCAGTTTTCCAGGTCAGATAAAAAAAAATTCTCACTCACCCAAGGATCTGCCCCTGCCTTATCACAGCAAGGTCCCGCTGGTGTTCATTAACAATGCTGGACAAGAGATGAAGACAATCTACTTAATGGAACAGTTCATTCCAAAATGAAAAAGCCCTCTCACTGTACTCATTAGTACTGCAATGTCTGCCTTATCAAAAAACAGGAGGGACTCACTAATCCCTGATCTATTTGCTACTTCGCTTTTTATGCAGGATTCTTATAATAGACTTGCTGCATGTTTGAGATGAGGAATTACACTGTGTGGAAGCTGAAGTTCTGACAGCATAGTTTCTGGGAGAGTGTGATCACGTCAGCGTTCACCTCAGTGTTTTTTCCCTCACTGCCTCAGTATGGTGCTGAGCAAAGTTTCATTCCAACACTGGAGGGGGCTACAGGCTAAATTTTAGTTTTAAGACTGACTGAATACAAACAACGTGTGCCAGGATCATAGTCATAGGTCTTTCTTTGGAGCATAATTTACAAACGGTTTGATGCTGTTTCACACAAGTTCAACCAAAATTTCCTCACTCGGAGTATTATCACCTTCTTTAAAGATTCTCCTGTTTAAATGGATAAAGATAATATGCATTGGCTAACATATGGCCAGATAAAGTCAGGTTGACAAATGCAATAGTATGAGGAAGTAAGGTTTATAAGAGCACAATCGATCTGACTCAATTTAAAAAAGGGAACATTGTCATGAATATTTATCCTCTTTCCTACCAGTGCTGTTAAGCACTGTTGTCTTCATTATTTCCCATCTGTTTTAATACTATTGTTATTTTGCTTTTTATGACTATAATTTGGTATTCCTTTGTAATGTATTATTTGATATGTCTACATTTATTGTCATTATTACTTTTATTCTTATTTTTCTTATTTTAATTATTATTCCTATCATAAGGCTACACTTAATTAAATATGTCTCTATTTTTGGCAAAGTACAGTAGACTTGAATTAAATTATTATTCAGATATAATGGGTGTATATGCTATTAAAGTTATTGAAACCAGTGGTTGACATGAGTGACAGTGTACTGACTTTGTTTACCTGCAAATTTCCTTTGAGCAGGGCACTTAATCCCCATCTGGAGCAGGTCAGAGGCATCTGTGGTTTTGTCTAGCTTGGCAGAGTAACTGCTCTACGAACAAGTAGAAAAAACTGACATCACCCTGACATATAATTCATCACATGCATCAGTCCCCAACACCATCCATAAATTAACCATGGCCAGAGAAAGTAGAAGCCTTATAGGAGGCTAAAAATCTGTCGACTTTTCCTGCTATTAAACCCTAGTTTTTTTAAAATGAGGGTGCTATTCTGTCCCACACACATACGGGCATTTTTGGAATATTGACCACTTCTGGCTTTTTTGTTGACAGGTGCAAACCACTGAGTTCTTCTTTGTTAAGATTGCGATACCAATTAAGTTGTTACTCTGTTTTACGTCTATTTTTTCTGTGGCATTGCTCAAGATTATTGTTAAGAGAAATAAA
>JAUZTA010000012.1:6521400-6538738 GCA_034780835.1 Ctenochaetus striatus | reverse complement strand
CCTCACAAGCATATCTGAATCTAGTCAGAATGTAAATCCTCGCGCCCTCACCTCGCTCTAGAGGATTGCTGCATACCTTTTCTGCTGAAATCTGTCTTGCGGGATTTCAGGGCGGTATATTGTATTGAAACTGATGTTAGTATTGACAAAAAGCACTGCATGTTTTGTACACTTATGGTCTCCTAGTCAGATGCAGCTGGTTTGTTGTGTTTTTTTTTTATCTAGTTTATTATATGTTTAAACAGATTATTTATTTCAGTTTGTACATAAAATCATTATGGTTGTGAGTGTGAATTTTGAGAATGTACAAATTTTTTTATCTGCTGGAGTAGAGGACGAGGGATTTAATCAAAGTTAGGATTGTTCATAAGAATAATGTCATTACAGCCACACAAAAAAGTGATTTTGTTTCCATTTTATCACCAGTGGGGAGAGACTCTTCTTGAAGAAGGGTGATGATATGCACCAAGTGTAGACTGTTAAACATTTGTATTTAATCCCTGACATATACATTCATATTTAATAAATTACCCTACATTATTTATTCATTCTTTAGGATTTATGGATGTAATATTTGGAATGTTTGAATTTGTAAGCTGTGATTTATAGTTTGCCTGTGGAAAATGTATTTTTGAATCAAAAGAACTGACATGGAAACCTTTAAGGAACGTAATCTTGGGGGTAATGTGCATCATTAGTCACTCATCTCGTGTTGTGTCGTGATGTGAACTTTATCATTGAAGGTTTACTAATGCAGTGCACCTTCCAAATAGCCAGTCACTAAAGCATGTCATTGTGTATAGTTTAGTGTTGTGTTCCATTCACTAGTGTGAGCCAGACCAAAGTTTTTACAAAAGGGTCAGTCACCCTGCGTATCCAGCTTCTTCCAGGTGGAGTGACGATGCACCTTGGATATGATGCTTGTGCGAATGGACAATAATAAAGATACTATATCCCAGCTGTGCTGTCCTGCTTTTGACCTTACCTGCCAGTCAGTAATACATGTCTTTTGGGTGCATAATCCAACATTTTCATAGTATGCATGTCACCCACATGCACTGATTGCTCAATATTAAATGTCTGCTTCAGAGGTTTCTTTTGAAAAACAATGAAAACATAAAAACTTAGTTTGTTGACCTCATAAAGTTGCTTGGAGTCATGCGATTTGTTTATTTTTATTGTTAGCCATCATTGCAGATGAAAGTCAGTCTGACTGTTTATAGATGGGGTCATGTATTTAACATTTATTCACGTTATGTTTAGTTGCATTAGTTAGCTTCTTCCTCACTCTCTGACTGTTGTTACCCCAAAAGTAAGTAACAGGTGAAAAAATGAAACACAGCATTGGGTTTAATTCTATGAATTTACTTTGTATTCTCTAACTTTAATTTGACTGGTAAAGTGTAGTGAATCTGATGTGATGTTTTGGCATTACATGACTTAAAACAATAAACCATGGCAGTGCAAAACAGCACACTCTGAGGAAGTGGACCGGCTCCATTTGTAGATAGACAAAGCTCATTCTAAGGTCATGAAAACACAATGATTCTTATTTGTAGGTAATTGAAGAGTAGTGAAAATGTACTTTTGAGTATTGTACTCTGATATATTCTACACACATCTTCTGAATCCTACACGCTGGTTCTTAAATTTTGCAATAGTAATACCTCTAACACATTTGACTGAAGCTCAGCAGATTGTCATTTTTAATGAACAGCTTGATATTCTGAAAGAGTGTAACAAACACTGAACATCACCTTCAATCTGTTAACACTGGACTACACATCATTGTAAAGATGAAACATCACATGATCATAGGACACTGCTAATGCCAAAATAAGAAAACACTGAAATGGAACTTTAATTTCCACACTCCCAGATAAAATTAAATCTAGTTACATGCATTTCCTACACAGCATCTTGAGTGAGGGTCTCTTTATGTTCAGCTGATGAGTTCTCTGCTGTCCTCTGCTGTTCAGCAGCTTTTTGTTCTTTTTGACAAAGCTCGTCACCGATAATCACAGTCTGGATATCCGGGTGCAAAATACCAATCTCTGAAGTGACTTTAGTCTCTGAAAGTGGAGCCAAAATGGTCTGTGAAGCAGCAGCTTCCAGGACGGATGATGTAGAAACAGTTGGGATCTCGGAGACTGATGCCAATGTGCTATCAGAGACAGGAACAGATAGAGTGGAAACAGAGAGAGGCATGGTGGAAGCTACAGAGGACAAGGGGACAGGGTGAGCCATGGACACCGGTAAAGAGAACGGGACAGGGATGGCTGATCCATCTAAGGAAATGACACTGGCTCCAGTGCTGTCAGTGGTTACAATGGGCTGGATCTGGGTTCCAGGTGGCACCTCAGTGTGGATGACAGTGATGCCGCCAATGGTGTTGTGGCTGACCAAAGCAAAGGCCCCATGAGTGGTCCAATCAGAGGGGAGAGTGACTGGCTCAGCTGGCACCACAATGGAGGCAGTGTCGATTTTACCAGGACTACCGGCAGCACCAGTATCAGTATCAGTATCAGCATCAACACCGGCACCACTCCTGCCACTTTTTCTAGCAGTGCTGTTTTTCTCCTTTTCTCCTGCCTTTTCTGTCTTTCCTTTAGTGGGGGTTTTGGGTTTCTTGTCTTCCACATTTCCCTCCAGCACCACAAGGTAGGTTTTCCAGGGAGCATCTGAGTCATGGATCTGAATGTTAGAAGAGCTCACGTTATTCTCAAAGAGTCTGATAGGCCTAATGATGACATGACAACAGATCAGATGATAACCATGCATTAGCGGTTATTCTACAAAAACCTAATGCCCTTAATCATGTTCCTTTTTTTAAAGTCTAGTCAATACTGTAAATATACAATTTCAAAGACATTTTGATAGTTATCGCTACCTAAGATAAGACTGAGTTAAGCACTGCTCACCATAGTGTGCCTGCGAAGGGTGGACTTGTCTGTAAAGGTGCGTTTACACAGACCGCACATGAAGGGTTTCTCTCCTGTGTGAATGCGCTGATGCCTCTGCAGGGCATTGAGCTGGGTGAAATGTTTGTCACAGTATTTACAGCTGTATGGACGCTCACCTGCCAGTCAGCACAGAGGCAACAGACATACACCAGAAAACACCAACTCGTAAATTAAATGTAAGCACATGAACACAGTAAGGTAGAAACATGGGTTCTAAGCTTTAAATGTAATAAAATAATAAAAATAAAGAGCAAACATTGATCAATGATTGATTCAGTTACCTGTGTGTATTTTTAAGTGCTGGTGGAGGGAATTTCTCTGTGCAAAGCCTCGTCCACACTCTTCGCACTTGTATGGCCTGGACCCAGTGTGGATGTTTGAGTGGTGTCTCAGGTATTCTTTGGATGCAAAGCTTTTCCCGCAGGCCTCACACATGAAAGGTCTCTCTCCTGACAGGAGATAAAACAGCGAAAGAATAATCTTTTGTGCAGATGGCCTGGTTTTATTGGGTGGCTTCTTTTCATTGCAGGCTCCAAGACCTGCTTTATATAACCTCCTCGATCAAAAAAAGGAATAACACGTCCAAAATCTCCAGTCAAACTGAAGATGGAAATGCAGAAATCTAAGCACTTTTAAAATAATATCACTCTCACCTGAGTGTGATCGCTTATGGTAGGCCAGCATGTGCTTCTGGGTAAACCTGGAATCACACTCGTCACATGCAAATGGCTTCTCTCCTGTATGAGTCCTACACATAGCACAACAACGACAACTTCAGCCCTCAGTTATTTCATACACATTTGTATGTTTTTATTCACAAACCTAAGATTAAAAAGCTGTCCATTTTCAGTTAAAATCCTGCATTTCCTCCACTCAGTTTTAAAGTTACTCAACCAGACATCGTTAGTGAGCTTCATACCTGCTGTGCATCTTAAGGGCAGATTTCTGGGTAAATCTGGCCCCACAGTCAGTGCAAGAAAAGGGCTTCGCTCCTGTGTGTGTCCTCTCATGCAACAACAGTGCTGTTTTTGAGCTAAGAGCCTTCCCACAATCAGGGCAGACATTTCGCATATTGTCACGTTCATGTACCTGAGAAGAAACAAGGATGAAATGATCAAATCAGGAAAAACTCAATAAATCTGACTCATTAGAAATATATGTTTTTTCATAAATTGTATCACAGCAATAATACTGCATATGACTTCTGGTTACAAGAAGTGCAAGAAATGATAATAATCCTTACCTGTCTTTGATGTCGGACAACGTCCTTCTTCCGTTTGAAGGTTTTTGAGCAGCATTCACAGGAAAAAAGCCTCTCCGTGCTGTGAACGTGCTTCTCGTGGACCTTCAGGTTACTGCGGTTAGCAAAGGTTTGCTGGCAGGTCTCACAGCGATAGATGACATCAGCTTTCACTCCGTGGTATGTGCTGGCCAAGAGAGTGTTAACAGGTTACAGCAATATTAGAAAACATGTGTTCTTGTCTTAATTATCTTGGTAAGATGCACTGAGGATCTTTTGACATAGCTCCAGCTTTAGAGGAGACTTAGCCTGAAAAGATTCACCCCAGCTAACATTGTACAGTAGTGGCAAGACAGTGCTGTTTTCACAGGGAGAAGTGAACAAAATAATTTGCATAATAGCAATCCACAGTTTAGTGCATATTACTTTCTTTGCCGTAGTTTGGAAATTACCGCCTGACTTTCTTTTGTATGAACACAAATCAGTATTCAGTATTCAATAACAGTAACTTTAGTTGTTAAGGTCAGAAAATAAAGATACACATCTTCATGAACATTTTTGCTAATTACAGTATGACAAGTTTATAAAGAGGCTGAGAGGTGAATTATGCAACACTTTAAAACTATCTAACTGCTTTTACCATATTCTAAGCTTGTGTTAATACAGGAATATGAGAGTTTTACTTTTGTTGTTACCATATTCCAAGCTGTCTAACTAATGCAAGATTAAATGCACACAGGATAAGCTGGTGTCAGCAGAGGTCCTAATGTAGTCCATACAATAGTTGGAAGAGTGACTAAAGAGCCTTAATGTAAAACCAAAGGCTCACAAAATGATCAAACAATCCCACCATAATTACCAGTGTGACACTTAAGCAGTACACACACTCCAAGCGGAGTGAACAACATGGGGTAGATTACTTTAAGACCAACAAAGGAAATATCCAAAATGTTTGATAATGAGGTTGCCAGCTTGCAAACAGCTGGATGCTAACATCACTGCTGGTTTCAATCAATACATTTAACTCAGGAGTACTAATGCGTCCTACCTGATGTGCTTTAAGTAGCTTCTCTCATAATGGAATGTCCGCTTGCATTTATTACACTGAAACGGGGCCTTGGATGTTCTTTTCAATGTCTTTTTGGACTGTCCCTCCTCCTCTTCCTCCTCCTCCTCCACATCATCCTCCTCCTCTCCTTCCTCCTCCTCATTCTCCCCCGGAGATGGCAACAAGGTGTCTTCAGGATCGTTACTGTGCTCGTCCTCCTCAGGTTCGCAGTCTTTCAGCTCAGAGGCTGGCTTTCCCAACAATGACTCGTTTCCTTTCTCTTCAAGACTCTCTGGCAAATTCTCGGCTGCAGCCCTGTCCTCATCCTCCTCTATGTCCTCATTACTAACTTGGTTTTCATTGTTAAAATCCTCTTTTTTAGTGCTTAAACACCTCTGAAGGACTTTACGACCACCAATGCTCAGTTTAAGTTTTCTCCCTCTTGTTTTCACAGCCGTCACTGTGCTCACTGTCTTACAACTTTTTGAAATGACTTCTTTCTCAGAGCTCTGTGGAGAGAGCTGCCGCTTGAGAATTATTCTTTTCGGCTGCTTCTTCCCTTTGGTTTCTTTTTCTGTCTCGGCCCCATGTAAGTCAGCTGTTTTAACAGCTTCTGATGCAGATGTTTTCTGTGAAGGATTTTGTAGAATTCCAGCACTCATGGCCTCACCACAAACCTCCGCTAGATCCTCACAGTCCAAAAACTGTGCTGTCTCCAAAACGTCACCAATCTTGTCTCTGGCGACTTCAACTTTACCAGTGTACACAAACTCCAAAAACTTGGAAAAACTGTTAAAGTGCATATTTGAGAGCAATAATTTGTCTCGGGTAGCATCCTCAGAGAGAAGGATCTTCTTGAAGTAGCCACTGGACGCTGCGAGCATCACCTGATGGGCCTGAAAGTCCTTCACATCTCCCTCATATTCTACCTGCACTGTCACATCACTCAGCTGCCCCTGCAGCTGGAACTGATGCAGAGAGGCCAGGAGATTATCATGGTGGGATTTAGAGGTGAGCTGGATCACCTGGATCCCCATAATTCATTTGTGCTGCTAACAAACCAAAACAATATAAATAATAATAATAAAATATGGAGGAATGGTCAAGTGAAACTACAGAAACTAGTTCATGCACTTATGTACCACTGCGGTTTCTAAGAGGTGCTCTGACAAGACGATACCTAATGGAATACCAAGTTTGTTGCTCTTGTGTTTCATCTTTACAGAGGCTACTTTTGGGGCAGTGAACGTTGCACATAAGCCAGAGGAATTAATTGTCTTCTTCAAAGGAAAAATGCTGCTACTCTTAAGCTAACTACATGCTAGGTGAGTTCGTCAAAATAACCAATTTAATCTCTCTGACATAAAGTGTATCAAAAAAATGAAGCTAAATTATATAGAGCCTAGCTTAATGCCAAGACTGATAAGCGTTAACTACGAATGATTTTCTGCTGATAGTGTTCTCTGCTAGCCTCTCAGACACGAAGCAAACAAGCTAACTAGGTTGGCTAACATCAACGGTCCACTATAAACAAATGAGCTCAATATCACATATTACGGTTGAGCCTTCAGGACGCGAGTCCAGCTATCCTAACGTACGGGAGCCAAGCCGGCCAGTTAGCGACACATCAACACGAAGCAAGTTTCCTTACCGTAAGGTCGGTAAAATGGCAGCCCTACACAAATGCTTTGTACAGCGGAAGGTATTTCCTGTAGAAATCGCTCGCGAAAACGGCCCTTTGCCTTTCCACGTACCGACATCCGGTGATGAAATGACTGATTCGGGATCAGTTCTGCTTGTCTGGTCGTGTTTTAACTTTGGAGTTGACGTGTACAAGTACTGCTCTTGGATCAGTTTAGAACATTTATTGACAATAAGTGCAAAATGTTAACTTTTCTGCCTGAAAAACGTTGCACCTGACAGCTGTTTAAACCCTTCATTTACGCCTTTTTGTACATTATCCGCTATCATAATCAAAATTAATCGAGCTTACAATAATTGCATTTTTTAATCTTTGTTCTGCTTATTTAAAAGGTAATTTCTGTTGCATAATCAATTTATAGTACCGTATATACCAATAATGGGTTGTATTCAAATGTAATTTTTGTATTAGGATTTTTTTTTTCATTTTATATTTCTTCATTACCTTTGGAATTGTCGAGCTAAGCGTAAAAAAAACGTAAGTTAATGAATTTGAAGTAGTTCTTCAGTACAATTGTGAACTTTTAGTACCTGAACCGTTTGCCAGAGCATTACTAATTCTATACCGCATGGGGGCGCCATTGCACAAACGGACAGGGCATGATTTAATTTCCCAGTGTTGGATTAAAAAGCTGTTTTGCTTGCATATCAAATCTGCATCTTCTTCAGTATTATAAGTTTCCAAACAGAATTCTCTCATTCTATCAGATAGTTTAATGAGCAAACCTACTCATAAAGTGTTAAACTAGTTGCTCAGAAAATGGTTGCAGTGTCAGTATCCTGTAGTTGTATAAGAATGGTTTCAAAAAGTGATAAATAATAGGCCAACACACTGAAGGATTTAAGCTGATTCATTTACATTCAGAATCGCATCAATCATCCACGGAGTTGCAAAAAGCATGCTGTCTTTCCAAAGGTTTATGGAAAGCTACTTGAGGATTCACTGGGGTGCTATTCTGCGGCTGCCAAGGGGGTTTTTTTTTCCTTCCCGAGGAAATCCATATACCTTACATTTGTCTTAATGAATTCTGCAAGCTAGCAATCTGCACTGTGACTCATGCTGCTCTCTGGACTAAAGCTCTAAAGCTGTACAGACTTCAGCTCTGACCTGGAACACTGTGTTCGTCTGGCTTCAGTTTCATTACTTCTCTGCCATACTCACACAATACCTTATTTTATAGAATACACTTTTTATAAAGCCGGTCCTTCTTGATTCATCTTTATATTACAGACACATCGCATCTGTAGATGTAATGATCTGTAACTCTATGGTCCTGAAAATCAAAAGTATTTGCATATATATTAATATGGTGTAAAGTATTGCCATGGAAATAAGCTTGAGTTTAATAGTGTACTAAATTACTATGTGAAAATTAATTAGAAAAGTCTTAGAAATTAATTCTCAGTACATTCTCATAAGCACAACTTTTTAAAGTGATGGGGAAGCTACTGTACTTTGGGCACAGTAGTTTTTCATTTTTTTTAACTTGAAAGAAGGAACTTACAGAAAAGTTAGCTTTTCATAGAAACTGCTTTATTAAAATGTTAAATATTGTCATTTTTCTTCTGCATGATACTGTGATGTGACACATATAAAAAGTTCATGGGTGGTCTAGGTAATGTCAGTGGCAAATGTCAAACCCAAATTGTGGGAAGTGATATTGTCACAGGATGCTTTGTCAGGTTTCCCCATGTCATCACTGGTTGTGTAATCAAGGGGATGAGCAAAATCTGCATCAGTGAAATAACAAAAGGTCAAATTTTAGTAGCATGCCATTTTAATCTACTTCCAGTAGTGATATTGGTTGACTTTATAAATGACTCAAGGGCATTTCGTGTTATTCAAAGGTAGAACAGTTGAGCTGGGGAGAGAGAGAGAGAGAGCGGATGTCATGTAACTAACGGTCAAGGGTTCAGATAATGCCAGGCATACATGATAGCCAGCTGCATCACCAGGCCATCCAGCAGCAAATTAAATTCCCACAGATACATCATCAGGTTGTCAGTGAGTGAAGAAGGTGAGGTGCTAAGGCTCGCTGAAAAGTGATGGGCTCTGCAAACAAAACATTCTGCCGTTGCATCGTGTTTGCTCTGCTATGGGTAGACTCCTCCACACAACCGAAAATATCTGCGCTGACGTTCCGCGGCGCGCAAACAACATGACAGAAAGTGCACTGTGTGAGAGAAAAGTAAAACTCAAAGCCAAGTCTGATTTTAATTTGAGGCCACAGAGCACACACGCTGTAAAAAAAACACAGCAGAATTCAGGAGTTTGGTGGTGATGGTTGCGGCCTGGCTCGGTCTGTGTGCTGGAGTCGTACAAACACTTTAATTTGGATGCAGTGTGGGTAAGTCAGTCAGTCAGTCGGTGTCCTTGCAGGACCTCTCTGCAGCTCCTCAGCAGGGTTGACTCATAATCAGATGAACTGAACCCGTGATGGTAAACACCAGAACATTACATGGAAGCGTGGACGGTGGTGGTCCAAGAAAAACCGCAGCATTCTCTTTGTGCCTGCCCATGTAACCACACAGCTGAAGCCAGACCGATCAAAAAACAGTCCCACTCAGGATTCTGTGGTGTGTCTCTCTTCCCCTCCAGTCAGTGAACTGGGTTCACAGAAAACATGTTTCATCAATTTATTTCTCCGTGTTCTTAGACTTGTATTTCAACAGGCAACAATACTGTTTTTTATCAATGGCATGTTTCTACTTTGGCACTCAGATACACTGTCTTGAGTCCATGCAGATTTGGAGAGTTTGTGAGAGCTGGTTTTAGTTGTTTCAGTAAACGGACATGATGATTCTCCACCCATATTTTTGTAAGGAGGAAATTGAGCTGGAGTCAAATGTTGTGCATGTTTGTGCAGTCACGTCAAGGCCAAGGTCGCTTTGCCAGGATACACACAGCAGTCCAGACCCGTCTGTGGAAGTCGCTCCTCGCACTTCAACCTAACTTCCCTCCCTTTTGCCCTTTTCTTTCCCCTTTTCACTGGCTGGAAGCCACACCACATTCAGCCTGTCCAGCATATCACTGAAACCCTTAAAACCTCAATGTTACATCAGGGCGTAAGAAACCAACAATTCACCAAAAACTGCAGGAGACTTTTTGTGCCATAATGTGGAAATTTGCTTCAACTTGGCTCAGACAGGTTGGAAATTGATCACAGTGATTGCAGGAGGACATTACAGTGCCGCATATGACCAAATATTTAAGTTTATTTATGTAGCATTATTCAGACACAGGGTAATCTGAAGTGCTTTACAGGAGCAAAGAAATACATTAAAAATGAGACATAAACATTAAAATGATATTTAAATGCACAATATTTAGCTTCTGCTGCTTAAGGTCTCAGTCAAAACAGTGAAGTTGTGTTGGATCATGGGATCATTAGTTTATTTCACTGTTAAACAGCCACCATTGCAGTTGAACATCAATCTGACTGATTCAGGCAGAAATGTTCACAAACAAGGTCATGTATTAAAGTTTTATTCATACTAGGTTTAGACATGTTTGACAGTGTTTTAAGCCCTGGTTAAATGAGCTTTCAGCACAGCACTTATAGCAGACCTCAGGCATTAAGCTTGTTCTCCAGGTGGGGAGCATAGAAACAAATGCTAAGTTCCATGTAGGTCGGAAGTTGGAAGTCATGGCTTGGAATGACTTCACACCTGCGTTAATCACGTTAACCAACAGTTCAAAGAGTTTGTGAAGAGGGGTTGGCTTAGGCTAGGTTAGCAGTTGTTAGCAATAGCAGTTGATAATGCCACATCACATGGTATTTTGGGCATGCAGACACTGAAGTAACATGTCCATAGGTATAAGTTGGACAGTACTGTGTGTGTGTGACTGATTTAAAAAGACACAAATTAGACAGAAGTTTAAATAAAAACCATGTTCCAGTGTTTTCTCCTGTTGATGCATGGAGCAGCTAACTTGGATTTTAAAGTCAGGGTCGGTGAGGTTCTCCAAACTTTCCGGGTCGGAAATCCAACTTCGGGAGGCATTCAAGTTGAAATTTCCATCTCAGAACTCAGAAATTCCGACTTCCCTGTTCAAATGGAATGCTCAATTAAAATTGCTTCATCTTGTTTTGTTATGGGAACACTGAGTAAGCTGGTCCCAGAAGACTTGAAGGGTCTGGATGCGTTTTAACATACAAGCAAATCAAAGATGTACTGGATATGGCACTGTCCGTCTGTTTCTCCACTGCACTGGCCCAGACCGGAATATTTTAGGCATTTTAGAGATTTTCCACAGATATCCGTGTTGACCAAAAGGATGAATCCTAATGATTTTGAGGATGTCCTGACTTTTGCTCTTGTGCCGTATAAGAATAAAAAAGTTTAATCTGTTAAAAAACTTGGTTGTTGTCCAAATATTTGCAATTTGCAAATATTAGCATGCTAACAGGCTACACAAAATGGAAACTTCCATTCAAGCGAGAGCAATAAGGCCTCTCAAAACACCTAGCATGGTTGTAGACTCTAAGACTTGTTCTCTCAGTGCAGTGAACAGTAACAAACAACTGCACCTACATGAAACAAATACAGTGCAAAAAACCTGTGAGTCTCATCCGTCTGCTCCTCCTCAAACAGGCCCGAATTTCACCCAACAAAGATGTTTTTCTTCTCTTTGGTTCAGAAAATACTTTCCTCATTGATGAAAAGATATACGGCATTCAGAGATGAAATTACTTTCCAAATGGCCTCTGACTCACCATCTCTATTCCCAGTGTGCTCTCACACTCGCCCTCCCTCCCTCACCCCTTCTCCACCTTCACTCGTCCTTGGGCATGTTCTATCTATTGTAACTGTATACGGCACTTAGCACTTCAGACGGCAGACAAACCAGCTCAAGGACAATCGCCCACTCTTGCCATGCTCATAAATAGACTATTTGTCCCGGCTTACCAATCACCTTACCCGCTGAGCCTGTGTGGGTGCTTGTGGACATTGTGTAGCTCGCACCGAAATAGATCTCCACTGCTGCTGTGTGAGGGCGGATTCGGGCCTCCAGCCTGCAGTGAGAGCGAGCAGTTTGCACAGGGTGACGGATTGTTGTGCCTTTGAAAATTAACAATACTGACTCACAAAGTCTATCCCTTTATAATGTGTGATTTTATCATCCGTTTGCAATCTGCGGCACACTAAAACAGGTGGTGTCACCTCCGCGGAGCTTCACAGAATGCAACACTGTCCACGGCTGCATGTGTGGGACATGACCGTCAGCACATTCCTGGAGAGCTGGATCCCCAAAAGCAACAATTCCTCCTTCCTCTCTTCCCTCCCTTCCTTCCTGCCGCCCTCGTGTCCTCTCCTTCGCTTCCATGGATTGCATCACTCGTCTGCCTCCTGGCCTCCTCTGGTCGGGCCCTTTAATCACATATGGCACGCACACACACATATACACACACACACACACAAGTAAATGTGTGCACACCACAGACACACACACCCATTGTGGGCAGAAGTCACCCTCGTCAGTCCTCATTCTGGTTTCGTGGCTTCGGTTGGAATTTTATGGTTGGTTTGAGCGGAGGATTCTGGAGGCTTTCCAGCTGCCCTCCAAAGACTCCGCTTCCCTCTCTCTCTCTCTCTCTTTCTCTCTCCATCTCTTTGTTCCCGCACTTCATCTTTCCTCTCTTTTTCTTGTCCTCCACTCTTTCCTCTCCGCCTCCCTGCTTTACCCGCTCGCCCTCAAGGTCAGAAATATCCTGTGGTTTAGGTTTGATCCCCCTGGATATGCCTCCGCTCTCTCCCTCTTTTCTGTCTCTCCCTTCCTTTCTGTCTTGCTCGTGCTCGCTCAGGCACACACACACACATACACACATACTTACAGTAAGCATACTGCACTACTCTAAGCATTTCCATAAAGGAAACACATGCTGGGATCAGCATAGGCGGTGTCTGTGTGCCTTGCAACTGCACACACACACACATACACTCATTCCCTCCCACCAGGGGTCAACAGGGTGTCCTAACTTGTAACATTTAGGAAGGGAAAAACAATAGTCACGGTACTCTTAATTCAAGTTGTCATCATTGAGGACCTTATCCATCTCAAATCTGACAGTAATGATAAATAAAACAGACTGATCCTCATCCTCTTCCAACTGAGTCACAGTCAGTTGACTCTCGCAGTGAAGGAGCTGCACTGGCCACAGCCAGGTTAACCCTGTTCCTCTCGGTTCACCTATTCTCCGAGTTGTGTAACATGGCAGAGGTCCAGCACTTGTGTAATCACAGGGGCCTCTGCTGGCTGAGAGAGCGACAGTTCAGCCAGTCGTCCTTTCATACATGCAGGCTGTTTCAATGGAGGGAAGCAAAGTCTTGCCCAATTAAAGTTGGGATCCTATAGTCTTTAAAGTGCAAGCGTCCGACAAGGTCACACAGACACCAGCATAAGGTTTTCTACTGGAAAATAATGCCAGGCCGAAAAGCAGGTTTCTTCCTTCTCTTCTTGCTGAAGTTTCTTTGTGATTGTATTTAATCCTCATTGAGAGTCTAAGAATACTGGGTTTCATGTACTGTGTAGTTTGTTATCGCCTGGGTTGGTTTGGATTGGCTCGTCTCGGCTTGAGAGGAAATAAACCTGCTTTGTTTCAATTAATCATATGGAAACAGCCTCATACATACACACATCTCTCCCCCTTACTTTAAAAGTATCTGTGAAGTTTTCTCCCAAATTAAGTTCCTGTTTACATTCAGTTTCTCCCCATAACCCCTATCCTTGTAATTCCTTGAGGCCTGGCAATCTGTGCTGGATACATTTCTTCATAAATACTCAAACAGCCAACTTTTTCTAATTCTGACACCTTGTTTGCATGGATTGGCTCTAACTTTTTATTTACTCGCAACTAATAAAATCTCTATATACATAACACTGAGCTGGGGGGATAAATTCTGACCTTGGATCTGTGTAAAACGACCCAATTAGATATTTGCTCTTCGCTGGGCCCAAAGTGGTTTCATAAACCAGCTTCATTTTTCATAAAGAAGAGTTAATACAGCAGTGTAAAACGGATGGAGGTGGGGTGGGCATTTTCTTGTAATTAAAATGCCTTTTGCAACCATATGGGACTTTCCTCATTAATTTTTATGACCACTTTGCACATACAAGAGCCCACATGGCATGCTGAACACTCTGCTGGTGTATCTGGCCTCCAAGCGAGTCGATCGCTTGCTGGGACAGGAGTGTCGACAGGGATCGCCATTTTCAGACTGATGCTTTAATAGGGGAGAAGAAAAACTCCCTCAGTAAAATAAACCGCAAATAGTTCTCGAGAAACAGTGCACCCTGCCGCTCGGTTTCAGCTTGTTGACACAACGGCTCAAGACGGATTGATTTTCAAATATGCAACCGGTTGTCAAATATACAGTGTCAAATTAACTCCGAGGTAACCTTCCAAAGGTCTGCGTTCTCCATACTGAATATGTCAGTTTTCTTTGGGTTGGCTCCCAGAAGTGGAGGAGACCACAGACATGAAAATACCTACGTGAAATGAAGCCCAACTGGCTCGACTCGTGTAATGTAGCCTCCCTGTGGACATACAGTAAGGTGGCTGAGCCGTTTTTTAAAATTATTCTCGTCATAGTTCAATTCTCTATGAGCTGTTGTTTTAAATATACAATACTGTACATTGCCTTGCTTGATCTATTCAGACACCAGTGTTAGCTTCAAAAAGGAGCTTCAGAAAATCGAATAGTGTCTCCCACTGAGTGAGAAACTTGGGGGGTATTTTTTTGTACTCTGTGGATCCCCGCACAATCCCGATAATCCTAAGAAATACAGCTTTGCTTTCTCTTTGTATGAACCCCGCTTTCCTTCAATATCCTTTCAAAATGTGGGGAAAAAAAGGAACAGGAGGAAGAAGACCACAGGGATGGGGGTTGGGATCTGACAGGCTGCTCCAGCGATGAGACCCATGACTGACACATTTACTGCCGAACACGACAAGTCTGTAAGTGTGTGAGAGCGCAAGACATGGAGAGTGAGAGGACGGGGCAGAAATAATGTCTCTCTCGCTCACACTTACACACAAACTGAAATGTTACAAGTGTCTCTTTCTGTCAGCTGACTAAAAGTCACGGGACCGAAAGCTCCTCTTGACTAATTTCATTCCATCCAGCCTGGCGAGGAATTTTTGCAAAGGCACAGGCATCTCAGCAGGACTGCAATCCCATTATATCCTGACTGTAAGCCTCACTTCAGACACTGCTGTGCCACTTTTTTCCGGAATGAGCCCTCATTAGATCTGCTGCCATCGTGATGGCCTTCAGTCCGAGACAACTGTCACTGTTTGTCCATATTATGATGATAACGGGGCCATCTTCTGTGGTTTGGCGGTGTCAAATGGAGGGAGTGTGGAGGAGACTGTCGGAGAGGAGGAGAATGATTCATTGTGTTTCTCTGTAATTGAATGATCCAGCATTCATCGTGGGCATGATGGTGAGATCATCTCCCACCATTAAACATTTGGGCCTTGGAGCTGGACTGCAGAAAAGCAGCATTGTGCACAGGCACTTAAAAAGACCAAACCAGTGGTTTTGCAGGTTGAAGCCTGTTAACTACAGCTTTCATGTTTTCCACTTCACTGCTGACTGTTTTCTCAAGCAGGCCAAAGGTGCTAAAACTGAAATCCCACTTTGCAAACCACTGGTTTCTCTTTCACTGCGTTGTGAGAGTCATTGCAACACCTTGAAACTTCATTGAAACAGTGATCAATCAAGCTTAACATTTAGCTGTCCTCGTGTTTTTCTTGTCAAAAGTCATTCGGGACATACAGCATTAAGAATTTGGTAACACATCTCACACCTTTATTACATCCATACAACTCTCACAAGAACATAGGAACTGAAAGGGTAAGAAATGAGCGACTCTATCTGAAAAATGGCTGCCAATAATGTAATTCTCGGTAAGTAGAAGGATAAAAATGTGCTCCTGCAATGTAATGTTGCACTTGAAGATGAAGGTTTGTGCCAGATTAAAAAAAGACCAGTCAAAACTTCACCAAAAACATCTTATGTTTTTATTTTAGAAAATTTCTTTCTTGGTATGTTTATAGGTCCAGCTCCAAAAACTGTGACATCCTACAAATCCCATGGTTCTCAAACTCTTTTTCACATTATGGGACCCTTAACAGAAATCAGGCACAGACTCCAATAGGACAAGACTTTTTTCTCAGTGTGCCTCATGTGATAATTTTGTTTCTCAATGTATTATTGTAAAAAGTTGATGAAACCTGTGGCCGTTATGGTCACAAATTCTGTGAATGTCTTTCCAATTGAAGGGAAATACGGGGAAAAAATTTTATCTCCTTTTTTTGCTTGGGACCCCCTTAAGGACCTGCTTTTAGGACCACTGCAGTGATGCAGCTCAATAACCTCCAGTTCTTAATGCAGACTCTCTGTTTTAAATGTGTAGTCTGAAACCCAATCTAGTTAAAGTTAGTGACATCACTAGGGTTTTTTTAGACCAAGAACCACAGAGGATATAATGCAGCGGTTTTCACAGACTGATTCGTTCTTCTCATGACAAGTAAACTGATCTTCATGTGTAAAATTGGCAGGGTAACACTTTAATGCACCTTAAACCTTTGCATCAAAGAGATGCAAATTCACTCTTCCAGTCTTTGGCTTCAGTAAATGATTTATTCACGTGGTAAGGTTCCTCTGATGTACTTTAAAGACTAAATCCTTAATCTTTTAACCATAGTTTAAGCTAAATGTACATATACCTTTGCAAAGATCAAAAAAAAAATTTAAACTTTTGTTTACATTTTCAGCACATATTACATTTGAAGCTTAGTATAGATAATTAAAATGATAGGGGATGATGCTGTGCCTTGGGAAGGATTCTCGGTGAGGGACACAAGATAAAAGAAGGTGCTTGACCTTCCTTAAGAAACTGTCTGCACATCTTGTGTTTGCCTGCAGTACAGTACAGACTGTCCCTAATGTTAACAGAACAGAGATAGTAATACTGTCAGAGCTCCACAGATAAGCTTCAAACACTCAGTTATTAACTATTCTTCACTGCTTTATTCAAATATCCAGTCGAATATCAGGCATTTTATAAAAAAAGATCATTACAGTTGGAGATCGTTAGAGTTGGACGGCAGTTTTGATAACACACTTCATTAGTTGGAGAGGGTGCTATCATGACATTGTGAACACACGTGTGCACTCATGTATTCATGTGTTTGTGAGGCAGAAGCAGAAGAAGTGTGGGGGTCACCTTGACATTGCCGCTGCAGTGCAAATCAGTAAGTTAGAGAAGGCAATCTTTCTCACATTTGTCTAGCGAGTCTCACATCAGAGCACAGAGAAGCAATTTACCCCTCTCAGCATTGCACAAAGTAAATACACAAGCTGCAGTCATAACCT
>JAUZTA010000012.1:6490669-6507849 GCA_034780835.1 Ctenochaetus striatus | reverse complement strand
CTCTCTTTCTCTCTTATTCTCCTTCCCTTAAATATGCAAAGGAGGCATTTTCCTTCTGTGCTGTAATTAGCACAAAATATGCAAAGCAGATCAAAACTCGGAATTTAATAAGTTTCATATTCACAACAAATTTGGCTTTTATGAAGGTGTCCCCTCCCCCCAGCGTAATACATTTATGAGTTCACTCATGTTTAGTAGCTGGGCTTCAAAGCTGACCTTGAAACAATGACTTTGTGTAAAAGTCACAATTTTCAATACAATTACACAATGCCAATGAAAGCCTGGATTATAAAATTTGGGCCTTTAGGGGTCAAAAACACGAGCAGGTTCTTATTTTTATCATGCTAATGCTAATGTGTTGGTGCAGACTCTGAACTGATTTAACCTCTGCTTCTAAAAACGCTCTACTGTCTGCAAGTCAGAACTGCTGTTTCGCTGTGACAGTCTCTGAAACACACATCCATTTTTTAAACTAGGCCTGCTGAGTCATACACACACACACACACACTCACACACACACAAAGATGCCTCAGGCTCTACTGTTTTGTGTAACAGCAAGTGTTTATGATCAGTGCATTAATGTGTACATGTCTGTGTATGTGCAGGTACGTACATGAATGCCTTCCTTATACGCGTGTCAGTGGGTACTCGCTTTGTCATTAAGAAGGCACACATCGTGTATTCCCAGTATAATTGGCTGTTGCCGAGCATGATCCCTCAGGGGTAATGCATTAACTTTAACTCATAAAGTACACTGCTAATGAGTCAGGGGCAAAAATAATGCTCTCCTAGAGAGGAGCTGGTTCAAAGTTTAACTATTACTGACTAAAAAGGACAGGAACATGTTAACCAAAAGAAAGTGAAAAGGTTTTAAATGCTACTGCGAATTTCTTCATTACTTTTAATGCATGACCCAGAGGATGACCCCTGCAGAATGGCATTAAGGACCCTTGGCAGGAAATGTTGAGGTTATGATTATAATTGCCCCTGTGAAAAAGCAAGATAGGGCGTTCATCCCTGGAGTTTGCATTGATGGGGAAAAAAAACTGAACCAAAGTCCAGAGGCCAACATGCTAATTTTGCACCCCCTAACCACGCTCCACACCCACTAGCACGCCCTCATCACATACAAACATGTACACACATAGTCTCAACATCCGTGGGATTGAATTAGCAGAGGAGAATCAGCTCTCTCCCCTGACGTACCGAGCCGCAGTTCACATCTTGCCCCCGCCTTTCTGAGTTGGAGGAATGAATTTGGCAATGCTTCCAAGAAAAGAAAAAATTCCCATCCGAGCGTTTAAGCCACCCTTAAAATGAAATGGTTGAATTCTAGTGATTTACTGGGACAGATGTATAGTAAGAAAGAAAGTGATAATTAGCATGTCTGTTAGCGTGAGTACACAAGATGTTTTAACCTCATCTTGCAACTTTTGGGTTAACATATTCCAGGTTTGATCTTCAAAACATCTAAGTTTGGGCTTTGTGACACTGTGGCAGTAACTCGTTGCTGAAGGTTGCACATACAGTGCATTCTTGTGCATTTTTCTTTGAAATCATGAGACATCTTTACTGTCTTATCAGCTCAAGAAAATCTCATCATGTGCCTTGTGTCTTCTGTGGGCTGGAACGCAGTTTGTTGTCTGGGCGCCTCCAGTGAAGTCAGCCCTCATCAGCAACAATCAAGGTGAGGTCCCTCTCCTCGGGCAAAGCCGAGCCACCAGCCACATGTTTCTCACTCACCGCTCTGCCTTGCATCATGTTCTGATCATAGCCACAACAAGAGACATAACATTGGAAAGACAGCGGGCTGCAGCGCTTGGGGCTGAGGCAAAAGCTGCAAAACTTTGCATCAGAACTTTTTTTAAAAAGACTGGGTGTGGCCAAAATAGCTGAAAACTTCCAGAGGGAAAGTCAAAAGAAATGTATAGGGGCCGGTTACATGCCAGACTTTTGCGGTTAGCTACATTTTGTAGTTTTTCTAATCATCGATGGCCACTGTTCTGCTGGCTCGAGCCAAGCAGCTACATCATAGGTCTGTCTGCTTGTAATCTGTATCCAGCCGTGATGAATGGAAGTGCTCTGGTACACCCCCATCAGGAGACAGGCTTTCCTGTTTCCCTGTCCATTAATGCATTATAAATGAACCCACTAGCATCTTCAGAGAGACACGTGAGGCATGTGAGACACCACAGACCAGTGCTTCCTGTCTTCCAGTAAGGAGCAGCCAATACCGCGTGACCTGGCCGGCAGGAAACCATGTGACACAGCAGTCCAGACCAGCAGACCAAAAAACTGGCTTCAGACTTGCAGAACGGCAACTCAACACAACATACAGTCGTAAAAACTGATGCCGTAATCATGCATTTGGAATTATTTCCTGGCTTTGTTTTGACTGAGGTGTAGGAAAACTATCTGACAATTTAATTTAACAGTCCGGTAAGCTTCAGTATTGCAGTGTGACTGTAATGACAGAGCCTGCATGAAGTTTCTACATTGCGCCTGGCTCGCCAAGAAGTCACAAGTGATTATAGACATGCCTGTGCTGTTCGAGTGACACAACATAATGGCTGGCCTCATTTGGCTCGCGGAGCAGAATCAAAGGCCTGATTTTGGGATACTTTCTCCAGGTATTACGCAGTAAGGAAAATCCTGTCCTTTTCATCTGTGGCGAACTTACAGTGATACCACGTTTGATGTCTGAGCCAAGAACTCTCAGCTAAAGCACTGCCACACTTTGAAGTTGCTTGTTGTGCAGGCACAGTTTGAGAATTCATTTAATGTTCTGATAGTGTGTCACATGATGGGTCCAAGCATGAAAGCCGCAGCTCTGTGAGGGTGGGAATAAAGATTTCTCTTTTAAACCCCTGGCTCTGTGCTATGTGCCACCATATGCTCTCTGATGCTTTATCCTGCCCCGTGCTCACAGCTGCCGCGAGCTATCTCTTACAGACGTGGAGCATAAATAAAGCACGCACCACATTAGGTAGACTGAAAGAAAGAGAGAAAGAGAAAGAGAGAGAGAGAGAGAGAGAGGTCGTGTTGTGATCTACTTTGGTTGGTAAAGCCCCAGAGCAAGCGCAGTGGTTATATGAACAGCAGCAGGCGTACTACACACACCACAAACACACATATAAACACACACACCTGCACTCACTCACACACACGCAAAGTTGCACAGGGAGAGTGGGAAGTTCAATGGAAACTCTGAGTCATGAGCACTCCTTTGCCATTCTGAACCTAAATCATTGTGGCATTGAGTCACTGCAGGGCTTCCTGTGTGTTGGCTTGCATGTGTGCATGTGTGAGCGCGGACGGACTCAATCTACGGTCCGAGCAGTGTATTTAAAGATGTGCTGTGGTTTTTATTTTCTATGCATGTAGAGTCTCACTCTATTTGCAGTGTTCCCTTTCACATGCAGAGTGTGCTTGGTTGATTGCACTGGCACATACCATATGCATGATACATGCGTACATGTTCCCGGCGTTGTGTGTGTGTGTGTGTGTGTGTGTGTGTGTGTGTGTGCACATTTACATTATGATCAGCCATCGCAGAAGGGTTTTGCTGTGGCTTTTTTATGAGAGCAGTGAAAAACTGTACACACTGTATCCTGTGCTGCTGAAGCACTTGTGTTGCAATGATCATATGCAGAAAAGAGAAAAGAGAACAAAGGAGAAGAGAAGAGAAGAGAAGAAAAGAGAAGAGAAGAGAGGAAAAGAGAAACCAACTTGCACTCTTTATTGTAAACTTCAGTCTAAACACGTGTGTGGTGGGCAGCTTCTCTTACAGATCAAGGGTGTAGGCAAGGATGCTACAAATAGCAACATAGAGGGGGATTTTTTTTCTTTTCTTTTTATTGCCATTTTACACTTCTTTCTTGTCCTCTGCTTGTACATCTTGAAACGTGCTTCTCTGCATCGGCAGTACTTAAATTTTTATAACATCACAGTTCAGTCTGCGTGTTTCAATGCATTTTGATAGCACATAATGGGGTTGACATGTCAAAACAACCCTGGTCAGCAATCACGCAATTTCCATAGAGATAATGAGGGCTTTTAACATTCCTGTTGCACCAACAAGATTGTGCAAATACATGCAGGCGCGCACACACACACGCAGTTAAGGGGATATGTAGAGGGCATAATGACCTGTAGCAGCGCTGAGATGTGTTTGTGGTTGCAGTGGCTTGATAAGCAGGATGCCGACATGAAAATATATGTGATAAGACCTTGTACATTGTGCTCCTTCTAGCTAACCACAGTTCTGTTCAATCCGATGCAATCACGCATAGCTTGGCAGTTGGCTAGCATTCACAGTAACACGCTTGCCACAGAATTTAAAGATAGCATTTATAGACCAGACGCCACCCAGATATATTGCAACTCACGCAGATGAGAAAAGAGCCATTGGGTTCTGCTGAAGGAATGGAAACTGCGGACCACAACAGTGTTGTGGAGTTCTCATTGTGGCCATTCTTAGTCATCTGGAGCGGTTATAGAAGATTGTGTGGACAGCAAACATCCGTCTGAGACCACAGTGAAAATTTTTAAGCCATGACAATCGCCAGTTGTTGATCAGAAATCATCTCAGCCTGAGCTGGGGCTCGAATTGATTCAAAAATCTGTAGGAGTGATTATGAGACAGGAAGGTGGGAGGCTTTGAAACCGAAACCAGCCCAAATGGAATCAGATGCATGTTCAGCCAACCGCCATCAGCCCACTGCTGGCTGCATAAAGGCTTCTGACCTTTGAGAATTAGACGGATATGGAAATTGTTGCTTAACAGGTTTTAAATGCACACACAGCTTGCATGAGTATGCACGCGAACACTCACGCACACACATAAGTTCTTGGCTCTGGTGTTTATGCACTGTTGTAATTCAAACGCACATACCAGCACTAATTCAGTCTCAAGCGTGGTGCATGTTGAAAGTTGCACCTTCTTATTTGCTTTCTAAAAGACATGATCCACCAGAGAGAGCAGGTAGTTACCGAGCATTTGACTCTCCTCTACTTCAGGCAGGCAGACCAGGAGGAATGAAGCGGATGGCTGCCTCAGATGACTCATCCCCATTGATGAGCTTAACAGCCATCAATTCCACTCTGGGGAGCAGGGCCCAGCACTCCCCCCCCTCCCCGCCCGCTGCACTTCTGCCTGGGCTAGGCTTCCTCTACACTCCCCCTCTCCCAGCAGAAGGCCTGGAGCTTAAATTAGAGCTCTGGCAGTGGGCCATGTGAGCAGGCAGCAGCCATTCATTCCTCTGGAAGCCTGAGTCACATTCATTGTAACACGGAGACAACACTGGAGGCTGGCTTGGAGCGGGCCCGTTCGTTTTTTCCACAATGGAGCAGGGTTAGTATTCTTCTGCAAAAATGTTCCATCACAGTTTGAGCAAAACGCTGTCGTTGGAATGCAACTCAGCACAAATTACAGATTAGCTGATGGCATTTTGAATGAAATCTGTTGCATTTCCACATGATTTCAGTGCTTTATCTGTGTCATTTATAAACAGCTGAGGTTTTTATTGAGGCAATCTTTATACAACATAAAAAAGTACATTGGAGGTAGAAGCTGAGGGTGTGCAAATAATCCCTTCTTAAAATAAATCTTTAAAAGGCCAAAACTGGAAAACTGGAAAGTACAAATATTTTTCATCCCAGCAACACTAAAAATCAAGACTGTTACAAAAACTGTTGGCTCGAGATGCTCGATAAATTATTAAACATAAGAATGATGGACCATATGCAAATCTTATCAGAAAACATTTTCTAAAAAATTATAAGGAGCACAGAACAATCATGAACAATCTCTAACGAGATGTGGGACCTGAATGTAAGTAATGATGAGGTTATCACAGTGTAAATAAAGATTACCAGGTACTTTTCTTGTAACTCGTAATACAATGCACTACTCTGCTTGAGAGGATGACGTTTCATTAACACACAGTAGTATCTCAAAGTCTATTCTCAAGTAGCTCATCACTGTCTACACTATAGCCCTTAATTCAGAGTCATTCAGGGGCTGCTCATTAGCAGCTCACTAATTAACAGGTCGTCCTTTAATTTGTTTCTCACTTGCTCTTCAGCAGCTACTCAGTAGTTTTGAATACCTTGTTGAACAATGTTACTCAATTGCAATTGTACGAAGCATCACAGCAGTGCCCAGCAATATATCAGTATATTAAAAATATGGAATATTTTGATATGAGAGTAGATATTCTTTCAGGTCATGTTATATCTTGATGCAGCGTAAGTGTTGTCTTTTCCTGCTTTTAAAGGCTACATTACAGTAAAGTGGTGTAACTCTCTAAACCTGTCAGACTGCTCTGGCTGCTCCAATATTTGTCTTCACCCACTTAGTCATTATATCCACATTACCGATGAATATTTATCTAAAATCTCACTATGTTAATATTTTGAGAAAGTGATAGGCACCAGTCACCACTACAAGATTGTGGCTCTGTAGATAATGTGGTATTTAGTCAAAAATTTTCCGATGTTCGATTTTGTACACGACACCCCATTTGTATGTTATATACTGACATTCAGTCTGAATTTACCAAGAAACACTTTTTTTCATTCCACCCAGTCCTACATAGCACATATCTAGAAAAGTGTTTGACCGCACTGCTGAAACATAACAAAAGACACAAGGGTTAGTCATTAATTATCCACATAATCATCCACATACAGATGTTTGTGGATAACCTCAACTTATAATATGTATAATGTGATATATTGTGTAAGAGTACTGCTGCTATCCTCAAGATGTAATCAGAGTTGCACCATTAACCACAAGTCATGTATGAGAAATATTTTGGCAGGAACATTGAGAGAGTTAAGGCCTCCCAGCACTGCTGCGTTATGAGCAGTATCATATACTCTGATCAGCTGAAATCCATATAAAGTAAAAGGCTTATTACGCAGCCATCTGCGATCCGCCGCTGTATAATATTTGATATTTTCTTTCATTCCAGTCCCTTTGTTTTCAGCGCCTCCAAAGTGTGATGTTATCACTGTCTGAGGAGATTGCTTTTTGGTTCGCTCCCTCATTTCTTTGGCAGTTATTACATCTGAAGTCAGAGAGGTCACCTCAACATATTGCACAGGTTGTAGAAACCCATCTGTTAGATTTCATATAAGCGGCCCACAGGCACTCATGGCACATTTCAGAGCAATAATACACCGCATCCAAACTACATCCCCAAAGTAATTTACACAGCAACATCTCTGACAGGCGGACAATATCTGCTGTAGCTGTGCCACATGTGATGCAGAATTGCATCACAGTAGGATACGTTTCAGAGAATGATATCAGACATAAAGCGACTCGTTCATGTCTGCAGGCCTTTGTGACTTTTAAAGCAAAGTAGACTCAAAGCTGTGAGCATCTCATTCCTCTAATCACCATTCTTCTCAAAATGATCATTATAATCATCATCTGTTGCAGCAGCAGCACAGTTGCTTGAGTCCCTGTTATCATCATGATTCTTATTAACAGTCTGTGGTGTAAATAATCATAAAAGGGCATTCTTCTCACAATCATCTGCGATTATATGGAAGCACAATCATCCAAATCTGCTTAATGAATCTTTAAAATAGTTTTTTCTCCCAAATATTGCTCATCAAAGTTGAATTAATCTAAAGACAGTGGATCATCAGCACAGTTAATGGTAATGTCAGGATGGAATGTGACTACAACATCTGTTTAGTCTGATGGAAAGCACTGCGAAGGAAATGTCTTTCTCTTCTTTCCTAGAGTACAAACAAAGGAACTTTGTAGAAGGAAGCATATGACAATATCCACTTGGAAAGAGCTGTTTTTTTTCTGATATAATACGCTTTATTATATTACAACAGAGATAAAGATATGCATCCTCCATTTTTACTGATTGTTTTTAATTATGTTGCAACAGCTGTTCTTGTTTGCAGGTCATTTCTCTGCAGGAAATGGGTAGAATTTTCCAAGGCTGCAATAATTACATCATGCTCGTGTTATTTGCATGTGTATGTGTGTGTGTGTGTTTTTTTGTGTGCGAGCATGTGTGCAAGTGAAGGAAAGCGAGGAGGAGTAATTAGATTTTAGAGAAAATGAAATCAAATGAAAATGGAAATGTGCGTGTGAATTTGCGGGTAAACAACAAATGAAGGGAGTTTTTTTTTTTTTTTTACACTCTAAACACATCACTTCTCCTGAGTGTGTTTGTAGCATGAAGAGTGTGTTTATATATAACAGAACACACTGATGACCCATGACGGACACATTAGATGATGACCTTCGAAAACAAAGTAACTCGGTTGGAACGCAAGTTGGCAAAACTTTCTCTTTCACTTCTATTTGCTTACACACACACACACACACACATCTATACACACACACACCTGTGAGGTCAGCATTAAAGCACAGACCCTCAGAGTCAGCAGAAAGGGACAGCTAAGGAGCCACACTGAGAAAAGAGCAGCTGAGCTGTTCTCATCCTCAGCTTTATCTCCTGATCTGCGCTCCACTTGCAGACTTGTGCTGCTGAAGGGGCTGTCCTGCTCTGAGGAGGAAAAACCTTCAAAGATACAAACACTGAGATGATATCTCAGAAGTCTGCTACCCAGAAATCTCCACCTACCTACACCCCCACTGTCTCTTTATGATGTACCACAATAGAGACTTATCTAAAATCAGACTTGAAATGACTTTCAGAGCCCTTTTGGCAGACAGTATGAAAGGTTATGGTAATGGCTATCTGAGCCTTCATCAGAGGGCTTTTCTGAGCCTTTTAACCACTGAGACATGGCAATCCTTCTCGTTATCCATTTCTGTTTAAGCTATCATTTTCAGAAATATGGTAAGGAGAGGAGGAAAAAGGAGCATAAGCATTCTTCTGTATAAGCATGTACAAATACTGTGGTATGAGACGGCAGTCATTTGAGCCATAATGGTATGGTAAACACACTGACCCATACCCAGCACTGATTGCCACAGGCATGTTTTGTTTGACATGCCAGCCCCTGTTAGTTAGATATAGTAGAAACAGATCATTACTGTCACAGCTAATGCTGCTAATGTTGCTTAGTGTGACAGTAATCACAGGTCCTTTACTCCTCCCTTCCTCTTTCTCCTCCTGTCCACCCTCCTTGCTCGTCTCTGCCGGGGCTTGGGGCTAGTCTGCCCGAGGCGAAAGCCTTTTGAGACGACAGTCAGTTATTATCTTAAAAAGCTGCACATCTCCAATATGTGAATACATGGCCATATTTTCGAAGCAGCGCGGCAAGCTGCCCACACAAGAATCTCTGAAACTGCTACAGAAGGCAAGCATTCCCTGCGCGACTCTCATCATGTAACTATTCAGACTTTTTCAACTAAATGATGCATGCTCTTATCTGATATCTGCTGCCCCCAGTCTAGCGTGGCCCAGATTCTCATTTTGAAACAATGACGTCCCCATCCACGTTCACAGAATAATAAGAGGCTTCTCCCAATTTTGATTGTTCTTAAAGGTAATGTTTAGAGTAACAGGGAGGGTGCATTGTTTGTTTGAACTGATTGCCGCGCAGCAGTTATCCCCGCTGTCTTCAACAAGGGCTCGTTTGACGTCCACAGTATAATGAGTGATTGCACAGGGGTTGGATTTCAAAGCCGCCTCATGCGTTTTGTGTGCATATCTGCACCTGCTTGTGTCTGCAAACACAGAGACCAGGCTTGTTACATGACACACAACAGCAGTACATACAGGCAGGAAGTTGAGCTCAAGTGATGAAGCACAGCAGCAAGTGATGTCCTCCCCAGCACTTCAGAAACGCCTGCAACACTGCTGTATTCCCACCATGGAGTCTGCTGCTTTCCCATGCTGTGTGGCACTCAACCTGTCTGATTGTCCTGCACAATAATAGCATAAAGATAATTACACTGTGGTTATTATTCCTCTAAAATTGAAAAGAGGATAAGCTGCTGCCTTGCCCGAATGGATTTCATTTGTATGGATTTCAGTTTTAATGTTGCATGGTCTAAAAGCTGTTTCAGAGGCTGTTCCGCCCCATCGAGAAAAAAACATGGGCGAGACACTGTTGCATAAAAATGAATACGGCATAATAAAGCGGTAATTCACTTTAGATGATGGAAGTGGCAGTAAGCCAACCATAATCATGCTATGATGGAGTTCTGCGACCACATCATGATGCACTGTACAGCAAAAGAAAAATAAATTATGATTCCTTGCCGTAATTTTTCTGTATAAGCAGGCATGAATGTACCTTTTGGCAAAAACTCGCTCAGAAACCAAGCAGAGTGTTCTTTCCCAGGAGAGCACGGGGTCCCTCATGTGTACATCAGTGTATGTGTGTGTTGTGGGGTTGTGTTTATGTTTGGAGTCCTGTACAATGTTCCCTGGGGGATGAAGACAGGTTGCCATGGCAGCAGCTTGAATATTGCGTGAATTGCAGTGTTGTGTGTGTGTGTGTGTGTCCCTGCGTGCGTGTGTTTGTGTGTGTGTGTGCTCTCATGCAGAGGCCAGACGAGGACAGAGTGCTATCGTCATTGTATTTGCTCGTCATACTGGCTCTGAATCACTGAAAAAGATCAGTTTAAGGTGACTTCTCACAATGAGAAGATTACTTTGTCTGCATAGTCACACATATTGCAGCTAATTTTTTTTGACTGCTTTTATCCCCATCACCATTTAGATTTAATCCAAACAGTCTGAAAAGGTTGTATGGCAAATAACACAAGCATGTGTTTGTGTCATTTGCTACAGCACATTATACACTGAGTGGACATTATCAGGGTATATAAATCAATAAACATCATCTCTGTAAAGTCATTTATGAGACTTAAATTTGATATTTTTGATTGTATTTTGTTGCTTGGTTTAGAAAAGCACTCCAAAGAAATCTTTAAAGTGTAATGCCCTTGTATTTGTTTATATATGCTTGTGTTACTCAAAAAATGTAAAAAAAATTGACAATATAATGCAGCTACACTACACTACTTCAACAACATCAAAACCAAGAACCATCAACATTTATAATTTCTTAGCAAACTCCTGCACAAGGAAACAAATTTCCAAAAACATTTTATAAGTTGTGTGAAGAAAGAACTGCTGAAACTGTTTCTGCAGGTGCATCAGAAACTGCATCGACTAACTGGGGTTTGCATGAGTGATTGCAGGATGGTTGTCTCTAGTTCCTTTGCCTGCTTTGAACTTTGATGTTTACTGCTCTTGCACAGGGCTTGAAGAACCTTCTGCTTTGGTGGTTCATACAGCATCAGCAAACCACATTTTTAGCCTCTTACAGTGTTCGCAACATCGCTCTGCTGATCTCCTGACCATGTGAGGAAACCCACATTAGAAGCTCATTCGACACCCTTTTCGCTCTGAGCCACAGGGTGTTTATTTGTAGTCGTCTAAGTAATAAATATCTTCAGCAAACACCATGTGAGCTCTCATCTTTGTTGGTTTTAATGTGGCTTAACTCTCCATTTCTGTTGTATGCTTCAAAAGACTAACAGCACAATGTGAACATCAGTTAATATAATTCAAGATTTTAACATGGAACGTACCTGATAAAATGTTATGCTTATGAGACATAACAATAACCTGCATTGCAATGCTGCTAACTGAACTGAACTCTCCTGTCTGTGAACTGGAATGACTCCCCTGCAAATTGTGAAGAGTTGTGCCTGACTCATCATTAGCCGGTGCAGTATAACATTGGTGACTTTGCCTTGCGTCTCCAGAATGTCAGATGTTCAGCAATTGTAATAAATCTGCCTTTTTTTTTTCCCCCCTCTGTGATGCCTCAGGCAGCTCCATGCAGGTGTCGCAGTGCCAGAAAAATATCTTCTACACATGGAAGACAATATCAGCTGTCAGACAGAGCAGAGAGAAAACACAAATCAAGACACCAGTGATGTTGTTTTTTGCCGGGACTTTCCTCCATTTGCCTGGCAGTTTTGATATGTCATGCCTGGTCCCTTAATGTGTCTGTCACTTTACAATGTACGTGCTGCATATTGTAACTACGTCATTATGTCTTTTAAGCAGTCAGAATTTAGCCTGAAGACATTCCCGCTTGCATTATTTTCATGTAAACCTTTAACTGTCACATAAATGAGAGACAGATAAGGCGGTGAAAAGCACTTTTGCTTTGCAGCTCAGCCACTTGGAAGACTTAAGCTGCTAAAGCTGTGCAATTTCACTTCTGCGGCTCTAATGTATGACTATTATTAACCTCTCCACTTATGAGTGAGTGAGTCACCCTGTCCAGTGACAGAGCTGCCACAAGTCCTCACTCAGCTGTCTGACTTCATGAAGGAGAGATCCAAGCCAGTGACGCCAATCCTGTCTCCCCCTCGAGCCAAGATCCTTCCTCTCCACGCAGAGGAGGTCTTGCCGGCGTGACCTGCCACTCACAGCCGCCAGCGTTTCCTGCTGCCTCTAAGAGGAGAGTGGAGACGAATGTCTCACTAAAGAACACTTCCGGCGGTGCATCCTGAATTCGTCAGTGCAGGACGTTTTCAGTTTGATGTTGTCAAATGAAGCAGCGTAAAATGGTGGTGTGAGGCCAGATTGTTGAATTAGGGTCAACGGAAATGCGGGTGTTTATTTGATCTGCTGAATTATCCCCTTGGGTTTACCCTGATGCTGACTGGACAAGTTTTCAGGCAATGTATTCATTAACTTGTGCTTACGCATTTCCTTTACTGCCTTAAGTAGATAACTGTGTATGAATAAAGTTATTTAGAACTGTGAAGGGGCCAAACTCAGATCACACTGGATGGAACATATTAGACTGATAGAAGTGCATCATTTCTTTTCCCTCTGTAAATGGAAGTTTTACAGTGACGATATAGGCTCACTTAGCCTTCACTGAAGATAAACAGTGTGAGCCATATTGTGCATCTCAAAGCTTCAAGTGTTTTCATTGTCTAGGTTTCTAAGAATAGATAATGACACATCTATGGTAAATGCATCCATCATAACAAATAAAAATGTCACTTTTGAACCTCTTAGGATGTAAAAAATGAAACCATGCACTCCCACATCCACAAAATCGAGCTTTCTTTTTTTATAACACTACATTTTAAAATTTAAATTGATATAGAAACAAGCTTGCATGTTTTTGTGCTACACTTTCTGATTACAACTGCGGCGTGTGCTTAGCAGGTTCTATAGAAAGAACAGGAAGAATGTGAGCATCATCATATCATCAGTGAAACATTATCTACTCAACTCCCCCATTTCTCTCTCCTTTCCCTCTCTGTCCTCAAATCCACAGCTCTATCCCTCACTCTTTTTTGGTGAAAAACAGGCCTTAGGTCCCAAAGCGTAAAGGAGAGCAGAATGTGGCACATGTACCCATCCCCAAAATAACTTGTTTTTTTCACTCACTTGAAATTAAGGGGTATTGCAGCTGTTGCCCTGTACCAACATGTCATCTATGGGTCATAAAAAGAATGAGTATCCTGGGAATTTGTATAATTCTCACCACTAAATATAAAAATAACCTAAAGAATCCATGAGAGCAAGGTCTACAGTCAAAACAGAACTGGGAATATCCCTGTTATTAACTTTATGTCAGCACTTTTATTTTGACTGTTAGCGTTTGTCATGTTTGCCTTTATTTGGTTCTGTTTTATGCCCTTAACTCGCACATATTTCTGCACAATTATGTCTTAAACATGTTGTTTCTCTGCCGAGCTCTCCAGCCAGCATCTTACAGCCTGATACAAAGTACTGCCCCTGTTTTCTGTCGGGGAGGAACAACACTTTCTGTCACTTTCATCCATCTTTTTCTCTCTTTCTTTCACTCTCTCCACCCCTCGTCACGTTCTCCTGCTGCCTGCTTTTTCATCCTCTCTCCTCCTGCCTCGCTCTCCCACACATCATCTCCGCTCCCTCTCACTAAATGATCTCATTCCTCCTATGCCTCTGCATCTAAATTCTCACGTATCATCGAATTTCTCAGTGGAAGTTACCCGCAGGGTGTGGATGTGACAGCGCTAATGCTTCCTGGTGTCAATGTGAACTGGCTGTCCGCATTGCTGTGTAACAGTGGGACATTTGGCTGTTTTCTGACTGTACAATTCAATGAAATGACTCTCATTTGAGTGGGTTGCATGATACATTTGAATGACTTGTATTCCGCAGCAAACCACTTTAGAAAAAAACATTCCCTTGTTGGATTTAAGGCCTTTGAGCTTCCTGTACATTCAACATTACAGGAAAAAACCTTAGATCATGTTTAACAGGAAAACACAGCCTATTAGGAAGTTGGCAACATCCTAACATCAGATGTTACAAATTTCCTAATAGGCTGTGATTCAGAGATGCTCACCCATCCTCAATGACCTTTGGAGCCTTTCAGGACATCTAGCTTCAGCGGTATACACGCACGCAGTCGTAAGTTCTGGCTGGAAGGCACTGCCGGGGCATCCTGCCGTTATTCCTCGGCATGTAGGCGTGTCTGGAGAGCTGATGAGCCTCAATGGATTTTCTCGAGTGCTGCTCTCCACTCACTGTGAATGAGTCACAGAGTGTATCAGGGAATGGGGGCAATAGGAATCTTTGGGGATTATTATTCTGATTCATGCACAGCTGTGGCGTAGGCTTAACAGAATCCATATTTTGGGTTTAAGTGATGGGCACACTGAGAGATATAGTGTCATAAAAAAAGAATGTACTATGGTAGCATAGGCATATCCTCGTGTTTATCCAGGATGCACTGTAGTAACCCTCGACATTTCTATAATTCAGTAGCATGGTGATTCTGTTTTAAAACCAACAGGTGAGATAAAAGCAAAGCTATTGTATAGTAAAGAATGTTCTAGCATTGTGACAAAGAATAAAGTGAGCGCCTCACAGAGATTATATCACAGGAACAGGAAACATACACATAAGCTTGAGAACGGGAACATAAAAGCTTGTGGGAGCAGCCACATTCTGCAACTGTGAACCACCATTTCTGAGATGAGAGGCCTTTATGTGAAAAATGCATTTCCATGTTGTGGGGGTTTACGCAGGCAGGCAGTGGGATATGAAGAATAAGAATAGTGCATGTTTGTGTATGTGTGTGTGTGTGTGTGTGTGTGTGCAATGCTATTGCCTGCAAGCAGGGGAAGAAAGGTTAAATCGAACACTTCTGTCAGTGTCTTGCGTCCAGCTGCAAGCATTCCTCTCACCGCCCCGGATTCCTACATGGAACTGAACAATCCTGCCGTCACATCCCCTGGTAATCTAGGAAGAACAATGAATAATGAACCTCTTCCATCCTTCGCTTTGCAATGTATTACAGGGGGCACAACTCGACAAGACAAGAATTCATTACATGAGGCGTCTCTCACACAGCACACAGCCCTGTGCCAGATTTTAATAAAATCTCTGGTCAAAAATCTTTCTCTTTCACACTTGGCACAAAAACCTACATATGATCCAACAGAATGGAAAAACTAATATTTTTCTGTTACATTTCAAACACCTCTGCACATGAGCAATCCAACGCTCTCTCTTTGCCCCTTTTTTCTTGTCAGTGTATGTTATAAGCTCATGTATTTCATTTTGTATTGTACTTTTAATCTATTAATCATACTCTATCACAAGTAGTGTTTTTATTGTGTTTAATTTGGTTTTTGTTGTGTATTTTGATAAAACATTTTCATTTGATTATTTTATTTAGTCCATATCCTTAAAAAATAAGGACATTTTCAAACAGTTAATACATAAGGCACATAAGTAGCATGTTTTACAACATTTCATGCATTTTATTGTTAAAAAAATGACATAAAAGCTGCATACAGTGTTTTTCCTAAATGCCCATCACTACTGCATTGCTGCGCTGAATGATCTGAATGGTGTATGTCTATATTTGTGAGCTATTGTGAGAGAGGGATCCCCCCTCGCTTTCCCTTGAATGACATTTCAGGAGGAAACACATTTGTAACACAGCACGTACAGTAGCTATACTCCCCCCACCTCCTCTTCCAATTTACCAGCGTGCAATGCATTTAGATTTCTGGGGGTGTGGCCACACTACATGGTTCTCACATGACTGCACGGCATATTATCATTATAACTCAGGTTTGAAGCCAATGGGATTCCGATTTGGGTGTGACGTCAGGGGGCGTGTCGGCATGCTCATGTATGTGTGCGGGTGTGCGCGTATGTGTGTGCGCGCGCGCGTGTACAAGCCCCCCTTCGCGAGGCAGGCAGGCTGCTCGCTCGCTCTGTACAGGCGCAGTGAGTGCAGTGTGTGCAGCTCGGCTGGCCTCCCTCCGCACTGAATGGACTAGATTCCCAGCCACGTAAGAAGCAAAGCAGCACCACGGGAGAGAGGATGTCCTGCTGAATCAAGGGATAGGCCTGGGAAAGTCGGCCGGCCGTCCCTTCCTTCCTTCCAGCAGCATACAGCAGGAGACATACAAGACAGACGACACTTTTCTTCCATTGGACCAGACCAAGAGAAAGAGAGAGGACGTCGACTCCCGCACACAAAGAGCTACAGCAGTTTCTCCGGATGGGGTTTTCTCCTTATGTGGTAGATGACAATCGCCGTGCATGGATATGATCCTGGGGAACAAGGCCGTGCACTGACCTGGTACTAGTTAGCAAAGGAAGCTAACTAGTTAGCTCTGCACCTGCTAGCCATCATTTGTTTGTCAAATTTCGGCTAAATTCAGCAGCTGTAATTAGCCTACAGAACTTGCTATATATATATATAGTTTGCCTGTGCATTTTCTTCCAGTGCCTGCAAGCTGTATTCAACAAATTGTTTCCGTTTTATGAAACGTGCCATACCATTAACCGGCGAGATAAGCTAGCAAACAAGCTGCGGGTTAACTTAGCAGCCTTCATTCATTGGAAAAGCTGACTTTTGGGAGCCTTTGTTACAGTTCGTCGTGCCTGCTCGCATTGCTAACGTTAATGAAATTGCAGCAGGTATTTGCAAAGGGTTTTCAGTTGAATTGGCATAGAAATTCTGTCATTTTAGCCTGACCCTGTTTCTTTAATGGGTAACAAAGAAGGGCAAGTGAACAGTTGAACTCTGCAAAGGAAATAAGTAAATATAAGACCCTTTTTGTTGTTTGAAAACCAATTCGCAAGGTTTCCCTGTCTGCCATAGTATACAGTAGCCGCGTGCAATTAAATCATTTCTTTATCTGTTTTTTTTAAAAAAAAAACTTAAATCAAGAT